>VZTE01005888.1:670971-686115 GCA_013397775.1 Eulacestoma nigropectus | reverse complement strand
AAAAAAAAAAAAACAGAATGAAATGTTCTTTACTAGTCAAGAGAAACTCTCTCTTTCTAATTTTATCCTGAATTTCTATTAGTTTGATTTTTTACAAAAACTGTTTTTACTACTCTTTAGATCTGTATAGATTTTTTTTTTCTCACATTGTTCAGGTGACTTGAAATCTACTTCCACCTTTATTGGAGGTACAGTAGCTTCCTTCCTCATTCCTGACACGTGCATCATTGTACTTTCAGGAGGAGAACTAAACTATCTTTTCAAATCAAATTTAAAGTGCATACCACAACATATCCAGAACAGAATGTGGCAGCTTGAACCAAACATATTAGAGCCTTATGCAAAATAGTGGGTATTTAACTTAGAGTCTGAAAAAGTTCAATACTATGTTTCACTACCCTACAGAGGAAGCATTGCTGAAATCCTAGGTTTGGATGACAAAAAATGAGAAAAAATTATCAAAATGTACTGGACATGTCTTTCCAGAAGTCAGTTCTGAATATATTCTTATTACGGGAGAATATTAAAGAATAAGTCAGAAGACAAAAGAAAAAAAAAAGCCTCTTCAATATCTCAGTTGTAATAAAGCAAAACAATTTATTACAATCAAAATGTAACAATTAGCTACAAATAACTAATGTAAATTAAGAACTCCAGAGACACATAGGTATCCAAACCCCCTCAAATTTCTAACTTTTTTCCTTGTACCTTGGGCAGTTTTGTAAAATGCCACCATTATGAAGCAGTTCAGAAACAAGATAATGAATAGTTATGTGAGAAGCTAATGAGAAGGTGGTGAGGCTTCTAATAATTAATGAAACAAACAGAGCCAGGAAATGCACTGTTTCCAAAAATTCCATAGTCTATGCTTCTTAAGCAACTCATAGTTGTGCTGTAAACTGTTGTTTATAGTATTTTATTTATTGTCAATCATCAGCTGGTTTTGGAGGCAAAAGCAAACAGTTCAGCTGGCTTCAGCGCAAACCATGTAGAAAAAGGCAATTTCACTAGATTAAGAAGCAGAGTGTGAAATGTGTAGGAGGGAGGAAAGAAGGCTCTTGCCCTAATCTCTACCCAGATTTTTCACAAGTTTGATCCCAGATGTATCACCAAAGATTCCAAAAGATTTTGATGGGTATCTTTCTTTCCAAAAGAATTGATATAAAGACATTTCACCTGTACTATATAGCACTGGAGTTTTGCATTTCAATGATATTTTGACCTGAATTTGATTCATCAGGGCCCCGCCCCACCCCCTCCAAAAAAAAAGTTATGACAATGCTGTTTTATGGCAAAGATGTTAGTCCTAAGATTTTACAAGGTGGTTCTGCCCTGTCACAGTCAGATTGGATTGTTGTCTTTCTGCGTGGTGTATTTGGAGTGTGAATTCCAGTATTACTGGAAAATAACAAAGGAGCTATTTAGGAAGAATTCTGTTTTTTGGATTAATGCTATTATTTATACTCTTATCATATCCTTGCAATCATTACCTTGTCCTTACTTCTTTGTTTTTCCTATAATTTTCCCACATATTTGATAGCAATAATAAGGAGGGAGGGGAGGAGTGGTTAAGATAGAATTAATTAGTCAAGTTCTTTTGTGTAGCCCATGTTGTGACTGGGCTTTCACAAAGATCTGACTGTTCAGATTGATGAGGACTTGCCTGGACTTCCAGAGATTTCAGGCACTTTAGTTCAATCTACCACATCAGTTTTCATCCTGGGTTAATGAGGTTTTTCTGAGTTTTATCTTAAATATTCCCACCAAAAGTCCATTAACCAAATGAAACAGTGAAGCAGATGAGAAAATGGGTGATATGTGCATATATGTAGACTGTGAACATAATTTTAATCCATTAGCATTTCCCTTATACCCAAAGGACAAGAATCATAGTACAGGACAGAATCATAGTAATACTTGTAGTTGACTTTTATTGTTTCATAGCTCAGGAAGTAAGATTCCCTCTATTTTATAAAGCTTCTGCAAATATCTTCCTTCACTTGATAAAAATAGATTAAGAAAACCTTGATCTGTGTCCTGTCATGTTTTAAAGTTTTCAGCCTCCTTTTCCAGGTGATTATCCAGATCTCAGCAGGGAACCTCCAAAATGTTAACTGGCAAATTTGCAATTAAATATTTTCTGATAGAATAATTCTTTTTTCTTAGACATCTAATTTGAGTGAGTGCACTTATTTTGCTTGCTCTTTAGATTATCCTTTGGGATTTTTAGTCCAAATGAGAGATTAAACCCTTACTCTTTAGGGAACGTTTGCCATCCAAGAAAGAAAAATGCAAAATTAATTTCCTTGGTTTTATTAATTTTCTCAGCCTTCAGAAGATTATTTTTTTTTAATCCAAGCTAGTCACCAAAGTTATGGTTACAGAAAATGGAAGCATAGATGTTTCAAAGAGCAGATTGCTACAAGTGTATAAAAAAGGAATGAATGCTTTACTCAAGCATTTACTCATTTACAGCATTTACTTGCGTCGTTCTCTCTACCAACTGCAAACAAAGAATCTGTGCATCAAAACCTAATCCCAAAGTGTGAAAGGTTCTGCTACATTTTATATTTTGTTTGGAGAAAAACAGCAGCAACTACAATGGTATGACTTTCCAATGTTATATTTCTATATTATATTTAACTTTCCAATGTTATATTTTGTAATTTTTAAAGCAAAAATTCTAGGCTTTTCTGATTTTGTTCTCAAGGGGAAAAAAAACCAAAACAAACCAACAAAACAAACCCTAGATTTATAAAAAGTGTTGATTCTATTACAAGGAAACATTTTTCAAAGTCTCAGAAATCCTCAAAGGAAAGGGAAACAATCCCTTGCCAGAACTGCCAGTTAGGGTATGGATGGGTTGGTGAGTAAGGCGTGGAATGTAGTCTGCATGAAGAAGCCTTTAACAGGTGTTAGGCAGGCCCTGCAAGGGAAAAAGGATCAGCTGTTTTGCCACAAGCAAGCAGATCGGGTTTTGTACACTGACCTCCCCACATGTGGCTCCCCACGGAGGGTGACCGGGCTCCCCACTCAGACTGCAGGCAGAATAATTCTCTCTTCCTGACAGCAAGAGCAGTGCAGTTGACACCCAAGGACTCTAGGATGGGAACACAGGAATTTTGCTGCTCATCCTCTCCCCTATCCCTCCATATTCCTCTCCCCCAGAACATGCTTAGTGGCTACGAACTTGCAACGTAGACCCGCACACAGACAATATATTTTGATAAAAGTGTGGATAAAGATGTGATTGCAATACATCACCACTGCAGTATGAGGCATCTTTTATTTACAGAAAGAATTTTGGTGAAGTGGATAGAAAGTGGCAACTAAATTTTTAGATGAATCTGTTACCTGTTAAGCATTTTAGTACTGTTTTCCTTTTTATCAAGATAGATAAAATCTTTAGACTGTATCTAATGGATAGCTGTACCAATGTCCCCAGGGGATTGTTAGACCTAAGACAGCACAAAGCACCACCACTGCTTAATTGGAACAGTATTAGCAAACACTGAATTTAATTGGGAAGCACTGGCCTGGAGCAAAGGAGTTATCTAGTGTTTGCCCAGGTGTTTGAATCAGGGTTCTGGCATTTTATTACAGAAATAAAAGATTCAAAGAGAAAAGTAAGTTGTTGTATAAAATTTTTATTCTTGGTTCAAACTATTGTATTCAGCTTTTTTTCATTTTTTGCTTCTTTTGGGTGTGGGGGGGGCTGAAATGTAGCGTTAGATGTTGTTGACTGGCTGCATATGCATACTTAATACTGTTTATTCAGAATAGTCATTAAAAGCAATTAGGGACCACTTTTCTTACTTTACTCTTGTGTATTCTTTCTTGCTTCATGGGTAAATTAAAATTTCAGGCATTAATGGAATATAGCCAAATAGTAGATAAGGTAAATATTATCTACCAACTGTGGCTATATAAACATATTCCAGTGAGAGTCAAGAAACAGCATGCCACTGTGTTCATAAAACAGCTATGATTGCATACAAACTCAACTGACAGTGAAATAGAGTCTGAAAATCTATATATTTATTAAAACAGAAAAGAAACCCAGAGAAGCTGGTGCTCATTCTGCTTTGAAATTTCTTTGTTATTTCTATTTATCAGTTTTGAAAATTAAAAAAAAATTACTTCTGAGTTTCTCTAAGGCTTTCAAGTTACGCTTAGTACGTAACTATAGTGGAGCAAAACTCCCGTCCTCACTCTACAAAAGTTGTATACTACTGAGAACCATCTAAACAACTCCAAGGTGTAGCAGGAAAGAAATTGTGTACTTCTGTGTTCATCAGGGCAGATGAATTACTGCTCTAAACAATGCTAAGTTAAGAAAGGTAGACTGTGAAAACCCGATGATTTATAGTGCGAAGCTATGTGTCCCTTGCACAGCTTTGTAAATGATCATAAGGCCTGCTGTCTCTTCAGGATTTTTATTACTGGCTGAAGAGAATGAGGTTGGTCGAGCACTGGAGGAGGCTGCCCAGGGAGATTGCAGGTTCTCCCTCTCTAGAGATGATCAAAAGCCATCCAGGCACGTCCCAGTGTAACCTGATCTAGGTGACCCTGCCTTGGCAGGAGGGTCGGACTGGAGGATCTCCATAGATCCCTTCCAACCTTAACTATTTTGTGATTCCTTAAAGAGACAAAATTAGAAGTCATGGAGGAAATAAAACAGTTCTACTATGAGCTAAACCTTCTGGGATTTTGTTTTATTCTCTATGATCTGTGCTGGGATTTTGGTTTATGTCATTGTAGGTTGATTTTTATTGTTGATCTTGTTTTTGTTTTTATGTTGTTATTTTTGTTGCTTGGGTTTTTTTAATGGTAAAACAGCGAATTTCAATGACAAAATAGAGATTTCCTCCACTTTTTAAATCTTACTTACTCATAAAATTAGAAGTGTAAACTTGTGCTGCAGCACAACACGTAAACTGAACTAATCTCATCAGAACTAAATGGGAATTCACAGTATCAAAGCTCAATACATTGATCTTGCAGTATCATTCTGAGAGATGGGACAATTTTCTCCTGGAAGTAATGAACAGTCTTGAACAAGTTGCCAAGACTGTGTGTGTGTTACACATCTAAGTGCTTTACTCTTTTTACTCAATATATCTGAATATCTAAGATAGTCCCTAGAGCAGCCTAAACAGTATTCCCTTCTTTGCAAGAAGCTTATTTAGAGTTCAGAAACTTCTCCTGTGACAAGTGCCATGATGACATGGTGTCTCTGCCTGAGAAAGTCCAGTGCTTTTGTGTCGTAGATAAATATGGTAACTCTTGGGAGGTTCTGCAACACTGATGAAGGAAGAAAGGGGAAGAATGGCACAATAGATATTGCCATGTAGCATCCCTCTTATTTTGTTTTATTTATAGAGCTAATTTTCTATCAGTACTTTAGCAAGTGGACTAAAGGATTCAGATGCACGTTCCCCTCAGGTTATTTGCAAGTAGCTGATCTGTGCTGTTGCAACTGAGTTCAAGAGTTGAGTTTTGGAGCTTGCTTTTCATTTCCCTCCCAACAATGTTCATAGAGCTTCACAAAAATGTTCCTGATTTGCATTACTATAACATAAATGAGAATTTCAAGTGATCTGTGCTCTCTTTGCTGTATTTGCTGAGAACATAATTTCTTCTTTGCCAAAAAAAACCCAGAAGAAACAATGGAATAGATTTTCAATTCGTAATGGTTTTTGCTGATTTTTCTCTCCTTACTTCTCTCTAATTTGTATCCTCTGTCTATCTCAGGGTGCTTACATAACTCACAGGACATATTGGAGGGATCTACAGTTTACTTAAAGATTACCTTTTAAGCTGTTGCTTTCAATTTTTATTAATGTATTATGTTTTCCATTTATTCTCTACATTTCTTTTGTGGACGTTGCTGAAAGTACACTTGAAGGAGAGAAAAAAAGCCTGTTAAAATAAAATGGAAAAAAATAATTTTCAATGATGATATATAAGTAAGTAAGTTTATTAGCAAAAACAAGTTATCAATCTGCAAGTTCTCATCTTATGTAAATCTAGTTATCTTTATCTGTACCAGAGGAAGGTTTAAGCTAAACACATCAGTGACTCTAAAGTAAACATAGCTTGTCAAAAGTTAAAATACAGGATTTTTTTCTTGTTGTTCTCAGCAATTCTATGCTGCTCTGAAGCATGAAGCAGAGGTAAGAAACTAAACATATATTCCTCACATAAAGCTAATCATATTGTTGAGTGAAAGACAAAGAATTTACAGCATTTCTACTTCAGTTCTAGTAAATAATCAACATACTTCTGCTTCTCAGACCTCTAAGGTATGTTCACTCTTTGTGAGCACACAGTAAACCACTTCATTTTTATTTGTCCTTGGTGCTAAATCACAGAGAGCATTGCAAAGGTGCAGTGGGGGTGGGGGGCCAGAATCATCTTGTTAATGGAAACAGCAAAGAGCTGGAGGCCAGTAAAGCCTCTGCTGTGCGTGACTGGGGTCAAGTCACCTGCTGCCTTTTTCATCATACTTTGACACAGCTCAGAAGAAGTAGACTAACAGCTGAATCTCGCTGAAAATGTAAATCTATTTTTGAATAAAGCTTTAATAACAAGCAAATAAAATTAACCAATCTTTTAGGGATTCATTCCAGCTGTGCTGCATTTGCACAAAGTAGGGGAATCCCAGATGATAAGACTGTCTCTCAGAATAAAAAAAAAAAAAAGAATTTGGTGCAATTCTTCAGTTCAGCTGTCCTGTTAAACGTCCAAATTCAGTTTACCTGAATTTCTAGTAGCCAATTTGGCTTCGTAAAAACAACAATTAAGTGTCTTTCAGCTCCTATTTAGGGTAAAACATGTGTTGTGCTTTTCTGACATTGCCAAAGTACCATAATTATGACTGTGAAATTATTTTGACACTTTTAAAATATGAGCCATCTAGTAGGAAGTGAATTTATTAGCTGTGCTATATGAAGTGTGTTAAAAGGAAAAATATAGCTGATATTATAGATTTGTCAGGAGGGAAGAGTTAGGTGACATGGAGATGGTACAGCTACTGTTGGTCAACAGAGGAGAGAGCTTAAATACCAAGAATAATGGTTTGTTTACATATTTTTATTTGGATGATTTGTTGATTGATTCTCTGAATGCAGTGTACACCCAAGGGCTGTGGGAATTTTGTTAGTTGGGTCACACAGGGCTGGTTGGACTTCCAGCCTGGACAAACCTGTCTGCCTGGGGCAGAGTTGTGCTGTATGAGGAGGTGCAGCTTGGCTTGCTTACAGCTGATTCGGACAGCCAGGGCATCCCACTGTGCTGCCTTGCTAAATGGGAAGACTCCTGGGCTAAAACTGACAGACACTTCCAGTTCTTCTACATGATGGTCCCCAGCCTCCTCCTCTCTTGTAAAATCCTTATAGTTCTGCAGATGAAGCATCAAGGATTCATTTTGTGCTCTTTATTCTAATCCTGCCACTGTGCTAATCAAGCCTGCATGTTTGATAGCATTTTTAATATTATTTAATTATCTACTACGTTTTTGTTCTGGTCATCATTATTGCCATCATTCCCCCTCTACAGTTATTTTAATTTCCACGAGTTAATTTCAGGTTCACGTTTCACACAGCATAGAAAAATAGGTGTCCAAAACTGCTTACAGTCTAGAGACAGACAAAGAAAAAATGACATTTGTTTTGGGTTTTTTATGTGAGTGTGTAGCATGGACCAAAAGAGAATAGATATGCAGAGACAACCAGTTTGTGCTGAGGAACATTAAAAAGACAGTTGACATTTCAGGGTTGTTAAGTTTGGATTAATTCTCATCTGGTCTTCTGGACTGAATAATTTTTTTGTGTCTAGAGTCCATTAGGTGCACTCCTGGACCATAGCTTCCAGTTCCTTTCAATTTGAAAGGAATCCTGTTCATGCACTCTAAAACTGTTTCACAGTGTGAATCAAAGCAACAGAGAAAAAAAAGGGGGGAGAGGATAGCAGGGAGGTCAAAACCAAAATTATAATATTTTGCACATTTAGAAAAGAGGACAAAGAATTAAATTCTTTGTCTCAGTTCCTCTAGAACTTTTTGACCAGGACTGATTTTGAGTCTAAAATGATTTAATACTAGTAAAAACATTCACACAAAAAAGCATAATTATTCAGCAGTGCAGCAAATATACTGAAAGAAACCCCAACATATCAATTTAAGGCAGGGGAAAAGTGATTTGCACCATTTATGTAAGAATATATGCACAATCCTGGTTTCCACTGCTGTTAAACAGAACTGTCAACTGCTGAAAAAGTGAAAGAAACATCTCCAAAGATGATGATTCTGGTTTGCATGTTTTGTGGTTTATTAAAGGAATTGAATTCTTATGAAAAATCATTATTTTTTATATCATTTTGTTTTCTTCTTTGCTGATGCTTATACATATATAAATACATACAATATTTCTGTTTCACTGCTATGCTCTAAAAAGCTGGGCAGCTAAACAACTGTTTTCAGTACTTTCTTTGGATATCTGAAGTTTAAGTATTTTGCTGCGGACCAACACTGCCCCACAAAATTCAATCACACTGCACCTGTTAAGAATTTCGCCTCAGTGTAAGTCTTTAATTTTAGC
Organism: Eulacestoma nigropectus; assembly: GCA_013397775.1. Taxonomy (NCBI): domain Eukaryota; kingdom Metazoa; phylum Chordata; class Aves; order Passeriformes; genus Eulacestoma; species Eulacestoma nigropectus. Next base: position 677,515 of record VZTE01005888.1, on the reverse strand, counting down.
AAAAATTTTCTCCCCATAATGGCTTATAAAGCTTTAATTTGTATGATAAAACTCAAAATTTCAAGCAACTAAGATTAAGGAAACTGTTGGGAATCTGGTGAAAGAGAAAAACAAGAACTGAGAAAAATGCAAATTTCCCTTACACTAGGGAGTGTCTCCTGATTCTGCCAAATCTAGCAATAGGATATCTAAACTATTTTATGAAACTTTATCCAAAGCAGAACAAAATCCCTCCTAATTCCAGTGGTCTTGAATCTTTAAGGTTTTTAAAATGTGAGGTACCAAAATAATATCATTGTCAGGCATATAGATTTATTTCACCAATGTATCAAACTATGGATATATTATGGCTGTACCACAAGATTTTGGTCAACTTCTAGTGTAGAAATGAAGTACTGCAAATTTTTGTCCTCAGGCAGAATCCACTGTTTGGCTGAGGATTGTAGGAGTAAAAAGATTTAAATGAAGCAAGGAATTATAATCAATAGCAGGAGCACAATTTAACTGATGGGACCTGTTAGAAAACCTATTGCTCAAATAATTTGAGTTCTATGGTTCTGAAACAAAAGTTGACATATGTATTTACATAAACACTCATTGACAAGTAAGAGAATGTTCTCTAAAGTAACTGGCCCAATATTACTGTCCCTCTGTTTAAAAAATAAAGGGGAAGCAGTAGAGGTTCTGTTTCCTTTCAACTTCGAGTTATTGCAAAAGGTGGATTTAGTTTTCCTAATCTAAACTAATATTGTGATGCCTTTATTCTACATCAATGAAATTTCTTGTAAAACCCATGACTACAGAAAGTCGGAGGTAGGTAACAAAAGCTGTACAATATGTAGTAAATCCTCTGCTTCTTAGCAATGCTCTAAGCTCTGTCTATTGTAAAAATAAAAATGTAAAACAGAATACACACACCATCTATAATACATCAAAAGTAAAGGAACATACCCTTATCTACATTTCTGAGCAGGACTATCAGATAATAACCCTTGCTTCAAAAAGGAAAAGAAAACAAGAATCTGGTCATTGAATCTTAGGCAAACTGGAGGGGATTGCAGCACTAACAAAATCTACAAAGAAAATGTCTGTCAGCAAATCCTATATCCAGAGCCATTTCCTTCCTGCACTCTCCGGATGGCACAGTGACCTCCCATTGCAAGTCTGTTTCTGAAATTAGACAAAGACCTGGGCCCAGCCTTTGTAAAAGATTGCAATATTTGTTCTTCACTGTCCTCAAAGGGCTATTGGATACTGCAGTTGTGAACATCTATTCTATATTAAACCATCTATTACAAAATCATCTCAGATGTAACTCCACTGAAGTTGATGAAAGCCAGAGAAAGAGTTATCCTTAGTGAGGAATAATGAAGGAATTTTCAGACAAAATCTATGCCTAGAAAGAGCAGGGGCTGGGAGTACGTATCAACAGTCTCCAGTAAAATGCATACTGAAAAATCAGATCCCAAGATAAACCTCAGATGAAATTCAAATGTATAAGGCATGAAAATATGTAATTTGTTGCTTTTCCCTGCCTGCCTATCATATTTATAAGTTCAGAGTGAGTTCCCTTTCTAGGGTAAAAAAGAAAATCAAACATTTTAGTTGGTCTGTTAGATATGAGTTAATGAATAAGCAAAATAAATGAAGTTCGAAAACTCTCAGCTGATTTGACTCCTGGAGTATAATTTCGGGTTTTAGTTTCCCCTCCTTCCAAAATATGTATATTCATTGGTTCCAGTGGTGTTAGCCTTGATTTACAGCAGTGCAACTGGGAGGAGATCTATCTCCTGACGGAGCACTATCTCAAGTTTCTTCTATACACATGCATCATCAGCCTGGGACAGCTAATGACTACAGGGGATGATGATCAGTAAATTAAAAATTCTCTAATGAGGCTTTGATATGGTACAGTGTAATGGCTCCAAAGGAGACAATACGGTCTACTAGGTCATTGATTTGTTAGCTACAAATTCTCTTTGTGTGCCATAACATTAATCAGCTTTAATGGCTCCGATGGAGGCATATTAATTGCAGCTCCATTAATAACTCCCTGATTATGTATTTACCTGACCCAGACTGTAGTGTGCATTTTAGAAACTCTTTAATTATGTTTTACACAACAGTGACTCCAAGGGAGTCTATAAATAGTGCATTGCAGGTACACTTATTTCCAAACATTATTCTGAAGGCTATTTGACAAACGTTCGGCTAATTTTAAGACAGATACACTGTGATATTTTAAAAGTTTATTTCATTAGTATAAATCAAGTCCATGTGGACAGACAACCAAGAATTGAGGGTTAAATACCTGGATTATTTTTAGCTTCAGCTCCTGGAAGTCGCATTTGTTTGCACAAAACAAGTTACATCCTTGGTATAGAGATGGCTCCATAAGGCACCGTATGAGGCCTTTAGCTGATCAAAGGGAAGCAACCTCCTTGTGTCTTCACAAGCACTAAGAGCTCTAACAGCCTTCCAGAAAGCATTGCACTGTGCTGCCCAGCTCCTCAGCGGAGAAGGCTGAGGTCAGAGTTGGTAGATACAGGCAATGCACACAGAGCTACTACACAGTGTAAAAAAGCCTTGCTAGAGAGATCAGTAATTGCTTCTGAAAGGACTCTCAGAAGACACTGTCTCGTTTGGTTTGTCCCTCTTCACGGCTGCTCTTTAACAGAAGGAAATTCAAAGAACAACAAGCATCCTGAAGCAAATTATTTCAAAGCTTAGAATGTTAATGATCATTCCACAAATCTATTTATTATATTTACTATCACCATTTCAGTTGCGTACATTTGTGCTTGCAAAATGCCATGAAGATTCAAAATTTATTCCCTCAAGTTTACAACTAAGTTCTTCTTTTTTTTTTTGCAAATTTCACTTCCCATAATTCGTCTTGAATTTTTTATCACTGGTAAAATTGCCAGCCTTTCTCTTTCATCTCTATCCAATTCTCACATATAAATCAATAAATAAAATAGTGGTATTTGACCAGTAAAGAAAAATGGAGATTGGATTTTTTTCAATACATTTTAATATTGATTTTAGTCTTAGAACTTCATAAGTTTAATTCTTATTCCTGGACTCTCTCTCTTACTCAAAGTATCTTTAGGAGACTAAAGGAGTATTCCTTTTTTTTTTTTTCTTTAACAGACAATGTCCTCTCAATGCCACTGTGGAAACAGAATATAAATTTCAGAATATAAATATTAATTATGCAAGAGAATATGAATAAAACCAAACCTGTTTATCTAAGAATGACCTTCAAAGACTAATGTTGTAACTCTCATCATTAAGATAACTGAGTTTAAAAAAAAATCATATATATAAACATTCACATTTCTTCTACCTGGACTGTAGTAGAACAGTTTGTAGTAGAACAGTTTGTGTGATGGCTCATGGGTAATAAAAGAGAGAAAAAAAGAAAAAGATGACGTGCATGAATATTGTGAAGTGACTGTACCTTAGGAAAGGTAACAGGCAAGACTGATGGGAAAGATAATCGAATGATACAAAGGAGATTACTTGTGAAATTCCAGAATCTCACTCAAAACTCACTTCTTTTAATATCATAAGTGGGGGGGAAAAAAGGATGAAAGCTGTAGGTGGCTAAGTTTAAAATAACACAGAACTGAGACATCATTGCAGAAATAGCAAATGAATAGTATTCAGAACAAAATGGATCCTTTTGAACTGGCAACTAGAATAGTAACAAGAATTTAATGTTTGAGAATATAAAATATAAGGATGAAAAAATAAAAATACTTGGAAGCTAATAAAATATAAGCACCATTATAAACTATAAAGTAACACACACATGCCTAAGAAATACATGACAAAAACCTCACTGTGTGAGCAAATTGACCTAAAAATACCCACAAATACATTTTAAAATTCAAATTAGAAGTTTCTAACTCTTGCTGCAACTAAATCCAAACAAAATCTTTCACTTCAAGGCAAGTAAATCCTATTGGATTTATCACAATGCTTTTAAGAGGGACAAGAAAATGCAGTACACAGATTGTGGCTTTCCTTGATAACACAGAAGGACCTTGTTTCTGTTTTCTCTCACTTCATGAGTTTTTATGTGAAACAGCTACTTGAAAGCTAAACTCCCACATCCATCAGGCTTTAGAATCACTGACTGTTTTTACCTGTTCTTCATGAGAGGAAGACAAAGCTAGGTGTCTTCAGCATCTTGAATTCCATATGGCACTAATGTCTCCCTCTGCAGCATCACAACTAATTGGACAGTTAGAGAAGAAATAAGTCAACATTATCATGAAGTCTTCAGGACCCTGCCTTTTTTGTTAAACAAACATGAAAAATGACTGTAGATATGAACAGATGTAAACATTTATTGGTGTATATCTTTCAGGAACCATGGGTTTTGTGCCTCTACAACACAGGATTTCTGAGAAATAATAGCTGCGTTTGACAAACAGTGCCACACACTTCAGTAATCAGCACAAAGCATGACTCCTGGCAGGAGTGTCCAAAATTTTCTTACAAGCATTTCATTTGCCTTGCAGTTTCAGAAAGGTTTATGCTGTGTTCAAGCAACAGGTTACAGCTTTTTGTTGTGTGTTGGTTTTTTGTTTTTTTTTTTCTCTAAGACCTCTTGTAAGGTTATTTCTTTTATTAAAAAGAGAAGTAAAAGGATGAATCGATATTGAATGAATGGGTTTATACTAGATTTTTATCAATGCTATTAAGATCAGTGTATGAACCTTTTTAGAACAATCTCCTTCAGTACAGATTGCTTAAATATAAATCTAAACCAAGCATTTTACTATTCCAACCCGATAACTGAGGATGTTCTATAGAAAAGGTCACCAAATACATCAAATTAATGAGTGGAATGTGAAGAGCGACCTGCAGATAGGAAAAATATGAGCTTGCTCTTGATCTTGTAAAAATATTTATTTATGATAATTTATGTGGACAGAATATCTTTGCTATATTTTTAATTTCAACCAAAATGAGTAATGTATCTCTCTATATATATCAGAATGCTGCAATAACAGTCATATCTGATATTTAGTTTTCTGAAAATGGGCTTCCTGAGTAGTGCATTGAGCAATGCAGTCACTCATTTTCTTTTGCCTGCATTTTATAAAAGGGCAACATGTAAAAGTAAGGTTAAGATAACTGTTTATCAAACCAAATACCATTACTTCTGCATCTACCTCTGCACACTTAGATAAAGAAAATGAAAAGGAGGTAGTAAAAATTTGTGCAAAAATTAGGTCAAAACCAGCAGACTGGATTATATGAAACATATAAAAGGACTCAAGCTTCATTAGTGAAGTAAGACCTCAGCAAAGCAGAATTATATTGTAATCCAAGAAGTAAAGAAAGCTTTTAAAAGAAGGAAGTTTAAAAAGAGGACTTGTGATGAAATAGCTAAATCTGGAAAAATACAAGTCAGGAAGGAGTTAAAGTGAAGAAAATGTCATTTACAAGACAAGGGAATTAATTGTTTAGGAGTCCTTTGTATGGCTATAACCTGAAAACTGCATTTACTTGGACTGCACTCGGACTGATACAGTTCTATCTATGGAGCCTGTCAATACCATGCCAGAGACTCAGGTAACCTGAATGATGAAGAAATGCCAATCTGATGCTGTGGCTCAGAAGTTCAAAACACAAAGCTTGTATCAGCACCAAATAATTTTCTCTGAAACTTGTTGTTTCATGTCAATCTTTAAAGGGTTATAACAGTCCCATAGTCACAAAAGACAGGATCATGGTCATTCTTAGTGATGTTAAATGAATAAGAAACTGCAGGGTCTTTAAAGTCCTCAAGTGTGTTGTCTTCTTTCCTTTGGATCTTCCTTCTGCCAAGATCTGTTATCCGCACATTCCGCTGACACCGTTAGGAGCAAAGCTGAGCATGTGCTGCATGACAGGGAGGAGTCATCAGCTCCAGAACAATGGAAGACGTATCTTGAAAGTAATCAACAACTTCTAGGAGGAAAATCACACTGCAATACCTTCACCTGACATGGAATTCAAATTAAAAAGAAAGCAAAAGGCATCCAAGATAGTCAAAGTGGAGTGGTCTGTGAAAATGCTGAGTGGCCAGGATTTTGAGGCATAAAGACACTGCCTTCTAGCCAAGAGCTGGTGTGGCCCCCAAAGTGTGGCCAACTGGAATCATTCCTGAAAGCTGCTTGAGGTTGGACAGTGAGTTATACAATCTCCCATTTACTGTGTTACCATTACATGTACCTCTAATGGTGTAATGGGTTGAAACTGAGTTGATTGACAAGCTTTTAAGTCAGTGCACTTTTGCGCTTTTTGCATATTTAAACCCCGTGCAAGGGTGGGAAGTTCCTCTCTTGTTCCCGGTCTCCTGAGGGAGAATGGGGGCGCCTCCGAGCCATGGGCGGCCCCCGGGCCCGGCCCGGGCTTCTGCCTGGGCCCCCTCCCCCCCTTCCCTCAGAGCCGCAAGCAGCTAAACTAACTATGGGCTGCCCGATGGCCGAATTCACCCGGCTCGGCTTCTGAAACCGGAGGGGCCTCCCCTCCCCCTTCATGC
>VZTE01005888.1:531193-670051 GCA_013397775.1 Eulacestoma nigropectus | reverse complement strand
ATTCTTTGAAGTTTTGGGCCTGCTTTGCATTTCTTCTGGTCCTTATCTCACAGAGTGAAATAGATGTGATCAAACCACTGCAAATGGTCTCTGCTTCACTTTCGACATCAGAAGGGATAAAATTCACTTCTTACACACTTTTTGATGGGCAACAATAAATGAAGGGATGAGAAAGGAAAAAGTTGTTGGGATACAAGGGGCTGACAGAGGGACTGAAATTGCGTTGAGATACTAATCACCTGGGATAAGGTGGATAAGTGGATCCTGAAGAGTGGCATCAGGATCATTCCTGGAGCTCTGGGCTGCCTGTAGCTGGCCTCTCAGCTCTACTCCCTCCAAGTAGCTGGAAGATGTCCTTGGCCATTCTCCTTCCTTTGCTAAGATGTGTATAACTTTGCCTCAAATGTGTTCTGTTTTGTTTCAGTTACGTGAAACGCTAATCTAGCAAATCTTTCCTTTAGGGGTCATACAGAAGAGCATCCCAAATGTCTGTAAAGTTGGTTTTAGAGACAGATATCTATGGGCCTGGGCCTCAACTCAGCTGTCACCTGGAGGGTTACTTTTCCCATTGTCGATTTTTACCAGACACATACTAGAAGGCAGCTTTGTCAACTTTTACTCTGTCATAATCTTCTATATTTCCAGTAGTCTTCTACGCTTCCTTTATTTCCACCTGCATAGTGACCAACTGCTTAATTGAAGAGAGCAGGGGGACAAAAATCTTACTTGTATGAAATTGTCTTGTGAAAAACTTAAAAATAGTAGCAGCAATAAAGAGTACAATGATTTAATCTCTGACTTGATCCTGTTTTCGGCACTTCACCAATTTTAATCTCTTTTCCTGTATGCTTGTGTTGTATCTTCATCTGGTTGTTTTTAGCCTTTTTACCCTTAGGAAATATTTCCTAATTAATGCAGTTGTGAAAAAAAATGATCTAGCAAGTGCTAAAGTACACCTTAGGATAGTTTCATAATTGATACAAAACTGTCATCACAGATCATGCTTATATTGTTTTCTTCTGCTGTAAGGATTTACACTTCAGATACTTTTCTTTCTCATAACAAGCCTCATAAACCCTTCAGGAACAAATTTGGTGCTCAGCTTATGCCAATACAAATTACCATGCCTTTCATTCACTCTCAAATTTCAAAAAAACCGCACATCCAGAAAAGCAGATAGATAATTTTACCTATGCCCCATAAAAATGAAATAAAAGCCCCACTTTAGAAATCCTAGAGATTACTAATATTCCTGTAAGCTCTACATAATTTAGTAGGAGCAAAATACCAAAACACTCAATAAAGAGGTAAAACATTAAACAGTGGGATCCTATGAATTTTCTTACTACACCTGCACTGCACACAGACTAACACAGTGTGTTTATTCATGCAGAAAACAGACTGTCCCAGAGTCCCCATTTTTAATTTTCTCTCTTTTCTCTTCAAAAACTAGAGCAGCACTTCTGCCTTTCTCAGATGTGCTGCACTAACATCTGTGTGCTTTCAGGGTATTTGCAAGTAAGTTCTCATATTCAGCTGTTGCATATCCACATTTTCCAGAGGTGCTAGGGAGTTTAAATACATAAGTCATCATTTCTAGCTGATCTTAAGTGCCATAGCAGGGAAATCTTTAGAAACAATTCTAAACACAGTATGATAGGGATACTGGGACAAATTTACTTAAAGAAAAAGAGAACAAAGTTTATAGAAATCAGAGAATTATTAAAAAAAATAATAAAAAACCCATCTTTCTTCAACCTATTTTCTGTCCAGATCAGCTGGTGCAGTCTATTTCGTGCTGCTGCAATGATATGTTTTAAACACTCAAAGCAGTACACTTTTTCAGGTATGCTGTTGATATTCTTGTGAACCCATTATTAAGATAAACAAAAGGGATTTCTGGAATGTTTGCACTGCTCATTCCAGCCTTACAAGTAGATGCTATCAGAAACAGATGACAGGATTTATTAAGTTATGTAAGGGGCAAGGAATCTGGAAGTGTTCACTGTGACAGAAACTCAAATTCCAAACATAGGTCTCTCATTTCAGGATGTTTCACTGTCTTCTGCAGCCTGTCAGCACTGCTCTTAGTCTTAAATTCATATGGCTGATGTAACAATTTTAAATTAGAAAAAAAATTTAAAAATCAACAAATCAAACAAATGGAGTAATCAGCTCTTGGCAAAGCCCACAGGAGGATAAGAGACAAACCAAAGGTATTTGGAAGGTGCAGTACATACATGTCCACATGTATGCACACCACAAACCTATAGCTTTGACTGAAGTTTTCTTTCCTTGAGTTAACTATTTCCATTGACTAAATGGAATATGATTTTGCCCTGCATAGTTTGTTTTTTTTTTTTTAATGTTAATTTTATATTTATAATTGGAGAGATTTATTTGGCACAAGATCAAAGTTATAGTGCCAAAGAGAAGAAGGAGTCATCCAGCAGGAAGGAGAGGTCACCATAAGACTGGCGGTTGCTTCCTGTTGCGGAGCATCCCTAAATTTCACAGTGGCAGGGCAGAGCTGTGGTCACTCTTCCAGCTCTAGGGAGGGTCTCCAGGTTGACTTTACACTACACAACTCTGGGCTGGTTCAGGGTGTACAAAAGATGTGCCATTGTCTACCACATGTCCTGTGTGGCACAAAATATAGGGGTGGCACATGATAGGGCACAACACAAGATCACTGACCACCCACAGGAAACCCAGGGTGGCTGAGTGGGGTTGTCTGTCTACCGCAAAAAGGACAAAGGAGCAGCAATAAAATTCTGCTCACTGCCTGTGATGTTGCTCAGATGGACATTTTACTCAAGGTTGCAACATGCTGCATGGAGATTGCTGTCTTTCCCCAAAGCAGAGCTGTGATCCTCCTCCCTTTGAAAAAAGTGCTCTTTGTTCTACAACGCTGCATTTCTATTTTTATAGATGTTAAAATAGAAATATGAAGGGCTTACATAGAGGAAAAAGCAGTAGTTTTATGATAATTCAGGTCTACAAATACCCTATATTGTAAACTAGATTTTGTATTATCCAGCCTAACGAACATAATGGAATCTTTACAGAACCTTGCAGACCAGAAACGGACTCTGCGCTGAATTCAGTACCATGTTTCTAACATGTTAAAATTATCATTTTCCCATTTATTCATGTGACTGCAGAGGCAGTCACAGCAAGCAAGTCAGTAATCAAAAGCACCTACTGCAAGTATTAGGATAAATTAATGTCTCCATGTGACCCATATTCTTAAAAATTCCTGTAATCTCATGAGATAAAAATTCCTGTTGCAAAAGTGAATATGGAACTTCATGCAGTTGATAGCATCTGATTATGAGAATGTGAATTTTGTACCAAATGATCGAGATGTTTTTCTCTGCTATCTTTATGTTTGATATCAGGACGAAGCAAGTTCCATGAAGAGGTAGGATATGTATTTTAATATTTTTTAAAATACATCCCATGGGTATGACAAGTAAGATGTCTCTATCCCATCATTTCAATGATTCAATGACATGTCCAACATTTACATCCTTTTGTGTTCACTTTTTCTCTTTTATATATATATACATATATATATATATAATTCTTTATTGATGCAGTGTTAGATCACAAAAATGGCTTTTCTTTTTTGCCTGATAAGGCTGTGATTTATTGCCAAGGATCAAATATTTATTAATCATTTGAGCTCAGGATATGAAATAATTTTTCAAGTTGTCCAGCTGAGCCCATCCAGTTAAATTTTTCCATCAATTGTAAGAGATGGTGTAAAGTTGGCCCTGAATGTCAATCTGTCTTCAGGAACAGTTGTAATTTCAGTCTCAACCCTGCATCAGTGCTTAGACAGTGAGTTATGAATTTTCAGTCTCCTAGAAGAACAAGTCCTTCACAAGTTCACTTCTGATACCAGAAGTAAGATCAAGCAGAGTTTTCTTAGTTTGATAATATGTCTCTAATTAAAAAAAAAAAAAAAAAACCAAACAAAAACTCGGCTGTTTCTTCCTGAGATGGAGCTCTTACATCATTTCTAGGATATCAAGCATGTCTGATTTTAACTGTATTTTGCCTTAATTTTAAAGATATCACTATTCTTACTGGAAATGAATTTGTTTCTGCAGAGTGGGAAATCTTGCAGGCAAACTCATTCCCTTAATAATTCCCGAGGGCCAAATACAAAAGCCATTATCAACCTGGCCTCTGAAGTGACAGTTTTAATGTTAAGAAATGGCATTAGTACCTAATTCAATGCCATAAAATATGGTTCTGTAAATGATAGAAAACCATCACTCAAGTACACTGCTTTAAAATGATTAAATAAAGAATACAAAGATTTTCCTGAAGTATTAGATTCAGATTATGCTACTACAAGGGCACATTCTGGTGACAAGCCTTTGATAAAGAAACAAAAAATAATTTCTGTAAAACTTTTGGAAAAGTTCTAGATGTGCTGTCACAGGAACCCAAAACTTTCTAACATATTTCGAAGTATGTAACCGTATTAAATCTCTCTTTACTGAGGCTTGAATTTCCTAAGTTTCAACTGCATTTTGCACCAGTATACTGGTAGAATGACATTTATAATAAAAAATTATGTTTTACTTTGAAAAATAGATGATAATTTATTAGGGACAAAAATTTCTTTTGAACTTCAAGTTACTTATGTTCAAAATATTTTTTCCAGTTATGTTTTAGAAAAATGATCAGTTGTTTGGATCGCATAGGCCAAAACCCCACAATATAGAGTACTTTTAAACTTAAGCGATGAAAATTAAATAGCCATTCTTCATGAAGTAAGGAAGTTACAGAAGATCAGAGAGAAAATATCCTACCTTTTGCCTTTTTTTTGTTTTGCATTTATGTCTTCTGATCCAGAAAAAGATCCTCTACCAACAAAACCCAATTTTTTAGGGCCATAGATTACTAACCAACTTAATTTTTTATAATACCATCAACTGAGTAACAGTCCTTAAAAAATGGTTATCTGTCCAAAACAGTTCAATTTACTGATATAATTTTATATGTATGGAAAACAAAAACTTTCATATCTTCTTCAATCCTACTGTTGCAGCCCTATACACCACTCTACAGTCTGTGAGATTAGTCATATCTTCATAAAGTAAAATTAAAAGGCAATATAAAATAATGAAACAAGTGAAAATAGAACTTCTGGAAGAGAAGAATGGAGTAGAATAAGGATAGGATAGGATAGGATAGGATAGGATAGGATAGGATAGGATAGGATAGGATAGGATAACAAAATTAGGGCATAGTCCAAATGTCTCTTAAATATTGACAGGCTTGTGGCACTGATCACCTCTCTAGGAAGCCTGTTCCAGTGTTTGACCCTCTTGCTAAAGAAATGCTTCCTAATGTGCAGTTTAAACTTCTCCATCACAGCTTTATTGCAAGATTTTTTAATGCAAAGAAACACAAACTATGGGCCAACTCTGATCTGGTTTTCTATCTTTAAAAATAGTAATAATGCATTTTATTATTGTGTTCTTGTTATCATTTTCTGCTGCCTAGTTTGGCTTAGCTCTTTCCAACCTGAAAACGACGGCACTTATCCACATCAGCTAAAGATTGTATTCTGAGAATAAATGTTCTATATAAATTTTGGGATCAGCCAGCAAAAAGAGTTATTGATGACTGTGCCATCATCACAGCTGAAATGCAGTTGTTGTTAAGCACTCTATTATTCTTTCAGAAAAGAGACCACTGCGTTTCTGAGGAGTGCCTGGCCTGTGTGAGCCAATTTCTTCAGTAACAGTGATGTGGTGGCCAGCATTTGAAGCAGCTCAGACACAATGCAAGAGCACTCCATCTGTAAAGGAACTTCCCAGCTGAGTCTGCCAGGGGTATTGACCTCACCCAGGGATTTGCAGGGCTTTGCTGTCATCTCCCCACCCGCCCCTTATGGTTACACTCCAGACAGTTGCCTCCCATCCCTCTAATCCGTAGTGGATTTCAGTTCTGAAAGCAAGCTGAACTGCCCTAGACAAACCCATAAAGCCTCTCTTCTAAATGTGAAGTGTGACTTGAGGTATCTTTTCCTGCCACATTCTTGGCATCTTCTCCTGTCTGTGTGGCTGCACTTTCCTACGCAGATAACTGCATCTTCCCTCTGCCTGTCTGCAAAACAAGAGCTTGGCAATGTTTTAGCACACGAGTGTTCTTCCTCCCAAACCCATCACTTACAAAGTCTGATTGACACAGGCACTGTAATGCTGTTATCACACTTTATTAGTGGCCAAATAAGAGCTTCTTCAGCTTCCTACAGTGACAGTCTTCTTCTGACCATGTAGGCAGAAGTAAATGCTAACAAGCCTCTCTAAGTTTTTGATACATGCATGAGAATGAATGGGAAGTTTTGGTACCAGAAGTCAGTAACTATGCCTGGCGTTCAAGTGCAGATCTGACAGGCAGGGTCTACTTCTCATGAGCCTGCACAGCAATTTCAGGGCTTTATACTGGCTCATAAACCTGTAAAGGCAACGACTCAGTTCTCATCTTTTTTATGGTTTGGGCTTTTGTCGGGTTAATGGATTATCTGATTTGAAAGAATTATGTTTTATGGCGTTTGTGCTTTTTTGGATTTAATAGATTTACCAAGTAATTGTCTTTCCCAGAGTCTGTGGGGTTTTTTGCTGTAGAAATATCCTTCAATACAGTTAAATATTTCATTGTGTGCATTGTTTGTATTCCAGGCAAGTCTAGTTTATTTTTCTGAACAGATATGGAGCTGGGCAAAATTTAATAGTGTACCTTTGCTCTTCATAGCTCCATCAATAATCACTTTAATAGATACTTTGATAACATTATACCATCTCACATACTTACAAAAGAGAAATCTTGATAGCAACAAATACTATTTACAGCTAACATGCTTGCAGTATATAGAAGGTATTGCTCATTAGAGAAAAAAATTTCACTCTTTTCCTAAGTTTCTGAGGTGTGCAGATAAAAAAGACAAAAATAGAGGACTTTTGCTGTAACGAGATATTCTTGAGGCAGTGTTTTTCAGTTACCTAGGCTGCTCGTGAGTTGGCACATCTCAGCCTGTCAGTGGTTCTGAGTGCACAGGAGAAGTAAGAAGCTGTGGAAAAAAAAACAAAAAACAAAACAAAAAAAAAAACAACAACAAGGAAAAACCCCAAAAGGCTGCTGTGGTTGACTGTGCTTTTAGCAGGGTGTCAGACTAGATGGTCTCCAGAAGTGCCTTCCATCCCCAGGGATCCTGTGACAGCAATTCTGCAGATCTTCAGTTCAGAGTATACCTATGTGCAGATTATTTTTCTCAATATTTTTTTTTTTTCTGTAGAGGAAACTGTGATTCTGTATTTAATGAAATTAATTCCCCAATTTACAATATATAGCTTCTTATGCTTTCAAGACAAAACTTGAGTTCAAACTTTTTTTTTAAGAAAAGGAGGAGAAAATATAGGATATAAGAAATTTAGCATCTGTGGCATTTACCACTTCTGCAGCAATCCAGATCTAACTCTCCCTTGGAATTAACACACCATCAGCGTGATCTCTGTTTGAACACAGAGCAACGAAGATTGTTGTGATTTACATCTGACAGCTGAGATTGCTCCCCAAGGAGTTCAGTCTGGAGTCAGTGTCTCTAAAGGATTGATGACCACTAAAGCAATGGCATTATTAAATTTAAACGGGAAAAAAGCCAATGTTTTACAAGTGACCATTTAATTTGGCAAGAAAGCAGCATTGAAACTCTCGCCCCTCTTCATCATGTAATTACACATTAGACAAAAAGTTGGTTCCAGTTGCCTTATAAGGCTCCAACAAAAATAATGTGCAGCCAGCCCAAGATATTTCTGCCAGCCTTTAAAAGCTCATTCAGCTCCATTGTAGGATTAAGAATGTTTTTGTGAACAACAGAGAAGTCTTAAACTAACTAGGGACTTAAAAATCAAATTAATCCTCCATTAAAACACAGCCTCCTCACCTTTTTCTAACAAGCATAGAATGTCAGGAAACAATTGACTACATGTTATTGAACCAATATTTTTCTCATTAACTTTTTAATTTGGTCCATAAACTAAATGTCTATTATGTGGAACAACAGGATCTTCTAATCATGTTTATTTTTACATTTATGAAGCAACTTTGGCTTTGATGAAGTCAGGTTGTGAAACAATAGAGGCAGATCCCAATCTAGCATTTCCATAGCTCCTCTCCAGTCAGAGAAATATCATAGATATAAATCAGAGAATGATCCGCTGAAACGTGAGGAGAGGGGGATAAAACAAGATGAGTTTGTTTTAACTTTGCCTATTTTTCTTTTAGAATACTGCAACACCATACTCCTACCCACAAAGAGATTGCTCATTAAAATCATACACACTAAATGAATGAAACATAAACGTAAAAACAAGGAGAGTTGTTTAGTAAAGACCTCTGACTTTCTATTCCCCTAAACTCACATTTTACAAAGTCACATGAATTCACATGGAATGAATGCTTTTCACATATTTTTCAAAATATTTATTTCATTTTGCTATTTTTAGAGGAAGAAAACACTAAAACTAGGGCAATAAAACATACCACCAAATAAAACCCACTGTGGGCAAATGGTGTTTAGAAAGCCACAAATAAGCAAGGGAACATCATTGATAGTTGACTGAAATAGCTGGAACCATGAGTATGTCAGTAACTATGGCCCTGACTCTCATCAGCAGAAGTCAGTGAAGACAAGAGCCAGGTGATGCACCAGATTTCATATGGACACAAATGTGTGCCTGTTTCTTTAGTGTCATGTTGTTCCTGAAGAACCTTCCTGGGGAGCTGCTCCTCCCATCTCCCTAGTGTAAAGGAGTACACTGAAAAGTGAAAGAAAAATAAAGAACACATCTGAGTCTTTGGGTTTAACAGGGTCAGACCATGCAATTCGGGAACAAGCTTCCTATTTCATTAGCTCTGATAGCTCCAGTAACAGATACTTCCAGGTGATCTGACGAACAAAAAGGAAAAATGGAGAACAAAAGAAAAAAAACAACAATATGCAAGAAAACAACTGTGGCTTTAGAAACCATTGATCTGAAGCCGAAGAATCCAAACATAAAAGTTCAGAAACCACCTGAAAGATCTTTGTTTAGTGTAAATTAAAAAAAAAAAAAAAAAGAAAAAAGAAAAAAAGTAATTTAAGATGGGATGCATCTCATCTGACTGCAGCTGTCAAATTTAAGCAGACTTAATTTCTGAACTAGGCTATAATGCACTGAGATACGCAATTTCAGAGTCATTAACTGACAAAATTATAGACATGGTTTAGGATAGAAAGATTTTCTTCTGAATGCATTTACCTCTCATGGGTGCCTTCTAGAGAATCATAAACATCAGGCTTATACTGGACAGTCAACATTTCCATCCAGAAACAGATTTCGCCTTACACATTAACAAGATTCCCAGAGAATCAAGCAGGTTATCACAGTGTCATGTTAATTTATACAGTGGAATAATATCAAAACTGAGAATTGTTCTTACCAGGTGAATATAAGTGTTCACAGAGAAACTAGCATAAAGGAAATTAATTAATTTTCATAGTAGCAATATCAAACCTCACAAACTCTCTGACTACATTGATTGTTCCGATCATGCAAGTTATCAAGTCTCAACATTTTTTTAGCCTAGAAACAGACATATCTGGTATTATTATGACAACTCCTAGTGAGGTTGTAATGTAGCTATATCTACTCATAGTTGTTTGAAACACAAATCTTTCCCTTAGAAATGAAATTTTGAAAGATGTTAATTTTATTTAAATTGTTTTGGAGACCTCCAATGCCAATTATTTCTAATTAAATCAAGTTAAAAGGAAAAATGTAATCTGCTTGATCATGCAATTTCTTAAAATTTAGACTCTTATTATCATTGTTTTCCAAAAAATAGCAATCTGAATTGTTCAGGAATTAAAATGTCCATTTAGATTCAAGCTCTAAGTAATTTTTTTAACTTCCATAAAAGTATCACTCAGTAATTTACAGAACAAAGAATCATTAAAGCTTTTTGAAATATCCAAATTTCTGCATGTTGGCAAAACATCTGGCAGTCAGTTGATTTTGCATAATTAAATCCACTATGTCAGGGGCATGTGCAGCTTTCACTTGCTGTGGGGGTGATAGAGGAGGTTTGTTTCAAAAAGGCAGTTGACTCAAAATCAAATATGTCAAGGTCAGTTAAAGACACTGAAATAAAATCATTACAGATAATATAGAACTTTCAATGGTAATGAACTGCATTGAATAATTATGAAATGGAACAGACCTTTCTATATGTGCAATAGGGACTTCGGTACAGGTAATTGCTCAAATTAAACGGCTTGATTTGTTCTTTCTTGTATATATCACATATTCCTAGCTGTTCTTTATATTTTCATTCTAAAGTCCCAATTTTAACGGAAGAAAAATAAGAGTGATATTTGTCTTGGACACAGTTTCAAAGCTTACACCAACACGCCTACGCAAAAACATGGGGATATCTCAAAAGTTGTGAGCAGCAGTGAAAGGATAAAAGGTGTTCATGTCACTGCTGAGTGTCAAGAAAGACTTTTCTCCTCCAATTGGAAGTCCTGCAAGTGGGGAAACTCTCTCCTGAAAGCTGATGCCAGCAGAGCTGTGATAAATCCCTCCCACCCCCAGAGACTGAGCCCTGCTCCCTGCTCCTGTGTGGTGCCAGATCCTCCAGGCAGGGTCAGCCAAGAGTAAATGAAAAAAGGATTGAAAACACTGATTGGAAGAACAGGAACCCTGTGAGCTGAGCTGCAGTATGTTGGTGGATGGTAAAATAGGGGTGGAAGATGCTGCCTTCTGAATTAAAGAGGGGAATCAGAGGAAAACAGGCTGGAGAACCGAAACACATCACTGTAAAACAAAGGCGATAATTTTTCTTTTGTGGTTATATCTAAGGCATTTCAAGGCATTTTAATTTCTCAAAAGGGAAATTAAATAAATCTGTTATTAAATTTATATGAGAACCTAACAAGCTAGCAGAACACCCCCCAGTGATTTACATGAGATGCTCTTATTATCCATGGATCACTGACATGATAGAGCATAATGACATCTGAAAGAGTACTTGGAGACCACTATTTATTGTCAATGAGCAGTTAAGAAGCCCTTAGCTTTTTGGAGCCTCAGTTTATTGTGTCAGTCTGTGGAGAAACAGACACTAAAGGCGGCAATATCTCCATATGATGAAGCCAACTGGCATCCTAACAGTATGCCTGCTCATATTGTACTTGGAAGGGCTTTTTATGCATGACTAGCTCTGTGTGAAATAATCCCATTTTTCATTATATTGCTGCGTGTCCATCTCTTGGAATATTAATATATGAATTTGAATTCAATCAGCTCTTCATGTAGAACAACTAAGTTTTTAATTCACAAAAATTTCACATATTTCACAAAAATAGACATAGCCAGTGTAAGCACAGAAGTGTTAATGACTGCTTTTTTGAGCTTCAAAATTACCATGAATAATCCAGCATTTTAAACTGCCATGTCCACTAGAGTTAGGTTCACTTGCTGTCCCTAACTGGTAAGGGGAGGTGCTAACCTTGCTTGCCACCTGGTTAGATTTTCAAGAAATCACCTTCAGGCTTTGCTGATGTCGCCATTCATAAGGCTAAAAACTCCTTGAAATTAACTGCAAAATCTTCCGCTGTCAACCTTCTACTCCTTTCCTGCAAATTGTCCTTTGCATAAAATCAGAGAATTTGCCTTAAACCAGGCCAGGGATGTGATACCATCAAGTGGACAAGATATTCTCTATATTTCCTTATTCTTCCCTATGCCCAATTTTTGTGCTGCTTGATTTTTGAAGATTTTAAACACTATGAGGAATGGAAAATCTGTTAGTAAAATGTCTTGTGCTGTGAGATATATTGCTTCCTGACTGTGGTTGTTAAGAAATATCACAGTATATCATTACAATAATAAAATCTGTCTCACTGAAAGAGCTGCTAATTCAAACATCTGTGTCACCCGGACACTGAGAAATCCTGCCTTGAAAATCTTGGCCTAAGATATCAGATGTGCCTTCAATGGTCGTTCCCTCTCAGCCAGCAAAACAGTCCTGATGCACTGTTTATTTTCATTCATGTTTTTTCAGAGTTTTAAATAAAAGACGACATCAAAAATCATTGTTATTCCCTACAGGTCCTGATTCAAAGCCTCTGGGAATAAATTCTTCCCATTGATTTAGATGGTCTGACATAAACCCCAATATCTGAGGATTTTAGAGCTATTATGCCTGTAGGATATATCTCTGGAAATCATTCTCATTCTGGTATTAGTAATGGGTACCATAGCAGTATATTATATACAACTGTCTTGTAAATCTTACTTTATTTACGTGATAATCATTACTGAATTATGTCAAAGGACAGTTATGAAACATTTAAATAATATAAGATTCTTCCTTTATTTAAAAAAAAAAAAAAATCCAAGGATTAAAATATTTCGAAGTGATTGACAGAATCTTGTAAAAATAGATGAAAGAAACCAGATCTATCATAAATAGGAAGGTGATTTCTTATGGAACAATTAAACAGCAATGAATTCCTATCAAGATATCAGCTATTTCTATTCAACCAATGAAACTGTGATTCTGCCTGCATTACTTCTGTTTGTCCTCTTTTATAAAGAAAATTATAATAAGCAAGAATCTTTGCCCTTCTTTTCCTCCAGTGCTCATTGTCTCAGTTTGATCTATCCCACCTTTATGGATGATTGAACTCTAATCTTATTTATTTGACAACCACGGAGATTAAAAAAATATCTGCATAGAGGTTATATAGAGATCAAAGTGCAAAGTCATTGGGAGTTGCAACTGTGAAACTGGTGAAACTCCTGCATATGGTAAAGTGGTAAGTTAACTTGACATTCTCAAAATAGAGCACCTAGGCTTCATCAAGAGAATTCACTGGCTATCATAATTTTGTTTACTGAGAAATATCAAATAAGGTTGTTTTATTGAAGCATTGACAATTTTCATCATTTGGATTAAGCTCTACTCCATCTTAACACGCATTCAAAGTGTTCAGCACTACCTCCTCCATGTTCATACACTGTCCAAATAACAGTGAGGAACAGGTGTGTCATGAAAACCAACAGTGTTTACATCAAAGGACAAGCAGCTGTGCCATTCTTAACATTAGTCTATTCACCTGGAAGAGCTGTAATGCCTTGCTTGTTGCTTCTAGCCTCCATGTGCCAACCAGCTTTAACCAGTATGATCCTTTGGAAATGCTTCCTAATCACCAAAGAGATAAATATCTGCTAGTCTGGGAAGCACACCATGCATTCCTCAATTAACAGAACATGAATCACCACATTCCTCATACTTTTCCATTACTGCTACTACTGCAGTTTCCCTTTACCTCAGTTGACCTTGGGGAAAAGGCTATCAGGGGTAGGAAAGTGGTGATGTTTCCCTTCTTTATTTGTCTGTTCTGCAAACCAAGGTACTGGACAGGCTTAGTAGAAATTGTGTTTGGAGAGAGGGCAATTAAAACATTTTGCATTCATATGTTTTGAACTTCTGGGTACCATCTCAAAAAAATATCAGCTGCCCAAAAGTTCCGTTAATTTTTGCTTTGGGCAACAGCTCATAATTATTTTTGGAGCCTGCATGCTTTACACTTTGCCAGTGCAGCTGAATTTCTTTCAGACACTCTTTACTGAGGAATGCGTGACCACTGTATTGCAAACCAGGGCATTAGCATAAGCTGTTTACAGTTATCCCTTACTGTCTGCAGAATAACACCCAGGAGAATAAGAATTTCCTTTGTATACATTCTTAGAAGTGCCAAGGTCTTTACAATTCTGCTTTTGAAGGACAGAAACAACAGAACCCTTTTCAGGCTACCTTTTAAAAGTTATTAATTTTTTTAAAAATGTCTAAAGTAACAGGATTAGAGATGTTACCATATTCCGTGCAGTCCTGAACTGGTTATTTGCAAGATGGTGGACCAGATACTCTTTATAATTGCCTGATGAGATGGTAGTTTTATTTTTTGTGCTGACCCAGATGCTTTCTGGATATGTATGTTATTTCCAGTTCCTTCAGAACTTGTCCTTGAACCATCAATGATTGGCATCAGGAGACTGTTTTTTTCACTGGAGGTACCTAATCTTTCAGTTCTCGGTGCTGTGCTTTCTGAGACTATCTAATTTATTTGTTGTATAAGCTTCATGAAGTATTACAGCTCTCTGGCACCTTTGAAATTGCAATATCTACTGCACATTTTGGGGTCAGTTCTGTTTCTATCAAAGACTGCTTTTGGACTGAATTATTTTGCACAACAGCCACTTACCATTCTCTTAATGCATCATTTAAAACCCCTCCAAACTGGCAAAGCTCATTTAATTGCTTTAATCCTGTCATGTATTCAGCAAATGTTTCATTTTCTTGATTTTAACTCAAAAAGGAAAAATGCTTTGCAATCATAAGTGTCTTTGGGGAGAGGTAATTTTACAGAACTTCCACAGTCTCAGCAAACATTTTGTCTTTTGCTTTAATATCATCTATAATGCTGTGCCGCAGGATACCATTTTGGTGACCATTACACTCAGCAAAACAGCCAACTTTTATGTAATATTGAGATCATAAAATAGAGTTCAAGCCTTCCAGCACAGGTAGCGGAATCCTTCATCAAACTATCAGGTAAGCTATCTTGTTCAAATAACTACACTTTCTTTTCTCCTACACTCCAAAAAATAAAGCCCTTCTTAGCACAAACATTGCAGGCATCTGCACACCTGGACAAGCCATTGCTGTTCCACTGTACTCTGCAAAGTTGTTCCATTCTTGCTGCTGACCTGGCTTTCACTTCCTGGTGAAACTCTGGTTTCACCAAAAACAAGAGAAATAAAAATTATGATCTAGAAAAGTGATGTGTTGCTGCTCTGAAAGACTTTTAGAAGTGCTGTAGGAGCAGACATGGAAAGCTACTCCATCAGGTAATACCTCAGTTCTAACCATTCTAGGCGTGGCTCAGTCTTTAGTTGTTAACATCCAATGCTAACTACAGAATTTTCTTTTGCTTATTTAGCATTCAGGGCAAGGCAAATCTGGTGATAAACCTGGACTTTGGAATAAAAGACAGGGTAGGATATTAGATGTTACTCTTTTTGTGTGCATCCAGCATGAGGTTCAGGGCCTGAGGAGCAGATGCTCACAAGCACCACTGTAGTGAGGAATGCTGTGTTCACACAATACTATACACTGCTAAGTAACTTTTCCAGTCTGGTGCACTAAGCCAAATCAGTGATGGGCATTCACACTGAAGTACTGGGAAGGCTTCAGTCCAAGGGCCTGAAATACATCAGCTTACATTATATTGAAAGTCTGGCTGACAATTTATTTACAGTACATTTGCTATATACACAATCACTTAGCATGGATTTTAGACAACACTCAGGGCAGGATTCAGTATTTCATTGAGTAAGGCAGCTACCTTTAGTCATCTGCATGAACTAGGTGGTAAAGCTCCCCTTGCAATTGAAGAGTATTTGCCCAGCAGCATAGAATACTTTATGTATATCTGTATGTTTAGGCAGTAAAGCTGATTTCTGGATATTTCCTTTAAAGTGGGGTAAATAGCTCTCCGCATTCCATCAACAGTAATCAACAAATCTCCAGTGACTAAAGTGAGACCTTCAGTACATATATCCTCAGAAAATCACAGCTTGGTGTCTTAACCTGTGAGCTGAATCCATTTGTGGCCACGTGTTTTCATGCAATAACCCAGCTGTTTCTGGCCTCAGCTTTTTTATGCACCATCTTTAAAATTAGGATAATGTATCTCTTATTTCTGAGGGCCATTGTGAAAATGAAGATTGATCAAATGCTATCAGGAAGCTCATTGTATCAGAGTATAAGAAGGAATTTAATAATTACCTCTTCAGCACAGGTTTTAATATATATGGAGAATGATACAATGCAACAAGTAATAAAACACTTTTTTTCATATGAGTTTAATAAGGCAGAGACTGTATCAAAAAAGAAGTGTATGATCAGATAGTTAATGATTTGGTCACAATTCATGAATATAGAGACAGACTGTGAAGGCAGCCTTCACTGTGGCATGTCCTAAGTCTCAGTCTTGCTTTTTCATCCTTAGTAACATTTTAAATGTACTTTTTTACATACTTTAAGTACAGAATATTTATGGTTACATAAAACTTCTTTCACTTCCAGGTTTCTTCCTCACAAAAACCTATGCCAGTTGGTTTCCATAACGTTTTTATTTCTTAATCCACTACTAAGATCAACAAACTAAAAATTAGGTTATATCTGCTTTTTTTAACAATATTGATTTGGTCTGAGAAATGCATCTACTTCTTTATCTCCTATTACTGCCTGACATGAGCATTAAAATTAAGCTGAAAGACCAATGCAGGCATTACTACCTGTCTTTTTCTTTCTGTCTTAAGTCTGCCACAAAACTACTGATAAAAACAGAAGCCACATTCTACAGGATTGAGAAATTCTAGAATATTACTCACATTATTTTTCAATAGGAAATATAGTGACTATTGTCTCGGATTCTTGAGACAATGCCTTGGTTTTTTAGTTAAAAGAATGCTGGAAAATTGCAATACAAATATTGTAATTTACTTGAAGATAAATCAGAAACTATTTAGAGGCCAATCAATGATTACCCAGTTCTATAAATTTGGATATGAGGAGAGAGAAGCAATTAAAAAAAAAAAGCAGCAAAATTACACATTTCTTTCCCAGCTTCAATAAAATGAAAAAGAAAGAGTCAAGGTAGAGAAAAAATATAAAAATGCCTACATGGTTCCTGCTGACATGCAGATCAGACATGAATGTAACTCATATTTCATCAAGGATTAAGAATCATCTGAAAGATTTTTTAATAGGCTTACAGAATATTCTAGATGAAATGACTCAGACTTGGAGGAGGGTCTTCATGATATCCAGATTGGGGAATGTAACTGATTGCTGTGCCTGAGGTTCCTTTGGTTCCTGAGGGTTTAAGGAATTTTACCATCTGATGTATATAAGATCATTTGTGGCTGATGATTTGTTACCAGCTACCTGTGTCCTGCCTTAAAATCCACACATATTTCTGAAGAATATGCAACAAAATATTATGCCAGATGCATTTTAGAAGACTTTATAGATTGACATGCACACCTCCTTTTTCCTCTTGATCACTTAGAGAGTTAAAATTTCTTATTCAGTTTCCTAAATCTCGTTTGTTTCAAGACATTTGTTACATGCCTACCACCTTCTGAGCACTGTAAAAGAGCTAACAAAACCAAAAATAGGGAAAATATCCCCAGCAATTGAGCAACAAATTAAACATCATATAACACTGCAAGCTGTACATAATGTTAAAAGGAAAAAATATATAAAGAAATATGCTTTCATTCACAAAATGAAATAATTATTTCAGTGGGTGTGTAACTTACATAATGAATGTATTTTCTGTATTTGAACATGCGATTTTCTGAGGTTTCTCTGTCACAAAACTTTATTGAAAGTCAATAGACCCAAGAAAGTCATAAATACAATACTGTTTCTTCAGTACGTAAAAAAATTAAAGTGGATAAATTAGTGTCTATGCAGGATGTGTAGTTCTTGTGACCAGAAATGAAGCTCTTCTCTTGGTCCATTAACCAATATGAATCTTCAATCAAATTTCCAACCCACTTGCATGTGTATAGATGGGATTTAGGTTAAAATATCTCTCTGGATTCACATTGAAAAAACTTTATAGGGCCGGGAAATTTCACTGTGTTCGACTAGTTTATTTCCTTTACTCCTTACAGCCTCTCTTTACTACTATCTGTCCATGACTATTCATAAATGGTACTTTCCTACAGAGATCTGTAAGAATGTGCTTTTAGTAAACTGAGAACAATAAAGGAGGTAAATATGGCCTAAAATGACAATAATAAATAATTATAAGGATCAGAGATATGTTCTTTTCAAACCTAATCTTGGAAGTTATATTTCACGATGTCAGCTATCAACATCATGAGCTAAAGAAAGAAAATGGAATTCAGTCTTCCAAAGTCTGAAGATTTAGAATCCAGTCTAATCCAAATTGTGTAGGTCAGCCCCATCAGTACATTACACAGAGCTACAAGTGATGCCTTGACAAGCTACCTAGAAACAGAGATTAGACAGGAGTAAGGGAATAAAGGTAGATATTTATTTGAAAGGCCTTCAAAAGTACACCCTGGGGAGCCAAAGGCTACATCCAAAATGGACCCCAAGATGGATGATAAGTCACAAGTTCTTCACACTGTTATAGGTTTGGTTCATCTGCATATCAGCATAAATTCGCCAATTAAAATTTTAACTAATGATGTAATTTATTCAACTTCTCCACCTCCCCAGAGGCCCTAGTTTGGGCCTTTTGGGCCTAGGACAGTCTAAGTGTCCTTGAACAACAAGCTCGGAGAGGTTTTGTTATGTCTATCTGGCATGACAGCAGCAGCTAACAGGCTACGAGAAACTTTAGAGTTACACACTAGGCAGTACAGGATTTAAAAATATAAAAGCTAGAACGTAAGGCATCACAAGGAACTAATGATACTGAACTGACTAATGCTAGGTGTTGTTTATACCAGATTGCTTCAGTCTGATCCTGTAGAATTTTTGGCAGAAATATTGTCTACATTATTTCTTGATCCACTGTTACATGTACAGAATATCATGTGATATCAGATGGAAGGATCCAAAAAACACTGAAATTTGAAGAGACAGAAGAAGAGTTCTTATGTGAGGGTTTTATATAATGGAAAGCATGAACACACTCCAATTACAGGATGTTTCTGTAATCACAATCCAAAAACTAGAGTCCAGTCTTGCACTGAAATTCAATGATTGTGCCAGGTTTTATGTGAGGAGGTGGTAGTGTCAAGCACAAAGATGAGGAAACTCAGCTGCAGGCTTTGAGGAAGGCAGGCTGGCTGCAGTAAGATGTTAAAACCTTCCATACCAACCACTGCAGTTGCAGTCCAAAGCTGATAGAAAGTTGGGTTGACTTTAAGAGGTGTACTGACAAATACAGATGGGAAGCAATAATAGAAATAATAATAAGAATGAGTCCTCCTCTGGGCTGTTTAGGCTCTTTCTGCAGTCATGGAGACCTTACCTTGAGTGCAGTAAGAGAACTGGACACTTGACTATCAAAAGAATTGTTTTCCTATGTGTGTTCAGGAACTTCCCTATAACAGAAGGTCATCAGAGCTGGATTCAGACAGCAGCCTCTGTGCTGCCTAATCATAAAGTGCTGGGTCGTGAAGTGATAGCCTGGACCTGGCTGCACAGGTAGCTTTTTTATATAAAGCAAAGTAGTCTGGATGCTCAGTACAACTGGAGAACTCAGCAGAAACCAGCCTAGACCTAGGGCAAACAGGAGTTTTAACAAGCACCTCTTAGGTGCCATAAGTGCTGGAGCAGACATTCTGTTCTTAGATGACACAGCTGAGACTTTCATCCTGATAAGCCAGCCTGCCTCTAATCATTTCACTTTAGGACAAAGAGGTGCCCTTCTCTTATCTGTGATAACCTCATGGTCAGAGCATTGCAAGACCCAGTTCTAGCTACAGCCTGAGAGGGGAATTATATACTCTGCTTACTTGAGGAGTGTTTTAATGCAGTGTATTGCCTACCTCAGGCTGTTGGTTGCTCTCCAACTCTCTCAGCTGTGTTCTTTTGGTACAGTACAGTACAAAATTCAGTATGCAGAGAAAATGCAGAAGGAACTCAACTCTGTACTATAGGGATTAGAAAAGTCAAGTGCAAGTGGTATTCCATATGTCCAGTATTACTCTGATTTTTCAAATTGGGAATTTGTAATTTGTAGATGTTTGTTTTGTTTGTTTATTTTAATTATTAAAGTTGCTATTTTCAAAATTAAATTAATTTTAATACAAGGGACTTGTCCTTTGAAGCATATACCTAGTTAGTGCCCCTACATGTACACATGTCAGCAAACTCTCCAAATCTGACACAAACCTGTACCTTGCAAGAAGAGGTTCTGGGTTCAAATAAGAACAGCCATAAGCTCAGAAGTACACTGTGCCTATATAAAAGTTGTCCAGACCCTGAAATGTGATCCAGACTTCATAGATACCTTCTACTACCTGGTCTTTTAACACTGTGGACATTTTTCTCCAGGCTTTATTTTCTCCTCACAACTTACTTGGCTTTTAAGGTCTTCATTCTGAATTTAATCATGAAGCAAACTAAAATGCCAGGATCAGTTCAAGCAGTGATTTTCAGTTGTATTAGTCCACCCACTCTGCTGTTCAATCTGGGCACTTTCCAAATTTATCCACAGAGAGAAGTGATGCTTGAGCTAAGCTTGGAATAGTGAGGAAAAGCTGGGGGAAAAAAAGTGCTTCAAATGTAATGAGCACCAGAAAGAATTTGCTGGTATAGAAAACAACAAGTTCTACTCTGCTTCCATGGTGTGAGATGGTAAAAAGAACAATTTCTTACATTTCTTTCATATTTATGTGTCTATTGATACGTTTGGTGCTTTATGCCATAGTGCTAAACTGTCTAAATAAAATGCCATGAGAAATGTGTTAATTTGGAGAAAACAAAGTAGATACTTTGCATTGATTTATATGAAAGAAGAGTATATCAGAAAAGGAAGCCTTACTTTACAAAACCGAAATGCAACTGAGAAACAGGAGAATAAAAGGCATTGTGAGTTTCTGTAGTTTTAAAAAGTAAGGGGGGGAAGATCTGAATTCTCATTAGTCACAAATTAGGATTTCTCCCATTCCATATAGATTTTAAAACTTGACAGGAGAATAATTTATATCTCAGAAAAAAGGCTTTCTTTGTGGAAAAAGACTAGTCATTATGATAAATTCCATGTAGTTTAAAAAGATCTTTTGGATATCCCTTAACAATTTTTTTAAGTTATTAATTTCATTGAAAATGCCATAAATTTTTCTGCAGCTGGAAATCCTAGCTGACTTTACAATAGCATAGGTTATAATATATCACTGTTGATATTGCCGGAGTAACTTCAAGCTGCAAGACTGTATTAAAATTTATTTTAGTAGGTTTCAGACTGATCTTGCAGTATCAAAATTAGCATATTTATTTATTTATTGTGTGGTTGATTTTTTCATCTAGGGTGAAGCTCATTGCATGTTTTGTGGGCCATAGCACAGATCAGCCACATCTGAGTGACAGATTCTTTGGAAATGGAACAAGAAAAATTCATTACTGAACTCTTAGGATCTACTGAGAGAACCTTGCTAGGAAATCTCTCTGAAACAGTTTGTTTGTTGTTGACATTATTAATCACAACAATATTCCTAAGGAATTTACAGTTATGCATTTCATTGTTTTCAGTTTTGTTATTGCTAGCCAGTTTTCTATTCCTAATGTCATTTTAATCTGCTTTTTACTGGTAGTTGAATGACTAATAGGTACAGCACTTTGAAAAACGTCTTCTGCAAATGCAGAGCTCATCAGAATTTCAACATCTCTTGTAGATGACATTCTGAAAGTTAGGTCTATTTCCTCAGCAAAGTTAAAGGGACCAAATATTCTGAATAATTTTCTTAAAATGTGCAAACAACACAACTTTTTCATAACAAATATAAATCCCATAACTCTGTTTCACAATACTCGTGGACTTAGTCTAGTGGCTCAGTTGTAGCAAGTTCCAAAACAGTTTCTGTCTCCAATTAGCAGTTGTACAGTTTCCTTAAGAGACTGTTACATCTTTTCATTTGGTAAATATTAACGTGCTAAAGTGCCAGGGGCTTTTGTGAGGTTTGAAGAGGACAAGCCATAAAGGCAGATAATCATTAATCTTCTGCGTCACTTGCAGTTAAGTCTATATTTTCGGTAAACTTTGCTGGAGCATGGGAAATTATTTTGAAATTCGTATTCAACAAAAGAATGGACTGTATACTAGATGGGAATTTATAAAAGCAATCAGAGGCATTCCTCACAAGAAAGCAACTAAAATATTTGATTTCCAAATAATTTAGCTGTGAAGTTCCTTGCTCTAAGAAAGAACTGAAGACTGGAATTTAGGGGATTTAGTATCTTTATTTATGTAGCTGGATTTATAGCCTGAGACCTCCAAGTTTTAGGTTTCTTCTGAGCTAAGAAAAGCACCATTGGGAAAAAATGGCTTCTATGTCTCAGATAAATAGCCTAAATATGGGTTAGTACCTATTATTCCTGGATAGAATATGGCCTTGTATTAGAGCCAGTTAAAGCCACTTTCCACCAGTGATTGAAATTCTGAGAATGTAACATCAAAATTTCTGTGTTTTCAATAACATTTTAAAACTCAATAAATTTGTAAAATTTTAGACAAACCATATTCTCAGACCTTTTTCTTACCCCAGAACAACTGACTATGTCTTACAATCTCTTACTGTCTCCTTGAAATTTAGCTATTGCAAATATTTCAGCAGCAGAATTATGACTGGTGCACATGGATCTATGCCTCGATACTGTTAAGCATATTTATGAGTTTAATGAATTATACCTAGTTATATCTTTTCCTATTTTTAAGAAGTATCCTCAGTGAAACAAAAAACCTCTCATTTAACTCAAGGAGCTGACCTAAATTAATCATGGTCTTGTTGCAGAGTCATGAACTTTTTCATTTTAGAATCTTTCTGTGGATCTCAGAAGCACATGAAAAATGGTAGCATTTACTGTCAGTTATGTGACTGGTCAGTAATGAGCCAGTGATATGACTGCAGTTTATTAGGGGAAACAGAAGTTTTTTTCCTTTGTTCTTTTCACTAAAGCATGGATTTATCAAAACAGTTGCATATATTGTCAATTTTGGGGTATCTAAAACTGTATTATAGAACTAAGTGGATTATACCTAACTGAGGTAAAATTAACTTTTAAAATGAAGTAAAATTTACTAGCATAAAATATTCCAAGGTTGTGTATCATCATTTTAGAGGAAACTTTCAGGAGCAAAAAACATAAAACGCATGAATTTCTTCATATGTTAAAAAGCTACATAACTGAGTAATTCTGGTGCTACCTCTTTCTTTTGGCTTTCATTCTGCATAGGTTCTACTAGCAACTGAGAAATGTAGCTTAAAGACATGCACTTATTCTATTTCCTTTAACAAAGAAAACACTAACCATGTTTACTACAAATCATGAAGTTAAACCAAACTGCATAACAATAACACACCTCTCTGCAAAGGATATGGAAGTAGAGCTCTTTGAAAGCTGGAAAAACATTGGCAATCAAAAGCGACACAAAAGTAATCTTATTTTTATTACATACAAGGAACGTTTTCCCAGGAGTGCTGATGCCTGCCAGAAAATAAATAAGAAACTAGGATAAAAGAAAGAAGGAAAGATTACTTGAGTTCAGGTGTTCAGCCAGGCTTTCCTCAGCTTCACACACCCGGGAGGAGTTGGGATTCTTCTATGCTCAGCTACAATTAATGGAAATGTCTGCCAAAATACTTTGTTGCAACCTAAACCACAGCTGCAGGAGCTCCACTTCTGCTGCATCATTCTATATTCACATTTCTAAGCCTGACTCTAAATCTGAAAGCCACTACCCATTGCTTCTTAAAGAGCTACTGCCTGTTGCCAGTACTTCAATCATTAGCCCTGAGGTAAGATCACAGTGAGTAAAAGAAAGAACAAAAATAAACAAAAAAGGATCCTTGTTTAAAATAATAATAATCGTCAAACTCACAAAAACATAAATGAATTGGGCACAGGTGAGTTTGGTACTGAAAGGTTTTTGAAAGGAACCTCTCTGCCAGGAAGCCATCGAAATTGAACGTTTGAAGTTACCGTCCTGACTTTGGAAGAAGTCAGGGAGCTCTTAGAGAGGATAAAGCTGCTCTGAACAAGGTAAAGCAAGACCTGCATTCAGTTTGTTAAACAAGACAGGAAGATGTCACCACATGAAGTATCTCTCTGCAGGGCTGTAGATAAGCTGATAACTAACCTTAGCTACAAGGCTGTTTCCCTGCTTTGGTGTGGACTGTTCCTGGGGCTACAGCAATTCAGGGGCTGTAGCATGTTTTCAGCTTCTGGGGCTGGAAATGGGCTGCTGAGACACAGCAGTGGCTGTTCCTCCCGCATAGATGCTGACCATGCACCCTGCTAACAGGAACTGCTGCCTCAAGCCATGAATTCCTCGGGAAATTGCATGGAGTGGCTTATCCCTGGCACGTCCCCATGATGCCTCACTCCCTGCAGATGCAAGTCCTGCCTGCCCTGCTCCCCACTGGCCATCACAGATCAGGAGCTGCACTGCAGATAGATTTATTTCTAAAAGTTGTTCATCCCCCAGGGAAGAGGCTGGGATGAGTCCTTCAGGGAATTGCTGGAAAGGAAAGGGTTTAGTCAGGAAGCACTAGGTACTGATAGGCATCTGGTGTCAAAATGTCTGCTGCAGCTTTGTGAGCAGAGCCCAGACAGGGTTCCAGGTCAGACACAGGCCTGGAATGACTGTGTGAGGGAGCAGGGCTGTGGCAGAGCTGGAGACCAGCTGGGAATCCAACTAGAAAGGCCCTCCAGATGCTGAATTGTTGTTAAAAAGACTAAACATGTAACGACCTGTTCAGACAGCCAGGATCTGCAATTAGGTGAAATGAGGCATGACAGTATTTTTTTGCTTAATATTTCCTGTGGTTCTAGTTGTAAACCTCACAAAAGCTGCTATTTTCAGGACTCTTTGACTTTTTAGGTATTACAGCCAGAATTGCATTTTTTTCCCCCTGTAATTCAGTATGTCTTCTCAACTTACAAAAAACCACGAAATAATTGGATCAGGTTCAGTTTGACCTTAAAGTCAGTTTGGGGTCAGTTCTTATTTTTACCTGTACTAGTTTTCCCATGTTTAATTTAAGGATAGCAGTAAATGATTGAAGTACTTTTCTAATTGCAACTTCATTTCCATGTAAAGTGAAAGACAGACTCTTACCTGGAGATTACCAGACAAGCAGTTAAAGAAAAGATAGATGGTTTCTGTGGTTTCTTAAGGCTTTGCTAAATAAGATTGATTTCAGCTCTTAATCTTTTTTGTTAAAAAAAGCTAGTAGATGGTTTTTAAAATTAAAAAAGAACACATTCCCTTCACATTCAAAAAGTAAAAATTGATGTTTCTTCACTTAGTGGATATAATATGCCCAAAACAATCCCCCCAACAAAAAAAAAAAAAAAAGACCCAAAACAACCACAACTCAAAACAAAACCAGACATGAGATCTCTCCTTATTTTATATCATACACTGAAAAAAGACTTAAAATATTTCTGCTTCTGTTAGAAATTTTATTCAAAACAATTGATATTACATGAGGGTTTGGGGCTTTTTTGTCTGGTTTTTTTTTCAGTTGGTTGATTGGCTTTTGAATTGTTGAGATGTCTTTAGTGAATTTATATTGTCAGTCAGGATATGAATTTTAGTGTTTACAGAATATATTGATTCCCATGTACAAGACTTCTAACCAGAACATATTAGGAGCTCATCATCAGTATAGAGACATATCTGTTTAGAAAAAGTCATTAAGCTTTATTTCTCCATTTCCTTTGTAAATTTTAATGGGAAGACATCTGACTACTTAAAAATTCTAGAAAGGTGTTCAGAGCATCTGTGCTTTCTTGAAAGGCAGCCAGAACATCATCAACACATCTCAGCCACAGTCTCTGTCAGCCTTGACAACAGACATGAGATTCTGTCCAGAGGATGTTATGAAGATATTAGTAAATACTGGACTCAAATCTGTTTACAAGAGTTTAGTGACAGAAGGCAGCAAATAAAGTCAGCAAGAACTTGTTGGAATGATGTGAAATCACAGACAAGTTCTGGTTCATGCTTCATTATTATCCACAAAGGGCCAATTTGCTATGCCCTATATCCAGTTGGGCACAGCAGCACCATTAAGATCCTCCCTTTGATGCAGGAACTGGAAAGCCAAACCCTGTAATCACACACATGATCCTTCATGAAAGGAGAGGAGAGGTAAGAAAGAGATCAGGGAGTGACAGAGACTCATTTGGCTGAATAAGATTATAGAGATGGGGAAGGAAGAGGGCAAGGGAAGAAAGGCATTTCTTCTTCTATCTAGTTCATGGACATACATGGTTATAAACACAGCTTACATATGGTGAGGCCCAGTAGTAAAATAAGATTAAGAATAGGGAAAGTTGAAGCCACGTGATAAAGAAAAATGACACATGTTGAAATTATGCACCAATCTTTCTAAATTAGCATAAAAGCCAGAGAAAATTGGTGAGGGTTTTTCCTACTTGAGGTTCAGCAGGGTGCAGACACACCAAAGCAAAAGACAGCGACCCCTGGATATCAGACTTCAGGCATGTTCCCATTGCCATCTCTGTCTCCTGAATCATTCCAGATCTTCAGACTGTGCAACACCCAATCAAGAGCTAAAATCTCTGTCTTCACCTACCTCTACTCTCTTTCTGCCGTAGAGAAACTATTGATGGTCTTTCATTTTCTTTGAGTCATTTTTGGCAGGCATAA
This sequence comes from Eulacestoma nigropectus, assembly GCA_013397775.1. Classification (NCBI taxonomy): domain Eukaryota; kingdom Metazoa; phylum Chordata; class Aves; order Passeriformes; genus Eulacestoma; species Eulacestoma nigropectus. The sequence continues at coordinate 643,521 of VZTE01005888.1, read as the reverse complement.
ACTTCCTGGCAAACAAATCTATTAAAAGGAATCCTTTAAAAACAACAGACATATCGGCATCTAAGTGGACCATCAGATGACTCTCTACAAAGCATGGGATAGACAGAGAAAAATATCACAAAATATGCGTTTTCTGGTCATCCAATTTTTGTGCATGTTTTGGAAGAAAAGAAGAGCTGTTCTTCAAAAAAATCACATTACTCTTCTTTTTGGAAACATAAATTTTGTTAGAATATTATTTTCGACCTAGAAATAATCAAATAAAAGCATTCTTCTACATTTTGAGAGCGAAATGGCACTTAAGTAAAGACCTGAATGTCATTCAGAACAGCTAATTTTTTTAAGTTTTAATCAAGTGACTCCCATTAAATATGAATAATAGGAGAGAAAATGAATAAATGACGAATTTCCTAATTTTACAACCAATGTTTTAACTCTAGTAATGGCAGCTTCAGCCTCCTTCACTATAATGAAAATTGACACAGATGTATAAGGTCACCCATTGATGTTGTGATTTAGTTGTTCTCAGCTGTGCAACTGGAATGTCATTTCAGAGGGGTTAAGTTAGTGTATTTATAGGAAGAATTTCTTTAATGGCATTTGTGCTAATAAAGAATTTTTGGATTTGAACTCTGCTCCGCCACACCCACTCCCTTCCTTTGCTAATACATTCCTTCCTCCTTTGACAAATCTGGTAACCTTGTCAAAGAAATAAAAGAGAGATAAAAAGCAGTTTCTTAGGATCTGGATGGTTTGCAGCAGTAAGGATTTCCATTTTGACAAAGGAAGTATAAATCTTTAGGGAATCTGGTTCTCAGAACTCTCTGTATTAAAGGAATAACTCGAAGATGTCTATCTTGCAGTGTAAGAAAAGCATTTGGAACATAAAATCTTTGTATCTAGCTTAAAAATGAAGGGACCTAATGTATTAATTTAATCTCCCTTTCTTTCATGCATTCACAGCTCTTTTTCTATCATCATCCCATGATAGAAAATGATCCCTTGCTTGCTGCAAGGCTTTAATTTTGCAAAGTAGTCCACTGTGAACCTTCCCCTACAAACCTTCATTTACAGTTGTGCAGTATCCTCCCTTTCCACTACACAGAGAACCTGTAGTGGGACTGGTCTGAAAATACCCTTTCCCTTTGCCTGGAAAGTCTCTGAGACACAGCTTTCAGTACAGCAAATGAATGAGTGGCAATAAAAACTAACATAAATTCACACTCTGTCTCCTCTTCAAAGCGAGAAGACACCACTTAATTACAGCTTTCATGATCAATGATAGATTCCTACCAGTGGTGCTATAGATAAACCTGGCACAGCAGAAAAGACTTTACAAGAGATTTGCAAGATAACCTCTGATTTTTATTCTACTTGAAACTGGCCACATTGCATTTCTCCTCTCTGTAGTTTGTCAGCTACAGGTGCAAGGAAGAAATCTAACACTTACATTGTTGAAACGCCTCTCCAAAATCATGCTGATGACTTCCGTGGGGTTTTTCATGACAGTTGCTGAATCTTAATGGTGAAGTAACATTACATATCCAGACTAGAAAACACAATGGGAACCTTTGACCTTGCAAATGCTAGGCAATAGCAGCATCTCTCAGCACCACCAGTTTCACTCACGTCAGTCAGAATTAAGGCAGTACTCACTGCTAATCTCCTGCCAAAGGAAAGAGTAAAACTGACGGAAAAATAGAGTAATTACATTGAGAATTGTCTCATAATCATCTCAGACCTTGATAACGCTATGCTGACACCTCCACAAGGGCATTGCACTCCTAGATAAGTTAAGAGAACTGACCATTATGAATTTCAAGACAAATGAAGAAAGTTCCAGGTGCCCCAGCTGCTGTTGAAGTCAACCTGTAGTGTAGGTTGTCTGATAATCACATCACGAGTGAAAACTGAGCACAAATTCCAGGAGAAAGAAGGTACCAGATGCTAGCATCTGCTTCTAAATCTTAATGTTTACTAGAGAACAGCACTTGCCAACAGAGGAAGGCAATAGACAAGGCACCTGGTAACCCACCATGGTCTGCAACATGGTCTTCAAGCAGCTATTCCAGAGAAGAGTCACCTTAAGGGAATGTTCCAGGCTTTCCTGTTCTAGAACTGGAAATGAGAGTGGTGAATTTTAAATAGAAATCACATATTCTAAACCTAAATAGTTTCCCTCAGCCTCATGCATCAGTTTGCTGATAGCATCAATCTCCATAGATTTAGAGTCAAAAATTGCCCAAGTTAATGGTAATTTTAAGAAAACTTCATTACATACGTTTTTATAAATCAACAAAAACGTTATAAATTATGTCAAAAAAACCAAACCCGAGTCTGGTCTTGCTGACAGTTGAGTCATACACATAGAAAGAGAGTAAAATGTAGCATTGATGCATCACAATTACATGTACCATGAAAAGCCATTTATTTAGTGGAATGACTTTATATTAGTAAGACTCAAGTAGTTGAGCTGTTGTGTTCTCCGAAAGAAACTTTGATTCAGACATTTCAAAATGAAAGTATATCTTAGGACTTTATTTTGAGAAACCAAACCTTCTGTAAGGGAATTGCAAACTAAAAGTGATTCTTTTCCTCCCATGGTTTGGTAGCACCAAAAGTATAGTTTGGTTGCTGGAAATCTTTATATCTAGAATGGAAAAAATCCCTAAATTTCTCAAAAGTAAACAGAACAAAGAACTTCATGGACTGGTAATTTCATTACCTGTCAGAATCTCTCAGGCTCACTCTACAATATAGACAGGTCTGAAAATTATACAGTTCTGTGAAGTGATAGAACTAGTAAAGCTCTTTACTCAGCTGAAAATAGAAATACTTATTTTAATTGTGGCCAACCTCTGTACCTGGGTTATAAGCCAACCTACCTGATGCAGAGGCCAGTGAAGTGAGAAGAAATTGTGTCATTCGACCTTCTGAAATTCAGATTTGCCAAGCAGTGTATCAAACCCAAATATAGGTGTAAAGCAAAAAACTCCAATAAAATTGAAGAAATCATTACAACAATATAAACCTTTATATCTTTCAAATAACTTGTTCAATTTGCTTCAAATTCATAATAAAGAAGACTGCCTTGTTGAAAACAAGATATGCAAAAATTCTGAATTGGTTTTATGGAGTAAGAGAAAAATGTAAATCTGTAAAGATGGGTTGTTTCCTTATACTAATGGAGACGCTACGTTTAACTAACCGCTCTTAGAAAAATTGCCTGAGTTAATAGCTCATTGACATACTAAAAATATCTTCAGTATTTAGTAAAATAGCACACTATGGACTATTTGTTTTTAATTTTCCTTTATTTATTTTTCTAATGCACATTAAAAGTAGTCTTCCATTTAAATATTCTCCTTTTAACTGAAGACTTGATCAGTACAACAAAAGTCTTAAACCCTCATTTTTTTTCAATGACATAATATATTGTTGACATACTAAAATTGCATTGTTTACAAGAATACAATGATCTCAACACGGTTTCAATGTAAATTTCACACTCTGGATCAGTTGCAATTGAATTTCATGCTAAGGGGCATTAACTCTGGCATTTCATCATTTGTTATAAACACCCTGTATTAGGTGTCAAGATGGAGGGACACTGACCTGTTGGAGCAAGTCTAGAGGAGGCCACCAAGATGATTAGAGGGATGGAACACCTCTCTTATGAGAAAAGGCTGAGAGAATTGGATTTGTTCAGCTTGTAAAAGAGATGCCTTAGGAGTGTTCTGATTGCAGTGTTCCAGTGTCTGATGGAAGCCCCACCTAGCCTGGCTTTGAACATTTCCAGGGTTGTGGTATCCGCCACCTCTCTGGGCAGTCAGTTCCAGTGCCTCACTATCCTCATGGTAAAGTGTAGAGGGGCAGCCCGAAGACATTCGGGCCCTCCCCACCTCTAGTCTCGCCCCCTCCAAAGACTCCTCCTGGGAGGAGGACTCTGAAACTGCGGTGTGACCCACCCAGGAGGCAGAGAATGGGCGGTGACTCCCTTCTAGGCCTGCCCCTGTTCTGGAAGGTTCTTTGTTACTCGATGGTTCATTGGTTGGTTTGTTCTGTACCCTCCCCCCAGACCTTGTGATTCATCCCTGTGTTGCTGGGCCCCTCCCCTGGTTTATCCCTATTGGTTGTTAACCCTTGACCCCTCCCAGTTTCCGCCCGGTTAAAACACCGTGCATAGGTGTGCTTGGGGGGTTTCTGTCTCAACATCTCTACCCTGTCATTCCTGCCCGGACCCTTCCTTAACCCCTAATAAAAGAGAGCTCGGGAGACCCCCTCCCGCACCCTTCACTCCTCGGCTCCTGTGTGTTTTATCCTGCGCCAGCGGAAGCCTGAGACAGGGAACCCTCCTCAAAGCACCACAGACCAGCATCCCGCTGCCCTCTCTCCCTCCGTGTGATCGGCCCGGCTGGCGGGGATTGAGGACGTAGTGAGGCCCGAGGGTACAACCCGCCTCAGATAGCTCGCCAGGCGCCGCGAGCCTGGTCGGAGCAGCCCAGGTCGTAGGGCGGATTACGACAGTAAAGAGTTTCTTCCTTATATCTAATCTAACCTTATCCTGTTTCACTGTAAAATTGTCCTATCACTACAAGCCCTTGTAAAAAACACCTCTACATCTTTCTTGTAGGGTCCCTTACTGCAAGGCTGAAAGTATTCCTGGAGCCTTCTCTTCTCCAGCTTGAATAACCCTAACTCTCTCAGCCTTTTCTCATAGGAGAATGCTTCACTTCTCTAATCATCATTGTGGCCTCCTCTGGACTCACTCCAACACGTCCATGCCACGTTCCCATGCTGGAACCCCAGAGCTGGAGGCAGCACTGCAAGTGGGGTCCCATGAGGACAGAGTAGAGAGGCAGAATTGCCTCTCAATTTGCTGCCTACAGTGCTTTTGATGCAGCTGTTTGGCTTTCTGGGCTTCAAGCACACAGTGCTGGGTCCAGCCTCTCATTCACCAGCACTCCGAAGTCGTTCTCAACAGGGCTGCTCTTGATCCCTTCATTCCCCAGCCTGTATTGTACCAGGCCTTGTCCTGATCCTGGTGCAGCACCCAGCAGTTGGCCTGTTAAATCGCATGAGGTTCTCATTTTCTCTTCCAGTTTGGCAGAATACAAACTGAGAAAATGGCTGAAAGATTAGAGAAGACTCTGGAAGTAACCACTCATAGTTCAGTGAGGGCTCTGCCCGTCAACTGAAGTGTGCTCCTGGACTGGGAGCATTAGCTCCCTGTGTCTCTGAACACCCAATTATGAAAGCTCTTTTTTCATCTTGTATAGCAGAACTAGTTGGGAAAAAAGAAAAGAAACTTCAGAGAATTGTTTCTCAGATCAAACCCTAAACTTTTACAGTCAAGAATTGAAACTTCCTCTCTATCTTTAGACTTATTGTAATATTGCCATTACTGAAAGTTTAACTGCTGGAAAAAAATAAAAGTAGAAAGGGCAACTTGCAAGGTTCCCAGCTGGATCCCCCCTCCTCAGTTCTGGCAAAAACATGCCAAACCTGAAATACTTTGTACAGTATGTTTTAGATTTCATCAATCCATTTTCCATATATTTCTGGTTAAAGCCTCTAGAGCTCCAAATCAGAACTTGAGATTGGAAGTTGTCATCGGTCCTTGAAAAGTTTTTAGAGGGAATAAGAAGTTTCTAACAACTGAAAATTTCCATGGGGCTATTGCACTAAAGCAAGAAATTAATTGCATATATCTACACATATAGTCATTGTGCACAACCACATGATAAAGTTATAACAATTCTGGATGTGGAAAATGAGACTAAAGAAGAATTTGCACTGGCAACCTTTCCTAGTGAAAACTTATGTTCACATCACCATGGGTACACTTCAAAGAACCTTGCTAAGACAAGGTTCTTATCAGTTTGGCTTTTGCATTTCTAACAGGACAAGAACCAACTCTTTAGTGCAGAAGCAGGTCCTCGTGTGTGATGTGAATGCCTCAAAGGCTTTTCTCATGTTATTTGCTTAGACCACAAGACCATCTTTCTCTGTTAAAGCTGAATTACTAATTATGTCTTAGTTGTGTCCACACACTGTAATCCAAACACTGAACATGTCAAATAGTAAATTGGGAAACAAATATAATGACAAAGAAGCAACTTTTGAATATGTATGGCACTGAACACATTTTTTACCTTTTATTATTTATTATTTTATTATTTTTCAAACTCAGAAAGATATGTCATTTTAAGGCTGGAGAACAATCAATTAAAGCAGCTTCTTTTTTTTTTAATATGAGAATGTTGAGTAATTTGTTATGAATTGAAACAAATGGAGAAGCAGAGCTTCTTTAATTAAGATAATTATAGATGCTATTAAGATATAAATAATGATATAATGTATTTAAAAGTCAACGAAAGAGACTGGGAAAAAACCTACCTCTTAGAACATTGGAATAAAGAAAACAAGTAAGCTCACGTTTGAATGTAAGAATATGTTCATGGAATATTGGACTGCTTTACATTGGAAATTTGCCTCAGATGAAACTGACTGTAGTTCAGGAATGGCAATGAAATCATGGCTGGTAATCACCAGTGGGAATTTTTTCCTGCTGGCTGGAATCCCAGAGCTCAACAGAAGAATGAAAAAAGCAAGTCCAGCATTTGGAATTATATTGGAATAGGGATCTATTTGAAAACTGTCTGGAGTCTGACCTGCTAATTAATTCCTATTTTAAGAATTTAAAAGGAAGATGGGACTTCTGTGGGTGTGATATCTGCTACTCTACAATATTCAAAAGCAGCAAAAAGGAAATTATGTACTAGAGAAAGGCAGAATATGCTGCTAACTGATTCCCTTCTGCCTTCACCACAGAATGAAACTTATCTGAGTGAAACAGCTTATGAAAAAATCCCCCACACCCAGTTGATTTTATATATAGCTCTTACTTGAGATCTCATCAAAGAGAAGAAAAGCCTATTTGACATTCAGCTACCTCTTCAAAATATGTTTTCACATCACTAAAGCACAATACATTTGGAGATGGTCACATTTCACTTCTTAATGGACCTGATCTGTCATAACACTTGGGACCATTCCAGAATAAATTATTGAGGGCAATTTTTTCATATATAATTCTTGAGTCCTTCAATAGATTACTAAAATAAAATAACAACAACAACAACAACAACAACAACAACAAGTCCACCTATTAACTGAAGACACATGAGTTTTTTTTGTTTAGTTTTAAATTTGATTTTCTGAAGTAGTTCATGAAATCCATTAATTTTAAAATCCTGTTATGGTCAATTCCGATATTAATTCTGCTAATTCGTTTTTTTTTCTTTAAGACCTTAATCCTGTTTCAGTGGACAGAGATCTCACCTTCATGACAGGTTAATTTGCAATATATTCTTGAATTCTGGAGAATATTTATTTAATTAACTAAGATTAGACAGCAATTGAGTTGAAACCTATAAAACAATTCTTGTTGGATTCCAATGTAACAAAGTTGGGTTGTTTTTTTTTTTTATGCCAAATGAATTATACAAGTGTAACCATCTTCAGCTGAATTAATCGAATATGAGTGATGATATACTTACCACACATAGAAAGACTTAGACATCTACTGCAATTTATCATAATACCCCTTTAACACTAAGGAGATCTGAATATTTAGAGTAGTAATGTGTCAGTATACGATTGACAAGATAATTTGTGCTGCGCATAGCACCCAAGAACTACAAATCTTAATTCACTTATTTTCTATTTGTCCTTGTCTCCTGAAGAATCATTTGGTTCCTAAATCCTCCCTGTGACTTTCAAAAGTAGTCTTAAAGCTAGACAAATTTATGGTTGTTTTATGCCAAATAAGTTCATAACATGCATGGCTGCTGGAATTACAGAGACTGAGAAAATGATCCACTTTGTATATTGTCAGAACCTAATATTCATGGGGAACTGAACATGTTCAAATCCTCAAAGAGCAAATTCTGAAATGAAAACATTTGCTCTGCAAATAGCAGTATTTTGGAGGATATGGAAAGGACATTCTGGTTTGTAACTTGGGTACTTTTGCATGGTTTGTATTAACTGCCTCATTGAAAAGATGAAAGGATATAACCAGTGTAAACAAAACCTGTGTGAAACAAACAACCAATTCATATTAAGGGAGCTATAAGTGATCGAATGGGCAATGGAGCATGCTGTGAAAATGATAAGATTTGCATACTTTCCTGAGAACTTCGTAATTAACCCACAATGGCTCTCCTGATCACAACACTTCAGTAGTAACACTGGATATATTATCCTTTTACTGCAAAGGAGACTTCAAAATCTCTTGTTAGTTGTGTAATATTAATTCATCCAACAGACAGCCCTTGGGAAGCTGGATCTAAAAGACTTTAGAGGGAGCTGGTATCAACTGGTGAAGAGGACTAGATACCAGCTTGGAAGAGCTGTATCCACTGCTATCTGAGATGGTAAAAGTTGTCTCCAGTATAAGTTTGTGCATGTGTGTCTGTATGTACATACTTACATCAATATTCACTCTAAGGTCAAGTGTGTACTTATGCTTGTTAAGGTTTAAGGTGTAAGGGTTTAAAAGGAGAAAATCTGAGCTATAAAATACCTGCATTATGGCACAAAATTGATTAAATATATTAAAATAACAGCAAAAATATACACTAAGTGCAATTTAATGTAACATTTCTTGCTCTTTTGGGGAATTTCATTCTTTCTGAGCAAGATTAAATACTGTGAACTGTAGCACAATATTCTCGATAATGATAAAGCATTAAAGTACAAAGACTGACTGATTTGATGAATGACGTCTGACTGAAAAAGTCAGGGATCCTGTGAAAAATTATGCAACTTAAACTGATGGCAGGGTTAAAAAAGACTGGCTGAGTGATGAGCACCATGTAAAGGGACTCATGTTTCCAAGCCTGAGCCACTTTTGAACACAAGTGATGAATGCACATAGGAGTTAAGGAGGTAAGGAATTAAAGTTGTAGGAGCAATTCCAAAGTTTTCACATCATAATTTTGTTTATTTCTTGGATTTTTCCTTCTAAGTCTTTCTAATCCAGTTAATGCTGGATTTTTCCTTATTTCTTTCTTTCCTGTTTCTGCCTTATAATCCCGAAGTTAGAATGTAGAGAGTTTGAGAAATGGTTAAGATAAAAGGACCTTCTGTCATGCAGGCCAAGTGTGTGACATGATGCAGTTTTTTTTACTTATAGGTTCAGTCTTAGATCAAAACTGGAATTTTACTTTCTTAATTTCCATTGTAAGATGTTAAAATCACAGGGTTTTGGAGCAGTTTAGCTTGGGAAGGACACCTGCTGGTCATCTGGTCTAATCACTTCCCAAAGCAAAACTCAATCTTCAAGTTAGATCAGGTTTTTCCAGTCTCGTGTTGTCCACGTCTTAATATCTCTATGAATGGAGATGCCAAAACCTCTATGGACAACCCTTTTGACCACAGCCTTGGTAAAATAAAAATTTAAATATCCAGTGAGAATTTCCATTGCTCCATTGCTTTTCTTTTATCCCGTTTCTAAGTGTTTCTGAGGTGAGCCTAACAGACTTCTCTTCAGGCTGAATGGTTCCAGCTCTCCCAGCGTCTTCTCAATGTTCCAAGTCCTTAGTGACCATCACAGACCCTCACTGAACTTATTCCAGTTTGTCCAGGTCTCTCTTAAACTGGGAAAGGATCAATTCCCTGTAGCTGATGCTCTGCCCAATGCAGCCCAGGTTGTTGCAAGGGTGTTTTTCTGGGTGATATTCATCTTTGTGTCCACAAGGAACTCCAGGTCTTTTTATTCACAAGAATGCAAAGTCTTACGTAACACTCTTTCACAATATTTGAGGAAAGGAGGTAATTTTATACATATCAGATAAAACAATAGAAGTGATACTCTAGGGCTATCAAAAGCATCCCATTGTGCAACGAGGAAACTCTAAGTGTTTCAGTCTGTACTTAGTCCGCTAAATTTTTATTTCTCGATTGCTGAGGGACAAACAGTGTAGCTCTTTTATTCTTATTTACAGTTGTTCAAAATTAATTTCAAATACATAATTGTTCATTTGCAGGTTTTAATATTTTCTTTCCCTGTTGGGCAATGCAATACCAAATATTATTAAATTAATTAGGACATATTTATAATGTAGAAACATCACAGATATTCACAGAAAGTGAAAAACTTTACATTTCAGTACTCCTTAGGTATTGAGGTACACACTGTACTTTTTACTTTCTGTTTAGTAATATAGAAGTAAAGAAGAGGTCTGCATTTCCAAGCAAATTAAAGGAAGTGGTTTGCACCAATTTACACTGCTAATAAAAAACCAGTGTTGCTCCCCCTCTTCCTCCTGAATGATTATCAAGATCAGAAGCACAGAGGAAACACTGTACCTGTAAGAGGCTTCATGTATAAGAAACAGATGCAGATAACTTTCATATACTAAAGATATAGCATATAATTCTAAAATGTTACAGAACAACTACATTGAAAAGCCATATTACAATAACATTCCACTGGGGAATCGTTTTATAATTCCCCATAAAGCTCTCAAGTCCCTTGTTGTTATTTTCACATTATGCTTTCTCTGTCAGTAATATGCTAAGACATTAAAGAAAAATCCAATAAATGTTTCATAAAACTATGCAAATTAACAACTAGACGTAATCTTCCAGGGTCTATGAAATTTTATATAGTAGCTGTAGTTGCAATTAAGTTCCATGTAAGAGGCCAGCTCTGCAGAAGAGCAAGTGAAACTTTCATTGACTGTATTACAAACCTGACACTTAGACTGGTTACAGATGGAATGATAGCATCATAACGTATGAAAAAGTAATAAGGCTATACCATCCTCACATTGCTAATAAAGTTCTAGGGAGAGAAGTTAATGGTACAGAGGTCTTGACCCTCTCCTGTGCTGCCAAAAATGCCAACAGCACATTCCTGAAACATGCACTGATGAAAACTGTTTCACCTACTTAATAATAAAGGAACAGAAAAATATTTGGAGAATAATTATGAACCTGTTATCATATCCTTTGGTCCATGCATTTGGTCTCACTTTCCAAAATTAAGTCTTCTTTATTCTGCTTGCTGTAATTACAAGAGTAAAACTGTGATCTCAGTCTCACAGGTGTGTCTGTCATGAGCTCTTCTGAAATATGTTGATCTTACCTGTATTTGAAGATTTGGTTCTTTATCCAGAACTCTGTGTTCTCTGTTGCAGGAACATAAACTACCACAGATCTTTCTTGCACTCTGGGTCTTTATCTTCCTTGTAGACACATGGACAAACACACATTCTCCACATGCACATAAAAATATAGTTCTTCCTTCAGAAAACTAGCAACTGACATTAAAAAAGCAACTAAAGCACACTCTCAGAAAGACATGCAATACAAGCTACATGGAAAGCTTTACTTAGAGGCCAGAATATTTCACTGGATTCAAAGATAATTTTGCTAATAAGGAGATCTGAATATCTGGACCAAAATAAATCCAAATTTATACCTTGATAAATGTTGTTTTTACATATTGCTCTTTGTTGATAAGTTATTAGAATGCATAGCAACATCAATGGATTTTCTCAGTCATACTGACACCATGATGTGTCATGTTACAATCTTATTATAGAATATCCTGAGCTGGAAGGGATCCACAAGGATCATTGAGTCCTACTCCTGGCTTTGCACAGGACCACACCAAAAATCCCATCTTGTGCCCAAGAACATGGTCTAAATGCTTCTTTAACTCTGTCAGGCTTGGTGTCATGACCATTTCCCTGGGGAGCCCATTCTAGTGCCCAACCACCCTCTATGAGGAGAGTCTTTAACTAATATTCAACCTAAACCTCTCCTGACTCAGCTTCATGTCATTTCCTTGGGTCCTGTCAATGGGCACCACAGTGAAGAGATCAGTGTCTGCCCCTCCTCTTCCCCTCACCAGGAAGTTGTAACTGCAATGAAATTTTTCCTCAGTCTCCTCTTCTCCAGGCTGAACAGACCAAATAACCTCAGCTGCTCCTCATAAGGCTTCCCCCTCAAGGTCCTTCAAGGTCTTTGTAGACATCCTTTGGATGCTTTCTAACAGCTTTATAGCTTTCTTATATTGTGGCACCCAAAACAGCCCTCAGGACTCGAGGTGAAGCCACTCCAGTGCAGAGCAGAGTGGGACAATCCTCTCCCTTCCCTGGCTGGCGATGCTGTGCTTGATGCCTCCCAGGGCAAGGTTGGCCCCCTGGCTGCCAGGGCACTGCTGGCTCATGTTCAACTTTCCATTGACCAGGACCCCCAGGTGCCTTTCCATAGGGCTACTCCCCAGCCTCTTGTTTCCCAGTTCTGTGTGTACATACAGGATTGCCCTACCCCAGGTGCAGAATCTGGCTCATCTGACTGCCACTGAGCAATTATTATGGTTCCTCTGTCAGTCTTGTACCAAGAGAATTTTGGTCTATAATCAAAGAAGCTTCACAACAGAACTGCAATAAGCTTAACTACGTGTTTGAAAATGAGATAATCGTACTTCTTTAAAAGGAATAGCAAACACCACCAAGTATAGTGATCTTGAGGGTTCCTCACGTAGTTTTCCCTGTCAGTGAACCCTACTGCCAAATGACTTAGTTCTCAAGATTCTCCAGGCTCTGATCACTAATTCACTGTCGCAAGTCTGCTTCTGTCTCTGCAGAACACCTCCAACACTGTTCCAGCATGTTCTGTCTTTTTATTATCTGTGCATGCTCTCACACCAAGCCCAGCATTCCCTCATCAATTTGAGCAGGAAAAAGAAAGTAAATAAGTGCATGTCTGTGTCAATGTTTAACGACCCAGGACAAGACAAATGACACAGAGAAAGTGTAAAGTGTAGCTATTGCCCATATCTAGTCCTTTAACCAACCAATGGGAAAACCTATACTAAGTCATGAAATCACTGTCTTAGGTGATGCTGATGGAGCAACAGTATTTATCAGCAGTTGCTTGGAACTCTTTATACATATTCCACAGAATCAATTTCCAAAGTCTTTTAGACCTCAATAATGCCACGAATTCTCTGTTTGAGTGTTACAACCTAGAATCCATTAACAGTCATTGAGACCCTAAATTCTGATTTATATGGTCATGTTATCTGATATTATAATAATTCTTACAAAGAGGGATTTCTAAGTGTGAGAATATATTTCCCGCACATCACTCACTACCTCTTATGAAGTGTTTTTTAAAAAAGATTACATGTATTACAGGTATTCATGCTGTGGGTGTTCACTGGAAAAGTTCAAAATATCTAAGCATAGAAATCATGAAGCTAAAATATATCCATAGGTGGTTATGCACACAGACCAACATTTAAATCTTTAAACAAAGGTCTATTAAAACAAAAAAACCCCCATAACAAGTCTGAACTACTCTGCACTGATGATCACAACATTACACAAGGGAAAAACAGCCATAAAAGAAGATCCACTCTGGATGTCCATATAATTCCTCTATATAAAATCACTAGAAAACTCTTTGTTTGTTTTTAAATGAAATGAAACAAATGAAAACACAGACTAATTTCTCAGCCTGAAATTCATGTTCTGAACTTCAAAAATGTTGACATTCTAGACTGTATGTTTTGACCCCGTACTAATAGCAATCACAAAACACTCCCATGTTATAGGATGGGTCACTATTATAACTTACATTTATGTACCTTAACAGAATCCTAAAAGACTCAAAATTCTTCCCCATTGAATAATTTAGCTCATTGTCTTGACTGCCCATGAATTTCTCAGATAGGCAATTCATGTCGCTGATCACAAGTGAGATTAATACACCATCTGTCATGTAATGCATTTAAACTTGCCTTTTACTGTACAATGCAAATGTGTTTTCTCTGAGCATCCTGAGTGCAACTTAACAGCCAGGCAGGAAATGGGATAATTGGTTAAAGAGAGGCCCAGTGCACTATTAGTATTTTTATTACTGCTGTAATTTTATTGTGTGTTTGACTTATGAGGGAGAGGAAAAATGAAAAGGCGTTCTGTAAGTTTCTAGTTCCACTAAACTGCTTTGCAACCAGAAATTAAAGTGATGACTAAGATGCTATAATGAACCTTAGGAATAATCATGAGTATTTTTTCCTGATTTTGCATTTGTATCAGTCTCAGCAACAAGAGAAATATTACGAGAGTGTGTTTTTTACCAGCATTTAGAGCTGTGTTAGGAGTTGATACCATTATAAATGTTGTCATTAAAGCCTTATTTGGATAAGGAAAAAGAAAACCTTATAGAACTAAGAAAGAATACTAACTGAAGAAATTTAACTTTGAATATAGAAAGTTTCTGTGGCAAGTTGCCTAGTTGAAACTGTAAGTTTTGCATTCTCCTTCACAATTTTTATAGCATTTTTCTGCAGTTTCCTTTTACTGTGGCATTCTGTGTGGCATATTGTATGTTCTAAGAGATAACTGTTAGTCAGATCCAGGTTTTTTTACCCAGACATAATGCCTACAGAAAACAATGGAGTCTGCCAGAGCAAATGTAAAATGGAGGATAAGGCGTTCTGAGAGAAACATCAGAGAAGTGCAAACAGTGATGGAGAGTTGAACACCGAGATGTTGCAAAATATTCATTTATTTTCCTCATGCATGCTCGTATTCTGATATTTCTCAACTGCTTTAGAAACAACCACAGATTTAGAATGTCTATGCAACACCAGCCATTTACATCTCCTTCCTAGCTGTTTGACAGGGTCAAGAGACTGCATCTTTGTAGCAACCTAAATAGAGGAAAATTGAAATTAAATACAATATTGAAAGTCACTAATCAGATTTAAAAATAGACATAAAATATCTCATGTCACTAGAAAAATATTAAAATTTGTCATTAGGTAGATGGAACTTTCTGTGTGAATCAACAACAGTATGAATCAGTCTGTGAAAGGCGTCGTTGTCTCAGGACAGTTAGTCAGACCCAGACTGGACAAATATAGTCTAATAAATCTCAGAGTGGTAACTGGAATTCAAAATGTGCTCTTGGTGACAGGGAGAAAGATGAAAAACAATCCTGGTCAAATAACCAGCTTGTGATAGCAGACGGCAAGGCACACATGACTATAGAGGCCTAACAAGAACAAGTCATACTGCTCACTTCCAGATCTTGAAAAGTGTGCAACAGTCAACTGGAAGAGCTTTGAGAGCTAGCAAAAAACCCACAAGTGGTTTCTACTGATATTTTATTTTTGTTGCCTTTTCTATAAAATAAAAAAAAAAAGTGTTTTCAGAATTGTACATTTGGACAATGTTGTTCTCTAGCAGCATTCTCTTTCAGACTCTATAAGGAAGGCAGTTAAATTATTATTCTCAGCCTGGGAATAACTTGCTGAAAAATTACTGATGACATAGAAACTATCAGAAATTATCAGGGAAGTGGAAATTTAAGTCTCTGCCTGTATTACTTACTGCTGTGACTTACCTCACTTCCAAACAGAAGCCACAGATCAAGCCTGAGTCTATGTCACACCAAGAAATAGCTTTCTTTTTCTTTTCCTTAATTTGTTCAGCAAAGCTAATGGTTTACTGTGAAGTCATTTTCAAATTCTAGTTTACTAATGTCAATCTGTCTACCTAAAATACCTTTTACACCGTTAATTGGATATATTATTATTCTTTTCTTCCTGCCAAAAACAGTTACACAGTTTTGCTTTGAGTTTTTTAGCAGTAATTAGATTTCAGATGATTACTAGTGTTTAAAAATCTGAAATTAGCTTATGTGTTATGTCTGTAAAGTACTTGATAAGAAAATGCTTTATGTACATTAATGTTACCGTTCTCAGTAAGAACTACTTGTCATGTGCAGAGCTGAATTATTGGTGACTTCAGTTACAGTCTTCTCTTATTTATAAAAAGGTTTCTAAAAGGCTAGCCACAATTGACAATTCTTATCATTTGTGTTTCATATCAAAACTTTTTCACTTTTTGTGAAAAAAAATTGTGCCGTATAAATTATTTTTTCCCGAAGTGGGGAGCTGAGGATTCTGACATGGACATCTGTGTCAATCACCATCTGTGATTTTGGTTACAAGCCTATATCACCTTCCTAGCTGCACTTATTTTAAAACAGAGCTTGCCTGTAAAACATTAATATTTTAGAGCTGATCATATAAATATCCAACCTTCTGTTGTGTGCCTTCTTGAAGAGTACTGTTTGTACGTTCACATTTTCAAGCTATGATGAAGTGTGGCCCTTTCCCTTGCTACATTTTCAGGCATCTGCAAAGCCCATATTTAAATGGCTGAGTGAAAAGATTGTAAAACATATTTTGAAATGTAAAAGTTTCCAATAAAGTGCATTTGCCTGCCTTGTGAACTTTGAATTGAAGGCTATTTCTCAGTATATTACATTCACTGCTTGCTTTTATTATCCCAAACCTGTAGTGACTTTGCTTTCCCTTTTGCTCTGTTTGCTCTTATTTGTTTTTGTCATTCCTCTCAAGGGTATCATGCCCTGGGTAATAATAAAATAAAAGGTTCATTCCTCTTGCAGCATTCTGCACACTGACTGAATTGTTCTAAACTCCAGAGGCTGAGAAAGGCAAACCAATGTGAATGATGATAGGTGAAAAGGTCTTTGTTTCATTCTTGTATGAAGTAATTTTTGGTGCCCATACTTTTTCACATTTTTTTCCCCTTCCTTTCCTGAAGGCTTTTGTTTTAAGTCTCTTTTTAACTCTCTTTAAATGATTTATGATCTCTTTCACACTTTGTTACCTTTCTCTGCATTGTAAATGCCAGTGTGCCACATCTGAGAGATGGGAAGTTAACATGCCGTGGGGTTTTATTGACGAGTCTGTGTCAGTGCAAAAAGAAAATGTTTTTAGCTGGTAAAGCACTGCATTTGTTATCCAAAACCTCCTGACAGTAGTAATGATAACACATGAGTGAGATGAAATACTGTCAAGACCTTTTCAGTGTGGTGGAGCAGAAGACGAGTGAGACAGGGAGAAAATTCCAAGATTTCAGAAAGTTGTTTCTTTAAGAAATAAATGACACATCACATACTCAGCCTATATGAGTACATCTATGTACCTGGCATTCGTACACAGTCATGTTTGCATAAAGATGCATATCAGAAGACAGCATTCTTTTATTCTCCCAGCCGAGAGGCAGCATTCCCAGATGCCTGTTGAAACCAATTGGGATCTCAGCCCTGCATCTACCTCTCTATCAGTTACTAGCCTCCAGCTGACCTTGAAAAATTCGCTTCAGCTCTCCTTTCCCAGTCTCTTGATATGCAAAATGGAATTATTGATCCACCTCTCTTTGGCAAAATGCATTTGAGAAGCACTAATAAGGCATGAAATGAGTAGAAAAGCTGTGAAACATCATATACCCATATTTATAGCCCTGAAAGATACATTATGGAAATGAGAGCTGGCAAAACTTTCTAGATCATCTTTCATAGGTATGTTTCCTGACTGAGGAAACATAATAATTCTGTGTACTTGAAAGTCAATGAAAGAGCTTCTCCCAAATTCATAAAAGGACCTAAAAAAATTATTTATAAAATATTCATATAAATGAAGAAATGAACTATATGAATTACATGAAAAAGGTTTCAATCCCTTATTCAAATTAGGCATGCACTCACTGTACACAGAGTCTTAGGACAAATGTCAAATACTGTCACCGCTGCATTTTTCTGTGATGGTTACACAGTCAGCAGGGCATACAGTCAGCTTTGTATTGACCCTGGAGTTTCTGTAAACAGAAAGAAGCACTAAATACATCTTTTCAGTTTGCATTTTCATACAGTTAATGTATCCCATTTCCACTGCTGTAGAAGCTGATGGAATCAGCAGAACTTAGGTTTTCTTTCCAAGAATATGTACTTTCTCTTAGCTACTTTATGGCACTTCAGTTTATCTAATTTCTGTTGTAGTCCATGAACTTCCATGGCAATAATAATTAATTTCTAGCTTGCATCAAACAGCTGATAAATTTCTAAACCCCTAGCAGCTAATTCTATAATTCTAAAACTATAATTCTAAAACTATAATTCTTTAGTTATAACACTATATGTTACACATATGCATACATGCCCACCTTTATGGGGTTTTTTTCTTTAGGAAAAATGTTACAGACAGGGTTGGTAAAAATTTGCCTTCCAATTATTTTGCAATGGAAAAATGGAGGTTTGGGTGAGTTTTTGTCTAGAAAGGAAGGTATCCCTTTTTTAGGTCATTTAACTGGTGTGATGCGTGAAAAAATTGACTAAAAATTGACCACATCCTGTTGTAAAAGAGCAGAAGTATGCCTAGAGAACTAGCATTAATTAAGAGCAAGAAGGAAGACAAAATTGGATCCAGCATAGTCTGAATGGTTGGTCTGAGTCCATGGCTGCAGACAGAGGAACTTTGAGTAAATTCTAAAATAGACACCAATATATTCCTGGATCTTAGAACAAGTTCATTCAAGTTAGCCACCTTGGTTTGCAGATGGGACATTTGATTATTTCCTAATAAAAAATCTGATGAATTAAGGGTAAGTGGTTGGAAGACCTAAATACTGAAGAAAATACAGAAATTAAATTTTCTAGTAGGTCAAAGTGGTGATAAAATGGCTATGAGAATCCTAGAATACACAGTATAATGCAAATATAGGAATGTAGAGAAAAACACTCTACACTGCAATTTTTGAGACACACCTCTTCTTAAGCTCTTTTATTCATACCTTTTACATGGCATTAAAAAAAAAAAAAGAAAAAAGAAACAGGGAAAAAAAAAAGTAACTTTCTATAAAGAAAAATATCTCTTCTGTAGCTAGGTAGCTGTCATTATTTGACCCAATCTGAGTATCTTTCTACCAGACTATAGTAGCCAGAAGCTCAGTGGACTTGCAGTGCTTTTACAACCAGAAGAAAAAGAATTGAGGCAAGGTGTAAAGTATTCTTTGACACTGAAACACCTTTTGTGTTCCCCCTTCCTCTCATGGAGCTTTGTGTTTGCTCCCAGCTCGGCTCTCAGACTCCTTGTACTGTGCATAGACTCTTGCAGGTCTCTGGAGTAGAGCCCAAACGTTCCGTAAGGCAAGCAAGGCATTCTCTGTTCTAAAGGTTCAGTTTCCAGATGTAAGCAGCCTCCTACCTTACTTACTTACCTCCTTCAGTGAGCACTGAAGTAACTCTTAAATATGCAGCAAGAGCAACTGGCTGTACATATTCATGAATTTTATACTACAGAGTAGTAAAAAAAGAAGGAAGAAAAGGCAGAAGTGAGTGGATAATCAAAGAGTTCTCTTTGAGTTATCTGAACAACTGTTCAGAGGAATATGCAAAGGAAATAGGACCTTAGGGATGTATCACACAATCAGATAAATAACTTAGATATTTGTGCAAAAGAATGCACTCCAGCAATGATAAAGAGTGTCTGAAGAAAAGTAAGAGTTAGGAAAAATATCTTGAAGTGTGTTAAAGATATAGAATATCCTTTTGCACATTAGGGGACAGACAAAGCCTCTCAGTGTAATCAAGGGAGAACAGGTACCAGATTTCTTTGGAGAAATAAGTGTTCTAGCAGAAAATCTGACAAAGAAAGATCTTGGGAAACCATGAAGCCTCATCAACTCAGTAGCTCTCCAAGAACATTTAAAAATAGCAAGCACTGAGGTAGGCATGAATGCAGAAGCTACAGCAAATCTAGCTTATTAAATGTGAGAGGTAGAATATTTGCTGTGGCATTTGAGGAATAAATAAAGATATCTGTGGGAGCAGGGGCAGTGAAGGGGCAGACCAGGTTTAGATCAACACAACTGCTCAGCTGCTTACGTTAAAGCTGATGCTGAGTAATTTTGCAGAACAGAAATTAAGATATTGCTAAAATTTGATGCACTTTAAATAGGCTTTCGATAGCCTATTTAAAAAGACAACTTTGTCTTTAAAAAGACAACTTTGTGAAATGTATATTGTTCTTTAGAAGTCAATCAAGCTGGTAGTTTACCTTTTCAGTAAGCTGAGGGGTTCAGTGAGAATAGATAAAAGATTGACTGTCATGAGATATGTTCATTTTACTGCTAGAAGAAGTCATATTTTTAGCTTTCAGATGTGAAATAGAAATCATGCTCTATAAGGGAATTGTGAGGAACTGTGTATTCACTGATGGCAATGAATTCACAGTCCTGAGGAGACTGATTTATCAAGACTAATTTATGATGGAGACTGAAAAAGCAGAAAAAATGAAAGTGAAGACTACCAGGAAAAATTAAAAAATAAGAAAGTAGACAGCAGACAAGAGCAGAAGAACAATAAAAACAAATACAAAAATTAAGAAACTGAGGACTAAAACAGATAAGGAAAATAACACTTCTGAGAGAGAGTAAGTTTTTCTGAAGGTATCTGAGAAGGGGTTTAGTTACTGTAAAATTTGTACAAATCAACAATATTTGAAGGAAAAAAATGTTTTTGGTTTTTTTTTTGGGTTTTTTTTAAAGTACAAATACATGATTAGAAGTCATGATTGTGTTATACAGAGCTACTGTTTTACAGGTTAGAATCCAAAAAGCTAGACAACAGACAAAGATACTGAATCTACAGATGAGTTCCCTGAGGGGAATATTGTAGGGGAAAAAAAAAAAAAAAAAAGAGAGAGAGAGAACTGATAATGAAATGGTTTGGACAAGAAATAGTAACTTTACAGATGATCTAAGTCAATTGGCTTAGGCTGGTGGTTAGGTTTGTGTCAGTTGTAAAACTAACAAATGTTGGACTTTATGAAACCAACTTAAAGCAATAAAACACATGATCAATGACAAGATGGGCAGATTAATGAGAAAATAATATAAAAGAGAAAGAGCTTTTAAATTATCAGTAAAAGATAGGAGGAAAAGCCTGTTAGGAGTATTCAATTCAAAGAGACAAATTATACACATAAAAGATAAAGGACATGAGAAAATACATAGCAAAAAAAATGGGTGAAAAAACCGGTATTGCACTAGCACAAATAAACTTATTTTTGTGTTTTTTATTTTAATGCAAAGAATTTACAATACTTCTGCAAGTAGAAACCTCATTTAGGTTGAAAGATGCCATCACGTTTTAACCTGAGCATTAGAAACGTTCTTGAACATATCTGTAGCTGAGAAGGACTGCACACAAGCATAGGACCCCTTTCTCACCTGAATTTGGTCTTTTTTGGTGTGTGCCAGTGGAGATCTAGCTGAGACGTAGACCTAGACAGCTGTTTAGAACATCAAGTGTTTACTTGGCAGTAAAGTGGAAAGTTCTCTAAAGTTTCTGTTAATTGCATTCATTAGATGTCTGCACTACATTTCTAGCTTATATTTAAGGGCTGGTGTTTGAGTTCATTTCTATGAGCTAAATCTGACCTAGAAGATCAGAGCAGTCACTTGAAACCTACTTTGATTGCTCACAGGTATGTACTTAATGCAGTATCTAATAGGATCTGAGGTATCCTATTGTGATGGTCCCTGGGACCTGTGGGAGATCTGCGACATTTAGATGGCAGAAAGAAGCATCTGAAATGTCACTAGTGAGAAACATGTGGGTGATTGAATCAAGTCTTCAAGATATATTACATTTATGAGATGCAAAATAAATTAACAACAGAATGGAGAGCAGTCTGAGCTTAAGCAACATTCAGCTGGCTTTGAAAAGAGCACAGAAAAAAATTTAAAAGTAGGCTTATAGTTCAAAGAATTTCATGTAATGCTAAATAATATATATATCATTTCTTTTTATTATTCTTAAAAAATAAAGCAGCAAAATGTCCTTCCTGGAACATGTGCCCTTAAGCTGACAGTATTTCTTACACTTTAGTGAAAACAATGCACTTTTTGACATTTGTAAAAAATGTCAATTACCTGTGGTCAGAACAAAAAACTCTACAAACAGAAAGACAAGACATATTTTAAATACGTTCAAAACATGCTTAAAATTGGTTCTGCAAATACAGTTACTGAAGTGAATATCTGTCAAAAGAAATAGACCTGGTCAAAATATCCATCATCTGTGAACTGAACCAAAGCATAAGCCCTGTGCTAGACCCGTGCTTAACAAGCACAGTAGCTATTAACTTCTTTTCAGAAACTGCAGCTTCACTTGTCTTTCATGTCCAGTTCTTTGCCTACTGAAGTTAAAGGCAAATTTCATAGCTAGCAAGAAAGCTCAGTTACTATGTAAATTGTTGTCATGTACTTGTATTCTCTGTTATTCTCAGCAAAGAGGAAAAAAAAAACAAAAAAAAATTAAATATGGCCTTGATAAAATTAGTGATGCTTCTTTTTCCCTGGTAATTTCTTTCAGGAGATTTTGGGGAAGGCGGGAGGATATAAATTGATGACAAAGAAACAAAACTTTTTAAATTCTTGCATAGTCTTACACAATAATATGTCAACCAAAACACTGAGGAGAAATTAAAGGTTAGAATGGGAATATATGTTTAAAATTTTTGCAAGTATTAAACACTGTATAATGCTTATTTGTGATAAAATAACTCTGCTACTCAGCTTGTATAAATTCAGTAAGTACAATTAGCTCCCTAGCCCTAAAATATTTCTTTAAATCTGAATCACAATTGTAAATGTTAATCAATCTTCTAATGAATGGTATTAGAATAAGCACTAGAATTGTTACAAACAGAAACAAGTGAAAAGGTGAAATAACCTTATAAAAAGATATAGATAAACATACAAAATTTGCCTTCCAGCAACATTTGAACTCTTAGATGGTTCCAAAGCAACAAAGATGAAAATCACATAAAAATGTTCAAGAACATTTTGTGGGTTTTTTTGTTTTGTTTTGTTTTTTGTTTTGTTTTTTTTTTCCATACTGACCCATTCAAGTAAATTTTATGTTTCTGTCATTGCAGAGCAGGGACACTGCACTAATTTTGGGAATAATCCAGAAATCTGTTACTGTTTCTGTATTTCCTGTTAATTAAAGTTAAAAAATAAAAAAGTTTAAATTGAAGGCTGCAATGTTAATAGGCAATGCTAAGTTCCAGTCATATTGAGAGTAAAGAAATAGGAAATAAAATGTCACTCTCCATTATTTCATAGTTTTTCATGTCCATTTGTTTATTGATGTTATTTGGATGAGTTACTTTTGAATTTTGTGTTCATGGAAGGCACTCAGTCACAGCGACCTCAGCGTCCCTTCAGTTTATGAACCAGCCCTGTTTTCCATGTAACAGCTTTGTCAGTTCAAAAGTGCAGGCACTGAAGACTCAAACTTTGGAGATAAATAGTGGAAAAAAAAATCTTATTTCCCACACAAGAAGAAAATTGACTAACAAGGCTAAATGGAACTTATGCAGAAAACCCATAAAAGTATGTATCCTTGTAACCAGCTCCCCCTCTTTCATCACTTCATGTGGGATCATGGTCACGAACAAATATTTTTGGTGGTAAGCTGCAACTCTTAAGCATTAGGAATGCACTGTTTTCTTTACAAAGTCCTTGTTTTTCAATTGTGTTGTATATTGCTTCAAAATATCGGTTTTAGACAGATAACAAAGGAGTTATCTGCTTTCCGTCAAGAGAAAAGGCAGAATAACCCATCAAGAGTATGGTGTCACTCGGAGAAAGGGATTAAGCTGTATAAGAGCGTGTACCAACAAAACAAATGAAATTTGCTCATGACCGTGTGCTATAGCACCCCAAAGCTGTGTTTCTCCTGCCCTGGCCCAGTGGGGTTTCCAGAGGAAATGCACACCTGATAAGGTGTTGATCTCTGTTGTGGTTTAACACCAGTTGGCAACTAAGTATCACGCAGCCACTCACACTGTACCAGCTACTAGGAAAAAAATTAACTCTAGCCTATTCAAGAAAAAGACAGTCTCATAAAGAAATTTCAAAATATTAAAATACTCCTTTTTTATCTCTTTGTTTTTCCCAGTGATTTGGTGTTCCTCATGCAGACAGAGAGCAAAACATGCCAGTGGTATTTGGGCATCAGCTTCCTCACATATCAGCTTGTAGCTCCCTTTTTTGTTAGCTGGGCATGCCAGATTTCCATGTCTTTTCAGGACATTTCTTATGAATTTTCTTTTCAGCACCCTTAAATTATTTGTCAGTCTCTTAATCCAGATGTGGTTTTGTCTGCCTAAGTTGTCTCTGAGATCTGGTTTGCTTATATGGGCCAGCTACTACAGCATTCAAGTGATTTACAGCCAGCCATAAAATTCACCCTTACTTTGCCCACAAGGCAAGGGCAGGGAAGCACAGGAGGCCAGATCAGCCCTGCCATGCCCATGTTGGATTCCAGAGAGCATCAAAAACTACACTGTGTTCTGCAGAGCCAGGCAACAGCCTCAGAAAGGCTATAGTTAGTCCCATCATATCACAGCAAAGTATGGCAGAGACCTGGATAGTGATTTCTTGTATTTTTCATTACCAATTTCAAAGATGTCTCCAAAGAGGAAAAAAATCCCTTTCCATTAATAAATAAATAAATTCTATGTGTCCATTTTCATTGTTACCTTCTTGATTTTACTAGGCACTGTCAGGTTTCGTTCTTGCTTGATTTTACTAGGCATGCAGAGGAAATGAGAAAGGGTGTTTAGTGTGTAAGCACTCGGACACCAGGGTGTTGAAGTCTGCTCTACTCATATATGCAGCTGTTACTAGTAAATGCAGTATTTACTTGCTTGCTTAAAACAACTTATGCTTATCTAATGCTTTACATCTAGCCTCCACTTTTCTTCCCAAAGAAATTCTGAAAACCTTCCTCCTTGTTTGTCAGTGTGTTTACTGTGAATTTACTGGGAAGCAATGATAGCAAATGGTACAGGAAATTCATTTCAGTACAAGGAATAAAATAGAGAATATAATGGTTTTCCTTATACAGTGTACATGCAAGAGTGTCTTTTTCAGGTATATGCTTATAAATGGTGACTACACACACAGACACTTGTGTGTGCATATAAATAGATATGTGTGCACATGTGTATTTTGTTAGTAACTGCACGAACATGAGTTTTGATCATGCCAGAGGAAGGTCACAGAATGTGGCACAGTTAAATTGTAGATGTGTGTCACATCATTTCCAGGAAATTATGGCATGATGTTTAAAGGTATTTCATTATGACAATTGTCCAGGATAAAATATTAAAATTCATGTGTGTACAGTACATCTACAGATGTCTATACATATGCATGCATATATTCAAAGAATGTGTCCTTTAATTTGGTGCTGAAATCAATTATTACTGAAACTAAGTAAGTTATATGATGTTAACTAATCATAATGAAAACAGATTCCTTAAATTCTTTGTGATGTTATCATTCTAGTCACTCCTCCAGGCAGAAGACAATGAAAATTTATAAGAAATAAAGCATCTAAACCTATCTCTATGTGGCTCTGCTCCCTACACTATTTCTCAGTACATGCAAATACTACTGTTTGGTGGTTTTTTCACCTTCTTGGCCGCAGTGGTGTGCTCTAGAGTCAGATCCTTTGCTGCTCTCATTTCCTACTTTTTGTTCAATTTCCTTTCTCATATCATGGTCAATTGTATACTACAGGTTTTGGTAGGATAATGAAATAATTCCTGAGAGTTATTCCAAGCCTTGAAATGACAAAAACAAAAAAAGTATTTCTTGATACAGAATAATATAACTGTATAACAATTCAACTCTCAAACAAGTGAAAGGCAAATGAAAGGGGGGAAGTGGGGAGTAGAGAAGTCCAGCAAGTATCTCACTGTCTGCTCTCTGAAGTGGATGAGGTCAAGGAATAATCCTTTTATCTAATTTCTTCATAGATAATAGTGCAACTATTTCGGCGATGTTCAGGAGACTAAATTTTTAGGACTAGGGACACACATCTTCTGGCTGTAGCTCTGCCTCATCCTCCTTGAAACTGCTGCTGTGATCTCTCCCCTAAACTTTTTCAGTCAGAATAAATCAAGTGACTGCTAACATCTTAAATAATAGTCAAAATCCCTTAATGTAAAGAACTTTTGTTAGAGGCCTTTTGTCAGAGACCTTTTGTTCCTATGCCAAAGGAGGCAGTGGCAGTAGCACACCTCCTGCACCTCACCAGCGCAGGGAATGAAGCTCCTGTTCCTTTCACTGCCTGTCCAGTCAGTTGGTTTGTCCCTAAGGTGAGACATAAAGGCACCTCCTCTTGTAAAAGGCTTATGACAAAACCAGAGGGTGATCTTAAACCAGATGATCTTATACCTTCAGTGACTCTTTTATTAGAGTTTCTTTATCCATTGTGAGCTCCTCAGACTAAGGGAGAAGTGACTCCCTTAGCTTTATCCCTTCTTTATCCATTGTGAGCTCCTCAGTGGCTAAGGGAGAAGACAGCTCCAAGTGTTTTCCCATAAATTAATATTTCCTGAATTTCAGTATGAGGTTTGTCTAGTTACACTAGAAAAAGAACCTTAGAAATTAGGCATTTTGATTATCTTTTATGCTGGATATTTTAATTCAACTCAATCACATAACCTTAAGATGCATTTTGTTATTGAAAAAGACATTTTTCCCACTTTAGCTGCATGACCATAGCAACAGTTGATGCCTAACCAAAATGACATCCCATGTTCATATTAAACACAAATTCTGAAATCATGAAGCCTCTTATTTTATTAAATGTCCATTAAATTGGAATGTTTGATGTATAATTTTTGAAAAAGAGAAATGGTTATATATATACTATACAATGGTTATATACACACTATATGTAATTATTCTTTTTTTTTTTTTGGCATAGATTGTCCAAACAAAACAAAAATAAACAAACCAAAAGAAAATCTAAAGCTCCACAAACCCCTAACATGCAAGCAGATCCTGAATAAAGGGCTTCATGGATTATTTTTATTCAGGCACTTTCATAATAATGTACTATGTATGATTTGTGATTTCCATAAAATTACTTCAAACTACAGTGATTGTCTCATGTGAGTCA
Organism: Eulacestoma nigropectus; assembly: GCA_013397775.1. NCBI lineage: Eukaryota > Metazoa > Chordata > Aves > Passeriformes > Eulacestoma > Eulacestoma nigropectus. Next base: position 616,632 of record VZTE01005888.1, on the reverse strand, counting down.
AAACTCTTCTTTGAGGTATGCACATCACTCTTTCATTTCATAAAAAAAACAGGCTGATGCAGAAAAAGGCTCACTTTCTTATTTTGAAAGGTCTGATGCTCTGCCCTCACAATTGTTGTGATTTGAAATTCTGTATACTATGTAGAAAAAAATCACTTTTTAATTATCACTCTCAAAGAAATGAGAAAGCTCATTGGTCTGATCACTGAGACAAATCCATCTCTTTAGCATTTTTCATAATGAAGAGACATTAGATTAATGTCCACTTGAATAACATGATTAATGGTATGATCAGAAGTAGCTCATGTTGGAACAGAATAAGTGCAAACCACCTAATCAAACAAAATAATTGGGGGTTTTAATTGTTTATAGCAGGATAAGGTCATATGAAGTGCCTTCTAATAACTCATCTTTCTCTTCCTGTATTTTTGTTCTCCTTTTCTGTCCCTGAAGATGATGATTAGTTATAATTAAAGGAAAGCAAAGCAGTTAGCTTGACAAGCTCAGGATTTGGGAATTATTATAGCCATTAAAGGACCTTCTGATAACCATATTAAACTTCATCATTCACATACTGTCAGGTTTCTCTCTATCATACACAAAGTAAAGTACATCGGGTACACCAGTGTCTCAAGAGAGTGGAGCAAATGTATCACCTGCTTTAACTTCACCGAAGTGAGTGGAGATACGCTCCAGATAAATTTTGTCCTGTGAATTCTCAACATTAAGATAGTTAAGAGTGAGACCAAACTGCCTGACTTAGAGGGGTTCTTTAAGTTCTTGCCATTGTTAGTGTGTGGTAATCTCATGTAAGAACCTCAAATGCACCCTTAGATTTGATTAATTGTTCAGTCTCATGTTCTGCCTTGGACTTCCTGAGCAGAAAGTTTATAGAAATCTAATTTCAAGAGCCTGTTGCCATTTTAATGCCACCTAAGTGCCTGGAATTAATTTTGATTTCTTATATCATTCTTATACCAGTCACATCCTAGTCAGGATGAAACATAACTAACTTTCTGAAAAATGAATAAACATATTCTTGAATCCATATTCATATTGTAATATTTCATGATTTTTACTTTTAAAACTTGCCAACGAATAGAAATTATGGCTAAGGCATGAGGAGTAAGTGACCTATTCAGGAACAGTATCTTAACCCTACAAACATGGGGAGAGACAAAAATTTTTCTTCCTGGTACAGCTCTGAACCCCTGACCCAGAAGAGCATAATGCACTATTTTAGCAGATCAGTCACACAGCACGTTGTAACTTCACACAGAGCACAGTGGCAGGCTTCAGCATTTGCTTACCTGCGAGCCACTCACAGCAGTGGTCAAAGGTTACCAGCAAGCTGATTAAAAATGTGCCTGCCAGACATCTTTCAGTATGTCACAACATGTCATTTTGTGCTATGCATTTCAGAATGAAGTAGCTTTCTCCTTTTAAGACATTGTCATTTGCTCTGTCAGTTTGCTTTAGACTGCAGAAGTACCCAATTCCTTTTGATAGCAGCTGCCCAAAATATAGCAATTCTGGAAGCACAGAAAAAAATCCCTATATTTTGTCTACATCTAAGAGTAGTCCTTCTGTGAGATTAAGAAAGATATTTCTGGCTTTTAAAAAAATTGTTTAATCAAATATAGTGAGAGTGGACTGCAAACAGAAATAATACAATGTTTTATTTTTCCTACTCCACAGTAGCACACTGCACACTTTCTAAGTACATAATAGAAAGAAAATAAGAGAATGGGATTGTGGCTGTTCAGTCTCAGCTGGAGGTGTCAGGCTAAATTTTGTGTCATTTGTTCATTTCATGTAAGGCATTTCCTCCAGATCTAGTTTACGAGTGTGAATTTTGCAGTGTTATGGAGAAATTTCAGCTTTTTTTGAACTGGATTTTTTCCCCTACAATTTAATATCAGATTTTTTTTTTTCCCTTGCAGTATAAAATTTTTTTTTTTTGCCTTTCTTGCATCCCCTTTTTCAAAGACCTGATGTTAGGGAAACCTTCTATATAGCAGTAGGAATTGGAGTCTCTTTCTGGAAGCAGATATGCCATATTATGAACATGCCACACTTTTGTTGAATAGAAGAATTCCTATCGAATTCAGTAGGATCTGAAGCCATGAAAAAGAGAATTAATCTAGAGAAACCTACAAAAAAAAATTTAAACAAAATTAATGCTTCCCCTCCACAGAGAAATGGGAAAGAGACACCCACAGACTCATTAACCCATTAACTAATGACTGACATGAAGATTTATAGCCCTCATTAGGTGTGCTACTTCACTTTCCTCATGCTATGCTGGCAAGAAGTTTTCAGGGCTGAGTTTCTGGGGGGGGGTGGTGGTGGTGGTGACGAGTTTGTTTGTTTGTTTGTTTGCTTGTTAATGACTTTGCTTCCTAAGTCTACACATATATAATAGCTGTACATACCTGCATTAGAAGAGCATAGAAGGAATTCTGCATAAATCATGTACCAGGGAAGGCATTTAAAGCCAGAACTACAAAAAGACTTAAGTACTCACTGTTTAACTTTCAAAATCCATCTCAGGTACCATGTAACCATTCATAGTAAATGTTTTCTCTTTTCACAGAGGAAGTGTTTTGGATGAAGTGGTTAGAGCCAACAGCTTTGATGTAACCATTCATTCCAAATACAAATGAGCACAATGGAATTATTCCTGTAATGGGGTGCAATTCACCAGTACAATTCAGCCAGAAATTAGTTTTGTGTCATTGACATCAGTGTGAAACAGCAGATGACTAATGAAACAAATGACACAAAACTAATGAAGTACCATGGTAAATTAATATGGAAACCTTTCTATTTCTATAAGCAGCTAAAAAATATCTCTAATGGCTTTCATTTCTGATTATCTGCAGCCAGTATTTTTTAAAGAATCATTGATCATATTCAAGCACATAAGAACTGAACCCCGCTACTGCCTACAAAAGTCTATCTGTCCTCCTACCACTTTGACAAATTGAACATGCCAACTGCCAGTTATGCTAATTTTTAGTGGAAATCTACTATGCTGTTTATAACTGAACTGTCCAATTTATTTTTATTAATATTCTCACTTCATTTTAAAATGGTAATATAATCATGTTCTTTGTCTTTGGTCTTATTTATTTCACATGAAACACATGGAAATTAAGCCTTTCATTTTTTATTTTTTTCCCCTTGCTGTATAATGTGAGATGGTATTCAAATACCAATACGATCTTTCTTTCTCCATATTGCTCTTGCATTTGTAGGGGTTAGAGGGTTAAAATGTCCTGCACAGGGAGTTTTGTTCAGCATTCAACCTGATGGCAAATTAGTAAACTCACATAACAATGCCAGTGACACAAGACATAAGGCTAATAAATGTTCATAGAGAACGGTTTTTACAACAATTTAGACAATAGAATTATCTTATAATGTAGTAGCTCTTCATGTATTACCCTGTATTTTTCAGGCAGCTTTTTCACATTTCCTTGAAAAACTTAGTAGATGTCCTTGGAATCCTAGATTTTAGAGTATATTAAACTGTCTGACTTGCACTGAATAAATTTCAATGAAACACTTGTGACCTTGAATCGATGAGCTTTGTGAAAGCTTTCTTATGCTGAATTTTTACAAGAAATGTTAATGGGAAATGGGGTAACAAAGAGAAATTAATCATGAAAGAAACCTTTCATTTTCAGAGCTTTGCAACAAGCACTTTTACATAGACCCTATTCTTAGAGAGAAGGGTCATTTGTCCCAAGAAAGCCCCTCTAGAAAGTTCTATCTTTTTTTTTTTTCCTTGAATACTGTATAAATTATAGCATTTGCTGCCTTTCTTGTGGTATTTCAGTATTTCCAAATCCAGTCTGTTCCAAAAAAAAAAATTACAGGGTTGCAAAATCAAAACAGAAAGTCAGCTGTTTTCTTTTTCCCATTAAAATACGGTCTGGGTCTTTTGTCTGTCGTAATCCGCCCTACGACCTGAGCTGCTCCGACCAGGCTCGCGGCGCCTGGCGAGCTATCTGAGGCGGGTTGTACCCTTGGGCCTCACTACGTCCTCAATCCCCGCCAGCCGGGCCGATCACACTGAGGGAGAGAGGGCAGCGGGATGCTGGTCTGTGGCGCTTTGAGGAGGGTTCCCTGTCTCAGGCTTCCGCTGGCGCAGGATAAGACACACAGGAGCCGAGGAGTGAAGGGTGCCAGAGGGGGTCTCCCGAGCTCTCTTTATTGCGGGTGAGGGAGGGGTCCGGGCAGGAGCGAGAAGATAGAGGTCTCAAGGGAAAAAAGCCCCCAAGCATGTCTGCACACGGGGTTTTAACCAGGCTGAAACTGGGAGGGGTCAAGGGTTAACAACCAATAGGAATAAACTGGGGGAAGGGCCCAGCAGCACCGGGACGAATCACAAGGTCTGGGGGGAGGGTACAGAACAACCCAACCAATGAACCATCGAGTAACAAAGAACCTTCCAGAACAGGGGCCGGCCTAGAGGGGAGTCACTGCCCATTCTCTGCCTCCTGGGCGGGTCACACTGCAGTTTCAGAGTCCTCCTCCTTTCTCCTAATATCCAAGCTATATATTCCTTGGCACACCTTAAGACTGTGTCCTCTCGTTCTATCAGTTGCTGTTCGGAGAAAGAGACCAACCCCCACCTGACTACAACCACCTTTCAGGTTATTCCAGTTCCCTCTTGCCCTGATTTACACCACTGGCAGATCCACCAAATTTGCCATTGTCATCTCATTGAACTCTATTACTTTTTCATAAATACCTCTTTGTTTCAGAAATGTTTCTTCTAATCCAGAAACTAAGTAATCTAGCTCATGAGATATCTTTAGCAAGATTAGAATTGTGCAACTCTTGGAGGAATGACTTTACGGTGAAATGCTGACATCTGCCACCATAAACCAGAGTTTATGATAATGACATAATGACATGCAGTGCATTTAATGATCTAAAATTGCAAACAAAAGTAAGAAAGTATTATGTATTAGTTTCTAAGTAACACAAGAATAATACCCTTGGAATGACTTTAAATATTGGTCCAAGCAGGTTTATGCAAATATCCAGGTGGAATTTTCCATTATTTTTAGAAAATCATAGAATCATAGTATGTTAAGGCGAAGGAATGACATTAAAGAACATCTAGTTCCAAACCCTCCTGCCATGTATAGTGACATCTTCCACTAGATGAGGTTGCTCAAGGCCTTATCTAACCTGATCTTCCTGGCAAAGCATCTCTCTCCAGCTTCCCATTAGGTCCTCTTCAGCAGCTGGAAGGTTGACATTTGGTCTCCATGCAACCTTCTCTTCTCTGAACAGCCTCAGCTTTCTCAGCCTGTCTTCATAGGGGAAGTGCTCTAGTCCTCTTATCAGCTTAATGGCCCTCCTCTGGACTTTCTCCAAGAATTCCAAGTCCTTTTTATGTTGGGAGCATCAGAACTGTACTCCATACTCCAGGTAGGATCTCAGAAGAGTAGAGGGACAGGGTCCTCTCCCTCTACCTGCTGGTCACGCTCCTTTTGATGCAGCCCAGGATTCCACTGGTTTGCTGGGCTGTGAGCGCACACCACTGGCTCACGTTGAGTTTTTCATCAACCATCACCCCCAAGTCTTTCTCCACAGGGCTGCTCTCAATCATTTTTCCACTCAACCTCTTGGTGTGTCTGGGATTGCCACAACCCAGGTGTAAAGCTTTGCACTTTGCTTTGTTGAACTTCATGAGATTTGCATGGGCTCACCTCTTCAGCCTGTCCAGGTCCCTCTGGATGGCATCCCTTCCCTCCAGCATGTTGACCACACCACACAGCTCTATGTCATCAGCAAACTTGCACTCAATCCCACTGTCCATGTTGACAATAAAGATGTTGAACAGTATCAGCCAAGGAACTGACCCAAGGAACACCACTCATCACTGGTCTCCAGATGGACAATGACCCTTGACCACAACTCTGTATGCAGCCATCGAGCCAATTCTTTATCCACAGAGCGGTCCATCCATCAAATCCATGTCTCTCCAATTTGGAGACAGGGATGTCATGCAGGACAGTGTCAAACTCTTTGTGTGAGTCCAGGTAGATGATGTCAGTTGCTCTGGCCCCATCCAGCAGTGCTGTAGCCCTGTCATAGAAGGTGACCAAATTTGTCAGGCAGGATTTCCCCTTTGTAAAGCCGTGTTGGCTGTTACCAATCACCTCTTTGTTTTCCATGAGACTTGACATGCCTGGCACAGAGGTAAGACTGACTTGTCTGTAGTTCCCCTTTCTGGAATGTCTTCCACTTTCCCTTTTTTCAAAATATTATTTGACAAATTAATTAAGCTTCATTAAAACATTCTGGACCAAAAGTATTACCATGGCTTAAATAAAACGTGGTACCATCTCACCAGTCATTGATGCAGGTTTCACAGTCACAGAGCAAAACAATTCACACCATAACTGAGATCAGTAATTTCTAATTTTTTTTTTTTTTCATTTTTCCAAATTTTCTTTTCTATTCCTTCTTCTTTTGGGTAGTAAAGATACTCAGAAAGCAAACACGGATTCTACCCACCCTTCCTCAGTGTGTAACCCACCTTGTACTAACATTTTATTTCAATTTACGTCAATGCAAGTGCTGATCTTAGGCACACAAGTGGAATATAACAGACAAATGAGAGAATATAAGAGTTGAACATAAAAAGCCCTGCTTGTGAAGCCTGTTTTTGGATGAAAAATACCATAGAAAAGGCTAACAGAGTGAGCCAAAAAGCACAATGAGCTGTAGTAAATGTTGAACTGTTACCAGAGTAAACATTCAGATTCCTTTAGCTGACCATGAACTGATAAGATGAAAGAATAAAGATCCACTGTCTCAAAAGAAACAGAAAACATCCACGAGAGTGAACTTTGACTTCTGCAGTACAAGGAACAGGAATGTAACCCCATAGCTTCTAATTTTGTACTCTTACTGAAGGTGTACGATCAGTAACAGTAATGATAGTAATGAAAAATGGTTAATTACCTAAAGATTCCTATCAGCTTCTTTGTGAAAGAGGGATTGGAAAACATTCAAGGGAAAACACTCACCTTCTTTTTTGACGGTCTTTGCATCTTAAGGCTTTGTTCTCTTCCAGACATCTGGAATTTCACATTTCATAATGATTTTCCAAAATATTGGTGGTTCAATATTTTAGGTGCTCTGGGCTCTCTTTTCTGTTCTGTTTGTCTCTAAAGAATCCAACTGTCTCAAGCAGAAATAGCAAAGCTGCTTCTGAATTGAAAATTTGCTACTCATGTCAGCACAGCACTCCTTATGAGTTAATTCATATTCAGGTGTGGATCTTGTTTATGCATTTATAAATTTGTGATTCCTTTTGTACTGAAATAGTAATAAAATAAACCAAGCCTGGGAATTCTATGCAGTGTTTTGTCTCTGATTATAAATGAAGCTCTTCTGTGTCCTCTGCTACCCCTCTAATCAGGAGTAAATTTATATAATATTCAGAAATTAACTGTAATTTCTTAGAAACCATACATATAGAACCCTATTCCTGAAGATACATAAGTGATGCAGAATTCCAGTCTCCTGATTAGCTATAAAAGTGATAGTAAGGCTTAAGATCCTATCACCTTCAAAGTTAGATCAAGGCCCTACTTGTTTGAGAGTGTCCAGTGAACCTTTTAAAAAGCTTTGCAGCAGCTTTTATCCTTATATGATTAATCCAATTCAGGAGAGCTTAGGGCAGACCTCACAAACGACTGGAGAAGGATGTAGCTACTATAATGTTTAGCTTAAATCTTAGATGTCTACAGCTTAATAATTCCAACTTGAAACCTGCAATTCCTATTTTTGACCTAAGTTCAAAACACATTGTATTTATTTAAAAGTGTAAACAGTAGCTTGGGAATACCTAGAGTGACATTCATAGATGCTGATAATAAAGAGAACTGAAATGACTAAGCTAGAAAAGAGATATCATCTAGATTTCCAAATCTTATAGTTATAAATGTGAATTTTGCACCAACACCCCCACCCTCGGTTCTATTTGAACATACATTGTCCTTTTGTGAAAGTTACAGGATAAACTTCAGCATTTTTCTAAAATTTATTTCCAGGCAAAGCAGTATCTAACCAGAATATTACCTTGTTTCCTTTCTTCTGTCACCTATAAAATCTCCAAAGATTTTTTTTTTTTTAATATTGGGTACAATGACAGTGATAACAGATCCAGGGCTCTGAAAAATTCATGTAAATAAACAGACACACACAAAAAGATTTCCATCTTATTTGAATAGAAATTGGACCAAATACCACATTCTTGGATAAAAGCATTTTGTGTATGAAGAAGAATCATAACTGATCCCTAAATGCTAACTTTACTATGGAAATATCGATGGCTGAATGGTTTTTATTGGTTGTTTTCTTAAAGGAAGTAGTTTAAGTCTAATCACATCAGCACATTATTAACCAAAACTAAGCTTCTGCCCAATGGGATTGTGCTGAGAATGATTATAGTTTATGGATGGGTACTTTCCACTCAGCAAATAATGGATGGGAGAAAGATGGGCTGGGAAAAAAAAAGAGGAGAAAATAAACAATAACAACCAAAAAAGCACATACTTCACACTGAGTACCAAAAGATATTCTGTATGGCTTGAATATATCTAAGAATGGGATGAAAATAAAAATCATTAATGCTTTCATTAATATTTTAATTGCCCCAACATCTATCAGAAAACTGTATAAGTATTAAATAACACTCAAGATGATACAAGACAGAGCTGAGAGAAACCTTCAAAAATTCGGTCTGTAACTGCCCCTCCCCCAGGAATGAAACTGTATCTCATGAGAATTGACTTCCAAATGTAATGCTGATTCTTACCTGGAATGGTGCCACTTACATACTCTGGCATATTTAAGGGCAAAACACATTTCAAAAAGAGATGTTCAGTGCTATCAGAAAAGGGGAGTCTCTGGCAGAGCAATTTACTACAAATGGGTAAGCTGGAAAAGATCTTATATCAGGAGCTGACAGAGGGAACAAAATATTGGTGCCAGATATTTAGAGAGCAGAACAAATTACCATCAAGTCAGGAGTTTCGGGGTACTATTCCACTATTATTGAATAGCTGGATGAAATACACAGTTTGGACGTCTTTTGCATAACCATTTCTGTAAGATGTTAAAGTTTCTGCCAAGGTGACCTTCAAGTCAATTAAGTGTAATTTTCACAAGTGAACATTTGCACATCCCTTGTCTTTCTATCAGGGCTTCCAATACTTCTGGTCAAATGAATCCATAGTTAGAAGTTCCCTCTCACCTAAGAAAAAAAGACAAACAGATTTTTATACCTGAGAAACTGATTAAGGACTTCTCTGAAGCTCTAGGGTGTTTTGAATGGTATCACAGAAGGACTGAGTACAGTTAAAGTTGGTGCAAATATCCCTCATGTTGAAGTAAAAAGTGATGATAGATGAAACAATGGTCACTAACAGCAGTTTCAGTGAGATAAGATGGGGTTTTTTTCCGTAATGTAAAACTGACTCATCTTATACCTTGCCACAATAGCTATTTCCTGACAGAAGTACAGATAGCAAAGGCATTTTTTTACATAGTCTGCCCCAGAGACAATTCCTTCTGGAAGGAAATCATCATTCACTCTCCAGCTCTCAGCTGGACTCACCAGCCTGGCTGTAGCACACAGCAATTAGATCATCTGAAGTACCACAGACACAACAGGTTCCTAAAGACACTCTAAGAAACTTGTCATTTCTGCATGGAAACAAGTCAGCCCTGGAGCACTCTTTTGGGAGCTGCCATTTCAGAGTCTGTGCCTTACACTGGAAGTTTGCCTACTCTAAATTCCCCTGGAAAACGAGCATTCAAGTTCTTTAGAGTGCAGGATGACAGTTTAGTGGCACCATATGGCAATATTGTCTGATAATGACATTTTCCAGGTACAGATAAAATTTTCTTAACTTCATTGATTTCAGGAGTTGTGATATATGCAAAAGAGGACAAAATTAGTAGTGGAGTGAACATTGCTGTATGAAACACCTAATGCAACATAAGCAGAGCTCAGGGAAAGAAGATATCACACATTCTTATTCTAGTACTACACCATTAAATGCAAATGCATTTTCTGTTACCAGAGCAGATGTCATTTGGCATTTCAGTTCAAAAAGAGAATACAGCCAAGGGGGTCACTGTACTCCCACTTTCTAATAGAAATTTAAGATTTGTTTGGTCTTTCCTCTTTCTTTTTTCATTCTGAAATAAGCTCTTCAAGCAAGAGATATACACTATTCAGAGAGAGAGTGGTATTGAAGAAGTAGTAACTGCTAACTGGAAAAGTTTTAATATGGAGGAGATATAGATGTGTCTATATACACATTTGTGTGAGAAACTATGCTCACAGTGTTCACAATTTAGTAGATTACATAAACTGTGTTACACTACACTTTTCTGAGTTCTAAAACACTACACTTTCTTGAGTTCTAAGATTTTGATACTATAATCTTTATCAAAAAATATTAAAAATTCTAATGAGGGTAAATAACTGAGATTATTAAGGGGGAAAAAAACTCCACTCTAACAACACTAAGGAGCGTAGTTCATAAGTAATCTAAGCAGAGACTGGTTTGGTAAATTTTGCACACATATTTTCTCTTTGTGCAATGATAATTTCATCTTTTTCCTCTAACTAGCAAATGTTTTCTTGAAATAATACATTTTATTATTGCCCTGTCTGCATTTTGTTGACTTAATTCTTTTTGTCTTACGGCATTTATGTGTAGGAAGTACATGCTGGCCTTTGTTACTGATCAGGTTTTCCATGTATAAACTAGGGAATATATTATTCATATTTCTGACAGAAATTCTACAATCTGATTTAATGTACTTTGGGCTGTACTATAAAATCCTAAATGCACTAAGATCTGGCAAAGTCCACATAAAGTTGCTCAAGATCAGGCTGCTCTAAGGATGGGCTAAGGCTTCTTTCACCTCCTGGGATAACACATGAAAACATTACACTATGAAAAAAACAGCCAATTTTTATAGCATCCCAGGCTTGTGAATGTGTTTGAATTAGTGTAAATGTGACTGAGGCACATAACTGCAGGGAAATACAGCATATTAGGAATGTCACGTCAACGAGAAGTCTTGATGATATTTGCAGTTAAGTAAATCCAGACATGTTTTTCATATATGAAAAACAGAAATAATTTTCAAGTTTGCTTTTCTTAAAAGCCTGCCAAATTTCAAAGGCTTTGGAACAAGTGCTGAAAATGTCAATGATCTTTAAATGTAAGCCATCTAAGAGGCATGTAGACAGGGCTGCTGCTTGTTCTGCTCTGTTATACAAAAGGATGGAAGAGGGGACTTTCTAGAAGGAGACCAGACATTGTGCAGCAGATGGATGCTGTATCCAAAATTCTCATTTGTCCTGAACAAGAAGGATTTCCTTTTGACCATGTCACAAACCCTGTAGAATAAAACTGCCTAAAGAAGAATATTTCCTCATAGGAAATCTGAAGATGAACTGTAATCCCAAAAGAATACTTTAGATTTTGGCTTCTTTTTGCATCAAAAAGAAAGTCAATATTTAAGCAATTCTAAAGATTTTCCCCACCTTGGTGAAAAGTTCTTCCCAGACTATGGTGAAAGAAAGTAAGGGAAAGAGATTTTTTTAGTTCACCTAATCCGATACATATTCACAATGGAGGGTCTGGTATGCAATCAAATGCAATTTTCTCTTTGTCTATTTAGATTTCCAGTCTTCATAATACTTGAACCATTTGCAATCACAGCTCTGTTACTGGGCAGAGAAGCAATTGTTCTTGCTTTGATGATATGCAACATGGGCATGGAGCAGCTCAGAACCAAGTTTTTAGACACTGGTCTCCTGCTCAGTTATGTATAAATCCATTGAATGGTCTATTTATCTATTTTCCTGGTATTTCAATATGTTCCTTTTTTATGGAAGAACACCGAAAATCATGTAGTTTATAAACAGTGTTTATAGTCCCAGGAGAAATGAATATGCAAGGTTTCTGTTTTGTTTTGTTCTTCCTCCTGAGTGACTGCGAATGATGATTTATCAGAAGCTGTTTGTTTTTACCAGAATTTTATATAATCCATTTGCAAATTGGGAAATAAAATATTTTCTCACATCTCTAATAATAATTAGCTTGACACTCAAGGCAATAAAACAAAATCATTTAGATAATTGGAAGTGTCTAAGTAACCAATTATTTGAAGATGTCTTTGTGGCTTAAGGAGAACAAATAAGAAAGTACTCCCCAAGTGAATATCCAATGCACAGTCTCTGCAAATGTTTCCCGTGCAGACACTATTATGGATGCGTCACTTGCAGCTACTTGCAGAACGTTGTCATTTCACAGCTGATGATGATGTGGTGAAACAGAGTGTGCTTCTGCAATACCCTGAGAGGAATGCAAAGCATATGTCTGAAACACCTCTGAAAGTCCCTTCCAGATTCTGGGTCCTGTTGTGACATTCTGCTGAATTCTCAATTGCACCACCCTCCAAAATTGTTAAGGGATTCAAGGTTGCGCCAAATCCCCTGCTCTACTGGCCTTCACTGGAATAACCAAAACGAATTAGTGTTTTTCTGACTATATCTCTCTTCTAGCTGGCTTAATCTCATATAACAAGGTGTAAACAAATAGAAAAACATTCAATGATGATTCACTGAATACTTTTGGCTAGGGAGTAACGGGGGTAGTTAACCACTTATTATGACTCGTAGGCTGTGCCTCAATGAATCCAATAAATTGTAGTTTTCTGAGAACACCCAGCCCTAAATTACACAAATAGTTACTCATATACTCTGCCAACAGTCGAGCACTCAGGTCAGTAAAATACTGGAATTCATTTTGTGTAGCTTGGCACTTTTCACAGTGATCGATCTTTCTTTCATCCTTGGCAAAGCTCTCTTCTTGGGGTGATTAACAATAACAGCACCAACAAAAAGCATTATAATCTTCCCGCAAAGGCAGGGGTTTAGCTTCCTGCTGCAGGGTAGTGTCAATTGTCAGCATCTTGTTTGGTTTGTTTAGCTGGCTTTTATTCTTCTCTGACATTTAGAGATTATGTGTTTTCCTTTTCCTCCTCCTCATTGCTGGAGCCATCTGTGGGCCTTTACACAGAGATATCCATTAGGAATATCAGATAGACAAAGCTAATGTGCACTGGAGTAAGATGACAAGCTCCTTTTCTTAATTAATGTCATCACTGCTGCTCAAGTGAGGATTACAAGCTTCTGAAGTAGTTTGAAAATGAATTGTTCTTAATTTCCATGAGCATTTTTCTACTACATTTAGACTGTTCTATAAATTAAACAGTGAGAGGTCCTAGGATCCTGATCCCCTGAAACTACATCTCTACCTGTGCATTAAGTACTCTCAGGGACCTATCCTGGATGCTGGACCTTTGTGATCTGCATTGTTTGGCCATCAGGAGCATCCCCGTAGGGTGGTCAGTCTGCCCAGTGAGCACTCCAGCAAACCATCCCCAAGGCCCCCCTGCTCAGGACTTTGCATGGTCCCCTTCTGATCAACAAACAGTTTGCATGAGATTCCTCAGTTCTGGAGGGTAAGGGAACTTAGTAGGATGTCTTTGACTGTCCACTGGAGGGATGTCTCAGAGCAACCATTACTTCATTCATTCTATGTCCTGAGCTTTCTGTCTGTGCAAGCTATAATCAAAGAGGATTTCAATCTAAGCACTGAAAACTGACCCCAGTATAAACTCAAGACCCTGCTGGAACAGGTACCCAGAGCTGTGGCCTGGGAGCACTTCACAGATGCAAATGACCTACATGTATCTGAAAGAAGGAGTATGAACATTGAATACATGGAGCCCACATATCATGTTGGCTAAAACCCTAAAATGTTAAAAGACATGCAGATAGCAGAGATGGGAAAGGGGTTAAAGTCTACCCCTACTCCATCTTTATATGGCAGTATTTTCAGCATGAAGGAATGACATTGCCAACATCAACTGATCGCTGGATCTCATTATTATTGTTAGCAACTATCATCTCCATCAGAGAAATGAGAATACTTTTTCATATTCAAATTTTCCTGAATGTTTCCTTGCTCCTACCTCCTACTTCCATGCCATTTCAGCTAAGCTAAGTCTTAAAATATTATCCTTATAATTTTCTTTCATTCTTTCTTTCATTCTTGTATGCAAAGTCTGCTTTTCTCAAGTGTATTCTGTCATCTTAAAAAAAAATATTTGGAGTGTATGTATGATCATTTCTCTTGATTAGCTATCAGTGAGGTAGCCAAATTTTGAAACAGGTAGCCAAGTTTTGAAACATTTTGACTCACTTTTAATTGTGTGCTCCAAGATGATTTCTACGTTTATCTTAGTCCTAATTTCATCAGCTATAGGTTTTTTCATATTAACTTTTTTCCACATTGGTCTGTAAATGCTTGTGCGGTATTTGTGTTAAATATTTAAAATTATTTTAGAAAACAGAACCCAGGAAGTTCAAACTTTAGAAGGTCTGAACACTTTACTTCAGACACACATACCTTTCTGAATATCTTTCCCCTTGCATGAACTTTCATAATTTGAATATCTACGAATATCAGACTTTAAGGTAATTTAGTAATTGAATTTCATTTTACTTTGTGAAGACCCTCTATGTTTTATTATGTCGAACAAGACATTAATTTATAATATTTAGTTTTACAATATCTCTCATGTCTAGTTATTGCGTATTATATAGAATTGGGTAGATTCTGGGCAAATACATCTAGAAAAGCGCATTAGTCAAAACTGGGAGATTATTGTTTGCATTGCTTTGGCTTCTGAAAACTTCAGCCATAAATCAGAGCAAAATATTTCTAGGGACACAGACTAATGATGAGAATAGGTTAGGATTCTTTTTTACTAGTTGAAAATGTAATGATTTGTTTAGAGTCTGCCAAAAAAAAGAATGAAAATATTTCAGTTGTAATTATATCAAACCTATAATTTGTCTTAGTTCAAGATCAATCCACATTGCCATAAAAATGTCATTAAGGTGTCATATTCCTTTAGTAACACCTCTCTACTGAGATCTCTGTCTAACAACTGTGCTTCATAGCGTGCTATGATCTCTGTCTTCTGGCTCAGTGTACAGTGATTAAAACACAGCAGGAATGCCTATTCCTCATTAAAGACATTAATGAATGTCATCCAAACTAAGAAACTTTGTAGTGGTTCAGAAGACATTACAGCTACATCCGTGCTAGCAAACTAGTGTTGAAAGAAGCTCTATGATAGAGATTTGATTTGAAATTTCTGCATTGCCATGGAGAGAAAATCATCTACTATGCTCTGAAACATATTTTAAATTCTGAATTAAATATCTGCATATATTTAATCTCTTAAATACATAATTATTTATTTATTTATTGAAAAAATATATGTATACATATATGTTTATTTTTTTAATATATATATATGTGTGTGTATATATATTCAGAGTATATGAACATATGCTCCATAAATATATTCAGAGTCTATGAACAAGTCTGTGAACACTCTTACTCTTCTTTTGCTAAGATAAAATAGATTAAACTCTTCACATACCTTTATGCTGATTCTAAATCTTTTAATCAGTACTGAGGATGGTCTCTGAACTCTTTCCTATTCATCAACACCTATCTTGAAGCACATATAACAATTCTAGGCATACAATTCCTGAATCACCAGCATCACCATCAGTCATAAAGTACTGCTGCTAGAAGCATTCTCTCATTTTCATGTGCAAGAACCTTAGTCCTTTGAGCCATCACACTGAGTCCAGCAGTCTTAGTGGATGACTGATCATTCGTCTCCATCAGAGCCCTCTCTCTGTGTATTTGATCTGTTCAAATTGAACCACTTCCAAACCATTTCTGGGCAGAGTTTAGGTGCTGGCTATGGGCAAGAGGCCATTTTGAATAGGCTTTTCTCATCTGGAAAACATATTTTGAAGACTAGGAGTCTTTCATTTTATATATGAACACAGTTGTCTACCCAGAAGCCTGAGTCCTTTTCAGAGTAGCTCCTTCTTCAGGACTCTTTCATCCCATACTGTCCTTGCTTCTACACACATGATTTTGTCAATGTTAAAACCCACATTTTTTGTCTCTATCGGTGGTGTTCATCAATCCAGATTGCCCAGCATCATTAGATGGGAAAGCTTTTTTCTGTTCACTTAACACTCTTTCTTAACCAACTTTCTGCCATTTGCACGGTCTACTGGAGATCATCTTAACCTTTCTAGATCATTGACAAAATAGCACGGGAGGAAGAATTAAATTCTGTGAGAATTTTTCAGAAACATCCACTCACTGTTGATTAGTCATTTGTGATTTGATGTAGAGTTCCCTTAATTAACAGGTTTTAATCCTTTTAAACACGTTGATAGCATATTGTTCACGATCTTTAATCAAAAGGGCATGTGATGTGAAATCAAAAATATAATCATATTACATGAACACTATTATCTTTATCAGACAAATATTTAATCTCATCCAAAAAGATATTAAGTTGCTTTGACATGATTCATTTTCCTGAACCCATGTTGATTGGCATCAATTATATTTTCTATAATTCTTTGTTAATTAAGTTCCATAAATCAAGTTCAGTATCAGCCATTCTACTACTACTCACTAAAAAACATTTCTACTCCTTTGGAATGACTGAAACATGAAAAAATGGACTTTAATCAAAGGCAGGGAATGATATAAGAAGGAATAAAAAACCAGTATGTTTGTTTCTTTAAAGACACTGTAACTATAAGCAGTCACCGAAAATCAGCATTTCCCCAGATTTAAGTTCCAAAATAATAACTTAATCGTGATCACTAATAATCACTAAGAACAAACTTGATTGAAGTGAGGAACTTTTTAAAGTGTAGAGCAATACCTAAATGTGACAATGAGTAAAGTTCTAACTCAAAAAGCCTCATTGCATTTATATTGTTATTCAAGTGACCTTATAATCAACTAAGTAGGAAATCACTGATATTTAAATACAATTTTTATTTACATTTATATTTTGATTTTAGAACAAAATTGCATATTCTTATTTTTTCTGAATAATTACTTTATGTTTAATCACTAAATATTCAGTTCATGTTGCTTTTAGAAATTATTTTTTAGCCAGATGTGCCAATTTAGAAAGAAAATAAATTTTTACTAGGGAAAGATTTCCTGATATTTTTCAGGATTTCTGGTTTTTTTCAATAGACACCAGCTGTTTCATTTCAAATTAGGCTTAGTTAAATTGCATTTTCATTTTGTCAAAGACTGGACAAATGTAAAATTCTGTTCCTCTGGGCAAAGAAGTGGATAAAATAAGCATGGATATCAAACTCTACTATAACCACAACTTTACAGATGATCAAATGTTGACTTGGCATGACAAAGAATCACAGAGAAATGCTAATTAATGGTGGAGAAAATGTTAGAGCTATGTGCTGGTTTTGGCTGGAATAAAGTAAATTTTCTTCACAGTAGCTGGTATGGTGCTGTGTTTTGGATTTGTGACAAAAACAGCATTGGTAACAGGGATGTGTTAGATATTGCTGAGCAGGACTTGCACCGTGTCAAGGCATTTGTGCCTCTCACCCCACCAGCAAGGATGCTAAAGGGACACAAGGAGCTGGGAAAGGACACAGCTGGGACAGCTGATCCCACCTGTCTGAAGGGGTATCCCACACCACATGGCATCATGCTGAGCACATAAAATGGGGGGAATAGGAAGGAAGCAGGGGAGGTTCAAAATGACGGGGTTTGTCTTCCCAAGTCACCATTACACATGAGGGAGCCCTGCTGTCCTGGGGACGGCTGAACACTTGCCCACCCATGGGAAATAGCAAATTAATTCCTCGTTTTGCTTTGTTTGTGTGCACTGGTTTTACTTTACCTATTAAAATATTTTTATCGCAGCCCACGTTTTCTCATTTTTACTCTTCTGATTATCTCCCCCATCCCATGATGAGTGAGTGAGCAGCTGCATAGGACTGAGCTGTTCACTGGGGTTAAACCACGACAGACTTGTGGAAAATACAAGGTTAGATGTTAAATTCAGTATTTTACACAATGTGTTCTCATTTATTACTTTTATGAAAAGTAGAGTTTGATCAATGGAAGTCTTCTCTTTAAATTTTGACATGTCATTGTGCTTCAGGACTTCACATCTGAACTGTAAAATGAGATTCCATAGATCTGATTCACAAGTCTTTCAAGTATTATTGAAAAATACATATCCTTTCTAAACACATTCAGGATTCAAGTAGAAGATTAGTTATTATGTATTAAATAAGACAGAAGGGATTTATCTGGTCTTTTTTGCTGTTTGCATTGCTTCCTGAAAAACCTGCTTTCAGAAATGTAAAGGAGACAAGACTGTATCCTGCTGAAGAATCCAGATATGTATAGTGTCAGTACGCATACCATGATGATTCCACTCATAAAGTCGTCAGTTCAAATCCCTTCAAAATACCCACACCTTTGAATCTCGAAGGATTAGAATTTAGTGCATTTAGCTTTCAAAATTCAGAGTAGTAGTTACCTAATAAAAGTCCCCTGCCGTTGATGCAAATCCTTCTATAGACTTCAAAGGATTTTGGAGTAAGTCCTAACATTACAGATGGTGGATAATTCTCGGTAAATGGCACATCAGACACAAGTGGACACTTTCTCCCTGCAGGAAACATCAATAAGGCCATTCAGGTCCAAAACTGTTAATGCTATAATGATTTCTGAATACTTGATTGTGATTTTTTTATGACATCAAAAGGAAATCTTGTCAAAATATATTAGATATTGACTTGCACCTTTTAAACATACTAGATAAGAGACACATGCCCCTGTTATCCATCAGATAATGATGGCTCTATTAGCCCTTTAAATAATATAATGTAGCCAACCGATACCAACTTCCGCTGCTGGTTTGGAATCTTTGCATAAAGGCCATGATGTCACCTTTGATAATCACTGAACCTCACTAGGAAGCCCTGAACCTGTGAACAGTCACTTTTTGGTGACTGCTTCCATGTTCATAATCTGAGTAGCAATTTAATTGATCAAGGATAGTAATTCCTTGATTCTGCAAGAAAACTGTGAATCATTCCATTTCAGCAATATGAACACTCAATTTCAGCAGTATTAGTCACTGAATTTGAGTCTCTAGAGAGAGGATAAAGGGGTGTGAACAAAATAAAAGCAAGGGAGAGATTTTAAGAAAGGTGATGTTTTCTGATTCTAGCTTCCCTGAACTGATTTAATTACTGTACCTCAAAAAGAGAGACAATGTGAAGGAAATGACAAAGGAACTGATTAACAGTGTTTCTTACAATACATACATTTGAGTCTTTGAAGGAGACTCCTAAGAATGGTCTTTGAAATAGAAAGTTTTGTCTATCTCCAAGCAGCCTTTGTGACAGACAGAGATCTCTGAGACCTACTGGGTGGCCTGAATTTGTACAAAGGGAATTCCTCCCAAAATTATAGGCCTATAGAGATTAACACATGTAGTCTGATATAAAAGTTTGAGACTTGATAGCAATTTTTTTTGTCTTTTAACGCAGAAATGTGAACATTAACCAGCTTCAATACTTTTCTCACAAAGAGTACTGGATGTATGCCACAGTTATCACATTTATCTTTTCCAAGTGGTTATACTGCAGAAAGAAAGCAGAATTCTAAAATGTGTTTGATCTTTCTGAGTTAGTAAATACTGGTTTAGAACTACTTTCATTACTCTTTCCTCCAAAATGGTATTCTGAAACTTAAAGAGTCTTACAGGCGAAAAAATTGCCAAGTTGAGTGCAGAAAGTTATTAAAATGCAGTGTATCTTGCAGTCATTCCCAGAAGGAGTTGAAAACTGCACCATCTTCTCTCCAGAGCCAGGGATCAAAGAAGAATCATTTCAAATGCAATGAACTTTGAGCCATTTCTGCAGGCAGGTGATCGATACTTCAGTGTGTAGTAAATGTTAACATATTCCAGGGCTAGGAATAGAACCAGAAACATAATTTTACCAGGCGTTCTCCAGATTCATGCTACATTCAGAAATAGAAAACAGGCCTAAAATGAGATTTATCTCTTTTAAAGTATAATAGAAGTTTTAATAGGTAGGGAAATAAAAGTCTGTGTCTTAGGGAAGGTAGTCCTCTCAGAAGTGTCAATCAAATGATGTTCAGTCGTATGGGTCAGTTACAATAAAGGAACTGTATGCAAAAGCAACTGAATTTCAGCTTCTTAAAAGTGATTAGAAATAGGGAGAATATTAAACCAGATATTCACTGACAGAGTGTAAGCATAGGGGCTTACTTTAAAGATTAATATACTATTAGTGTTCTTGTTTACAGGAAGAAATATACGTATCTTAACTTGAAAGAAGACGGAGTTGTAGGAATGGAAATTTATAAGAAAGGGGATATGTGACCTTGGAAAATCAGAAAACCTTTTCAGCAAAAGCTGTTAGGTCCATTTGTGATGCTTGCATGCATTCTCACTGGACTTCTTCCATGATTTTTGGTAATAAAAATAATTCAAATGTTTGTGTAAAACAAACTGTCACCTAAAGTCTAATTCAACAATCAGAATTACTTTTTTTTGTGCTGTTCTCAAGAGAGCAATGGGACTTTTTGTGTCTGATGTGTGTTTTTCTCATGCTTTTACAAAAAGAAACAGACCATTTCCCAAATTCTCATGTCATCACAATTCCTACTTGGTAAATATTTGATCTAGTTAGAACTAACTGACATTAATATAAGATATAAATTCTTCGTTAGTACTGCAGAATATATTTCAAAGACTTTAGCATATAAACTTCTTATTCTGGAGAAATATTTAAAACTTAGAATTCTTTGCCATATCTGAACCTCTAAAATGTACAGGTAGTTGTTACAAATTTTTCAAAACACAAAAAAAAAAAAAATTAGTAAAGATGGGAGGGTTTTTTACCACAGCATTTGGCAAAGTTGAAATAGCTCCTTTTTAACACTGCTCCATTCATGTGTTGGTGTCATAGCCTAATGTTGGCACAAAACCTGTTGTCTAATATCTGAGTTTTAAAAGACACATTAATAATTCATTCTGCTTTATTTTAATGGTATACGGAAATTAGTTCACTTTTTCTACTATAATTTACTGATATCTAGTCTTTCTTTTTGCACACAACTCACCCTGCTTTGTCTTCTCTACAGTTTCTCTCATATTGTAACTCATCTTGGAAGACTTATTTGCCAATGGTGCATGGGGAACATTGAGGGGCAGTTCATATGCTAGAAAGAAGTTAGCATAGTCAGCAAACAAAGTCAGGAAAGTAGTAAAGTATTTTAAATTTTATTGTATTTTTCTTTTTTTCCAGAATTTGCATCTCTCATGACTGTGATGGAGATTAAATACTATATAGGAGTGAATGAATTTGCATAATAAAAGTATCTGGAATAATTATAGAAAATTATTAAATGCAAAGAAAACTTTTGCTGATGCACTAAATCTTTAATTAGACTTATAAATGAGACATCACCATCAGAAGTTTTACAATAGTCCTTATTATCCTTTTGTCTTGGGTTGTCTGTTGGGAATCTGGGAAGAATCTACTGTTACAGTGGACTAACAAAGAGAACGCTGTGAAAAATAAACTGAGATCATGCAAATCACACCTGATAGTCCACCAAACAACCATACAGTACTTCCATCTTATTCTAAATTTGATTGTTCTAGGTTCTTTGGATTCATGAAAATATCTGTTATTTTTAAAATGAAGCGTATTCCAAAATAATATGCAAGATAAAACCTCTTTAGTTCATTTGTCATCCAAACAACAGAAAATCCATCTTAGATTGCACAGTAAATCAAAATATACTCCCAAATATCACTGTACTAAGCATTCTGGTTGTTTTACTGCTTATCTTTCATGATGATCACTGTATTTTCATGTGAGCTGATCCAGTTACTAAATTAAAAGAACATGAGAAAATAATACTAACAATACTGCTTTACTGTGAGATTCTAAACCAGCTTTTGAAAAATGAACAGTGTTCATTTGCTGCTAGAAAATAAACATCAGACTCTGTTAAAACTATTGACATCTGTGAGGTAGTCAGTTCTCTACATGCAAACAATATCGCTTCTTACCAGAGCATCCTTCCATTCCTACCATTTCCTTCTCAAGAATAACCTTGTTGGCTAAAAAATGTGCTATGGATCATCAAGAGGAAAAATAAAAAGGTACTGGCACAAAAAAAAAATTGCATTAAAAATTAATTTTAAAAGCTCGACAGCTGTTTAGTTTACCTTAGTATTTGCTCCTAATTTTGTCCTGTGAGATTATCACACTTGCATTTATCTTAAGAATATTTTGCCCAGTCTGTGAGCCACAAACCTAATTGATACAAAATAGGTTCAAAGAACACTCTAAGCTCAAAAAGTCACTCTGCTCATCAACACAATTCTCTTAATCACCATCATCATCATCATCACCATCATCTTCTAATTCTCTCTAGCTTATGGATCTCTCCATTAATAAAGTCTCTTTTGAGTGTCAGATGTAATTCCCTCTGTCACAGCCTGTTGCAGTCTCATATCAATCAATCTCAAACTCACCCAAATGTGAAACTTCTCTTGTCATAGAACCTGGAATAAAGGTGAGATATTAAGTGTCCCAAGAGGGAAGTGTTTTCTTGATGAGTAAGTTTTCTGCAGATCAAGGTGTCAGAAAGCTTGTGCAATGACATTTAGAGTTTGTGTAGGCTGTGGTCTATGTAGAACTCTCCAGACGACTTGATATGGAAAAAATGTGGCTTTGTAGTGAACTCAGACCAAAGCCTCTGTGACCTTTTTGCTGAGTAAATTTTGAAAAAATTCTCTTGTCTCTCTTCACATGGTTCTATCTCAACCAGCTCCTTCATCTTATCCAGCAACTTCTTTTCCAGGAACTTGTTCCAAAAATGATAAATCACATGTCTTGCTATTGGGAATTTAAAGAAATTTAAAAGGAGAAAACAGAAACAAATGTTTAAAAATTGACGATTAAATCTTTGAATCTCAGATTTGTGAGGTATAGCCTTCTTCAATCTTTATTCTGAAGTCAAGACAGTTCTTGCCTCACTGGCTGAGGATTCCAGTTCACTTTAATTTTTCTCCAATTTTTTTCATAGCAGGAATAGATAATGCAATTTAATGTAAACACAGAAACTAAACCTTTCCATTCAAAGAGGGATAGTTTCCCTCATGTCCAATGCAATAACAATTTAATGTCAATAAAATCAGTTGGCTACATCTCTAGGGGTGATTTCTCATAACCTTCCACATACATACTAACTTTGGGATTAAAATATTGAATGAAAAGTAGTGGAAAATTCACAGACATATTCTTCATTAAATATGCTTGTTTAAGGTTAAGTTAGACTAAAGTTCCATGAATTATATGTTTATCTTTCTATCAATAATACCTTTATGTTAGTTATAGCATTTTTTAGAGCTATAAGAGCTAAATTCTGCCACTCAGCCCCATCAGGATAAAAGCCATCTGGCTCCGATATACAACATGAGATTGCTTTTGGCTAATAAATATCACGCACAGCCAAGAAGGTCCAGCTAACCAACTGTTTTGTCTATGGTAGTGGCTGTCAGCAGACAGTCGAGGAAGGAGAGCAGAACTCTTCCAAAGTGTTTTCCATTCTCCAAGACCTGCTGAGTCACAGATGGTGTAATTACCTAATATTTTCCATCTTTTTTTCTTTTTTCTCAATTTTTGATTGATTTTCCAACTTATATAAAATTTTATGTGAACAATGTCATGGGAAAATAAATTCCTCATTTTAACTATGTGTGTAATAAGACTTGTGCTTATTTAAACCTGATACATTTGGTGCCTTGGTTCTTTAACTGGAGGCACATAAAAAGCACCCTGCTCACTTGTAATGGTTTCTGCACACCGTGAAAAATGAGTTAGCTCACATTAATATCATGTCAGTATCATTACTACATGCTGCTTTAGTATTTTGTGATTTACTCTAAACCCACATGGTTTTCCTAAGCAATACATATTAAATTACCATTTCTGGATTTTGTTGTCTTTCTCTGCACTCCAAACCAAGTCTTTGCCAATACTCCAGATTCCTTTATTAAATATACTTTTACATTACACAGGATAAGAAGGGCCCTTAGAGTTTCATATATTAAACAGGTGGCCTTAATTGACACAGCATGCTGTCTTCTTACACTACGCAGTAAGCTTAATATCTCATGTAATGGTTTAGTTTGGTCTTTGCTGCTACAAGGTGTGAAATGTACATTCACTTAGAGAATGAAAAGCCAACATATGTGGAGATGAAAGGGGCAAGGTCCTCTTACAAACGTCCAACTTGGCAAGAGTGTCCTTTCTGCTGTTTATATAGCTCCTCCACAAAGCATCCTACACCCCAATCTGTATGAACAGAAGATCCAGCTCTTCTCATAGAATTAAAATATTCATTCCATGTTAATTGGAAGGGGGTTGTTTTCTTTGTTTTACAGGTTGATTTGGATAAGTAGGCTGCAGGGATGTGAAATAACAGCTCAGTCCCTCGTGCCTCAGCTATCAAGAGTGACAGCAGCACTGGGGCTCACAGGTGCTCTGGAGTTTGCTCTCAAAATGTTCTCAATATCTGCTCTCTTCTCAGGCACCTTACAGCCATTTTCTGCTCACTGCAGTTGTCTGAAACAGGAGGGATTTCCTTCAAAGTCCCAAAACCAGTTAGATTTGAATCAAAACCTGAACTATTTAGATTGACTCTCTAGAGCCTTACAATACCACAAGGAGCTGCTGGTTTGACAGCAGCCTGTGCACACATTTTCAGCTCTTTTCCTTTGTTCACCCCTCCAGCAAAACAAAAGGACAGTGGAGTTGGCCTGCTTGAACAGAGTTGGCTAGCTTAGCATTTTCCTTCACATGAGCATCCACACGTAAGCACCTTAATCAACAAGTAGCCACAAGGGGACCTGAGTCAATGCTACTCATCATCTCAGTTTTCCTTAGGCCCATGAATGCTCCTAGCATTTACACTTACTCCATATGCTGACAATAATCAGAAATACAGAAATCTTTTACAGGGCCCAGCCTAATCCTTTCCTGCAAACTACTGTTGTCATTGAAGTGCCATCACTTAAGGCCCTGATGTACCCTATACTTTTTCAAATTTAAAGAAACCTGAACAACAAGATGCAGCTTTTTGCTCACAGCCTGTGGGAATTAGTAGGTTTCAAATTAAAAAAAAAAAATTACTTAACAAAATACACCATCCCTGAGGTATGTCTAAAAGACATGTTGATTTCATCCTTTTCTTTAGTTATGCCACTTTCTCAGCACTATTCTTGCAGAACCAGCAGGAAAAAAACATTTAATGACGGGTCAAACTCTAAAGAAAGCACTTGCAGCCTTTTTACTGAAATCTTGTGGCGCGCAGACTCAGCATGATGAAAACCATTGAATTTTTTCTATGCCTAACCGGTGTTTTCATTACTGCATTTCTATAGCAATGTTCTCCATCTCTACCTTCATACACGCCAACTGTCCCATTTTCAGCTAGACAATTCTCATTTTTCTTATCTGTTTTTGGCTGTCACACGCTTTATCTGTCTTGCTTGTTTTGTTTCCTCATGCACATTACTGCAGCTGAGGCAGTTAACAGCAACACTTTTGTGCAGCAGGCCTGGATTATTGGAGCCTGCGTGTGGAGCAGGCTGAGTTAAACTGTGCACTACTTAATCTGTTCAATTTGAAGGTGCAGGGTGTGGTCAGCTTTTCAGTTTTATGGTTGTTAGCACTGCACTAAAGATAGCTTGAAAGCAAAGTAAAACCTCATGGCATACTCTGTGCACAGCCTTCGTGTAATACAAGTTGAAAAGAAATATTTATGTATTCATACAATGGTACTTCCTTGTTGTATAAAACATCAGAGCCCTTTTTAATATATGACATTCTGATGCATAAGTCTCAAGCAAATCAATCTCTTAAAGCACAAATTAGTACAGTCATTTTAGGTGTCCCTTTTTCTTCTTTCAAAAATAAATGCTGCATTAAATAGATTTTAGGGACAAAAATACATGAGATGAGAGGCCTGAAGTTCAGATCTCCTCTGATACCTCTCAGCTCCATTCTTGAAGCCAGCTTTTCAAGTGGCTAAATTAAAGTAATTATCACCTTTTATTATCATCACCCATTGAACAAATAGCACACTATGTAATTGCCTCTTTTTAAGAGAGAGAGACAAGTCCAGTTTTCCCAGCACAAATAATCCCACTGATTCTGGAGTATAATTTTGTGACCCACCAATACAATGATATGAGGATTTCCCATCTTGCTTTCATCTTTAAATGTCCTGCTAAGTGGGGAGATCTGACATGAATAACTAACCTCAAACAATCTGTGTGAATTTCTTCTGTGGAATAATAACAAAAGTAATAAGAATAAAATTAACAACAACAATAATAATAATAGAGAGGACCGTGGTAGCTCTGCTAAATAACATGATAGGGCTGTCAGTGGCAGGCGTCATAGCAAGAGGATGATTCACACAGCACACACCAATGCTTGTCATCCTTAGGGGCAAACTACAGCAAGTCCTATTAATGATTCATAGGGTGGAGTTTCCTGGTAGAGCTGCATGTTCCAGCTTAGCAGACTAACTTTAACATTATCACTGGATCAACAGCATGCAAATAAATGCTGAGCTCACTCAGTTCCAGGCAAAAATTCCAAAGGGATACCAGTTAGATACACGGCACAAGTGAAGGGAAGGAATAATTAAAGCCACTGGAAGCAAAAATAAACGGATCTCAGCCATGCGTTCATCATAACCAATATATACTAGTTGCATATTTGAGACTTGTTATTACAGTTATATCTGGTCAAAAACACCAGGGATATATCAGGGGCACAATATTTTAGGACATACGCATATGTCCAGCAACACAAATAGGGCAAAATGGGCCAACCCCATATTTTATTTTATATGGGTGGTTTTGATGGTGTCCCATCAAAGTGCCGGCTGTTTCCAGTATCAGTGTGCCTGCTGTCCTGGCAAGCTGCTGGGACATCATGAACTTACATTTCCTAATCAGATATGCCTATCAGATTTACTTTAGCCAAGAAGCTCCTCCTGTCCGAAGACCTGACCTACAGGAAGAAGCCACAGAACTGGCTTCCAGGGACTGGGGACTGTCTCCTTCCCAGGCTGCTCTCCAGCAGCAGGGAGCCTGAAGTGGAAGCTCGTACCAGGACAGCCCTGTTGGATTTGACTTGGGCTAGTGATACAGCTGGGGTTTGCCTCAGAAATCACCATAAATCTCCCAGGACTACTGCTCTCCTGACCTCTGTTAGATCATTACTTGAGCTTCAGAGGGATCTCAGGGCTGTTTCTAGTCCCAAGTTTCTCAGACCAACTCTATCATGTTTCCAGGGTTTTTTCTTTTCTGAAGGAGAAAAAGGTGGAATAGGAAAGAGAAATAAGAGAAAGTAGGCTGCTCTTAAATTAAAACTTTTTTGAATTCATTTCACTTGAAAATGTCAGGATTTTACTGTTTGTATACCAGCTCAGACTAAAAGCTTTGAAAAATACCAAAAATACCCTACATATCACCAAATCAGCATTTGACCTACTCCAATTATTGACTCTGCGACCGGGGCTAGCTGCCCCCAGACCCCTTTGTCAGGGCTAGGCAGTTGACCCAGGATTCAGCCTGCAGCCACGAGTTCTGCCCCTTCGGTTCCGCAGCCGCCGCTGCTGGGGCTTCGCGCAAGCGGGCAGCTGCACGCGCTCCTCAGGGCAGAGGAGGAGGTGGTGAAAGCCCGAAGACCCCGGAGACGAAGAACGAACGAGGAGAGATATCCTTCCTTGGACCACAGCAGGTTTTATTAGCCGGATCCGGGTGGAAGCGATAACTCCCGGAGAGGACCCGCGCCGAGGGTTTTAAGGTGAGGAAAACCAGGTAGAGTTTAGGGCGAGAATCAATAGGAAGGGGGGAACTTGGAGGAACCAGGGTACAATCAACCAACGGGGTGATAACAAGGGGGAGACAGTCAGCATGCACCTATGGGGTGCCGAGCGGCTTGGAGGGGTCTGGAAGAAGAGGCATGGCTAGCTTTGGGGGGGGCGCGAGGCTTAAACTCGGGAACTGCCCAGAGAGCCACCCTCCGATTCTGATTCGTCAATCCAGGGGAGAGCCCTGTCCGGATTGACAAGAGGAGGTCTCTGGGGCGACCAGGAGAATGCTCTGCCAGAGCACACCACAACAAATTATATTCACATGGAATCATCTTAACAAAAAAAATCTGTTGTAGAAGAATCTATTATTAGTATATTTTCCATCTCTCTGTATTTATTCATAATGGAACATGCAGCCGTTTTCACATTTTTTAGTAATAAAACATATCAGCATTCTGTGAATTAGTGGCATTATGGTGAGGGATATTTTGCTTTTAAGAGATTGATAGCTCAGGAGACTAGCAGATGAATAGACAGATGAGTGGAATGCTCCCTGCTCTGAAGTTTACAGCAAAAGCATGTAACTCTACTTGTCTACTTTGAAGCCAGACTTCAAAGTAGTCATGTGTTAAAATGTACACAATATGACTATTTACCATATTAATGAGAGAGTATGGCAATACTCTCTTATTAGAAAAAAATATTTGTGTCACTTCTTTTCTTTTGAAGTCAGCTGTTGATTTTAAATCAAGAAGTTAACGTAACTTTTGTCAGTCCCATTCTGGATGTATGTGGGTCACTGTGTTTGCATTAAGTGTCAGGATGGGAAGCTGCCTTCATGAAAGTTATGCTTTCATGTAGTCAATTTGAAAGACATTCATTCCTCCATTACTCATATTTCCTCATTCCATGGGAGAAGGATGACATTTGAAAGCAGGTAGTCAGACATACAAAGGGTAGCACTTGGAGCCCGTCTATCTTGCTTGGAGGAAAATTCAGAGGCCTAATTCATTACAGCTCTTTGAAATTGTAAGATGAAGACACTATAGAATTGCAAAGTACTTTTATTATTAAGGGAGCAGGGGAAATTTTTGCCTTTTAAAATTCAAAATAAAACAGAGAAAATCTTCCCCCAGGAAACTGCACTGGCTGAATCTGCTTCATTCATCATCATTTTTAACCTCAATATATACCTTAACCTTCATTTTCATCCCCCCTCCCTCCCCCAAACACCCTCCTTCTCTGTTTTCCTCTTTCTTCATTTGAAGTTTCTCTGTAGAGTCTACGATTTGTCACTCTCTTTGGTGCTTAGAAGAGTGGAAAAACTCCCCTGCAAGATGTTTGTCTAAACCTGTTTTGATAAAATTCCCAAGAAGAGGAATCCATAGCCTCTCCAGCCAGTTTGTTCAAATTATGCTCACAGTAAAAAACAGAAATAGAATGGTTTCTCTTATGCCTAAACTGAGTCCTTTTTAGTGTAACCACACATTTGGAGAAACAACCATCATTTTATGTTTAACACACATAGGTGAAGGTTTCCAAGACTTTTGGAATTTCTTTTCCAGTCAGTTTCATTCCAGAGAGGGCTTATAATGTTTTAAAATATAATTTCCCACCACATCACATAGATATATTTTAAATGATCCAATTTAAAGTCAAGCTTTATTATTTGCTTCATCTCTTCTGTGCCACTTCAAATGAGTAACAGAAATCACAACCAGCTAAAACAACCTGTATGTACCCACACAAGTCCAGTTGGCTTCGGCAATTCCATTTACATCTCTTCTTTGACAACATAGCTATAGGAAAATGACTGGGATTTGCTTGTGCTGCTGAGATATACTGTACATCACAGAGCTCCCACTCTTTTATATTGCTGCATGCCAGGCTCTGTGCACACAACCAGCACACATTCTATTTCCTCCCACTTGAACACACTGTTGTAATTAGGTGTAAGTCGCAGAGAGCATTGCTTTATTTCCTTATCCTTAAAATCACAGATAGTAGCTAGAATTGTAGAATAGAGAACTAATTTCTTATTTCAGTCTTGTTTCTTTTCTCACTATTCTTTCTGCTAAAAAAAAAAGGAATATATAAAGGAATTGAAAATATTAAAATGCTATCAATAGGATTTTCTAAATATAGTTTCAAGGACAAATTATTTTTTCTATTTAACCTTAATTCTGGTCCACTTGGGCAAGAAGACCCAGAAGACCAGGTAGGGAATCTGAAAACTCACAGATGGAAGAGAATTATTACACTGCTGAGATCAAGAAAGGCAGTCAGAGTTTGGCCTGGCAGGATTCTTTCCCAACCAGACCATTTTCTGCCATTCCCAGAGACAGGGACAGAAAAGGGCATGGGAGTCAGAGCCAAAGAATGAAGCTCTTTAGAGATTTCAATCTGCATTATTGCACTTTGGAAATTTTAAATACTGTTAAAATTAGTTCATTCCTGGAAAAGCACTGAGAGCAGAAGAATGCTAAGGAATCTTAAATGCAGTGCACTGTGTTTGGAAGTTTGCATTCTGCTTCTTAGATTTCACTCTATTAAGAAGTTCAATCATAAATGATTTGTGCTACCTACCATATCCAGATTTTGACTGATTCCTCCCATTCCCTGTATTCCATTGTGAAGACCAGCTAGGTTTTCCCAAGCATTCCTAGACAGTCAGTTAACACCAGCTCCCTTGGAGAAAAGAAAGGAAGTTTTTGTTAATTATATATGTCTGAAAAAATTCTGTATGAGTTGCCAGTTAGGATTTAGTGTTCAGATAGCTTCAGATCTGACAAAATATCTAATATGACATAATACTAAACCTCAGAAGATGTAATTTAGTTGCTGTCATTGCCCTAGAATTGTTGAGCTCTTTAATCCTTCAAACACCAAATTATTCTTGCAGAGCTCACAGCAGGGGATTGCAAAGAAATTCTGTACAGTATTTACTTTTTTAAATGCATATTTTTCCATGCAGTATTAAGAAAAAAAGATGGTGAATGCATAGCAAAAAACCAGCACAGATTTGATTTCATTTCTTTAGCTAGAGTATCTGAGGTGATACAATCTGATATCCCACTCAAATATAACTCTTCCGTCACATATCTACAGCTGCAACCTACTAGAGAAAAAGATAAAGTGGAAGGAAATTTAAGCCACAGTAGGCCTAGCAAGTCACCTGCTAAAGACTTTGCATGAGAGTCTAGGGGTTAGCTGAATTCCCAGTCAAGTCATTCTATATTCTTTCTCTGAAAACATCTGTGCTAAGGAATGGGATGGCAATGCATACATATGGACTTTTTAAATTTATTGTGCTTAGCTAAACGTATCTGCAGAATGATGATGCTTTGCAGATTGTAAAGATTTGTTTACCTCTTTCTGAGAAGCATGGGTATAATTTTTTTCCTTGATATGCTATCTCATTTAAACTACTTACTTGCGTTTCTTTGAACATGACCACAAGAGGTAAATTAATAAAAATAAAAAGGCAAAATTAATGTGTTACTACACAGTCTTATTTGCATTGTTTCTTTGATCAAGCAGTAGCTCTAGAGTCTTTCAGTCTGTAATGGAACAACTAAGAAAAAAAAAGTGTATAAAGGTGTATTTTTTTTCTTGCATTTCATGTATTTATTTTTTTCCTCAGGTAACCTACAATTAAATGTGACAAGAAAATGAAAATCACTTTGAAAATGAAATAATTTATTTTACTAGGTGATATTGTAGTCAATGGAAGGAGTGGGCCACAGACTAGAAAGTGTATTAATTTTTATCCAAATATGCTTCCAGTCTAGGAGGTAAATCACTGTAAAAGCCCATGTCTACCAACAATGGAACACAAAATTTACTGCTGGCTGTCACTGGTCCTTTATCTGCCCGTATTTTTTATGCCATTTTGATGCTTGAATGAAGCCACCTAGATGTCTTTAGGGAAGCAGAAATCCCACTTAATTATTATATTAGTTTTAAGTCATCTTTATTTTAGCAAAGGAGCTATGAGAAGGCTTTAAAAGTTCAATAAACCTTACTGATTTAAAGACTGCAGCATCCTCTTTTACTTTCCTTTCCTTACTTTTTACTTTCCTATTCCTGTTAGTACTCTGTCAAATTCAGTCTTTTGTTCTGAAATTTTTCTTGTTTCACAATGAATTCAGGAGTCTTTTACAGTAGGAATGTGGAACTGGACAAGACCATGAGGAACTTATATATTAATGCCCTTGAAATCACAGGAAATACTGTGCTTGATATCTAATTTCAAGGGATCCAAATAGTTTCTGCGGTACATGTGCTCATAGAGTATCCTTTCCACCATCCATTTAGAAAATATAAAACCTGTAATGAAAGATTGAAAAGAAAAAATAATATAATTTCCCATGGAAAGAGAGCAGGAAGGAATAAGAAAGTAGCTCCCAGGGGTAACAAAGTCTGGTATGGAAAAACGGCAGTGGGTCCAGGGAGAACTATTAGGATCACTTATGTTCCTGTGGAGGACCCAACCAAAGAAATACCCTCAGTTCCCTTCAGTGTGACCCAGTCTTGTGCTCAGTTAAATTTTGAATATGCAAGGAAAATACGTTACCTAAATTTTGAGATATTGAAACTCTCCTTGTTATCTCTTCACACCTTGCCTCATGTCCCTTTGTGCCGTGGCACATCTCTGCCCTACAGGAAGGCACAAAAGCCACAGAAGTAGGAGTTGCCAGGAGGCTTCCTCCCTGCTCAGCTATTAGAGCCCACTGGAAGCCCCGGAGCGTGGGATTAATGTAATTTGAGTGCAAAGCAAACAAACAGTGATTCTGTTACATCCAGCCACATCCTCTTTCCATAGGGAAGGGGGATCATGGCAAAGCTAAAAACGTAGCCGTTTTGTGAATAGACAATGAGAAAAAGACCTAGAGAGTCATTCCTTCTTTGGGAATGGGACAGTTATAACATCTGTGCTTATAGAGGCTGCCTCCTGTGGGATGATAGCACAAAGGTGAATACACAGAGTCAGTTGTTCCTCCTCTCAGAAGTCAAAGCTGAACACATAGTAACATATTGGTTTTAAAAAGGAAACTAAAAATAATTTTCAAGTATTTTCTGCACAATATTCAAGTCATCAAAATCTATTTCCAGCACAAAAAATACACATTTTCTATTCTTCATATGTTTCCCAATGTTCTTGAAGTTGGGATTTCCACCAGAATAGGGTATAAACCAGTTATAGTTTTAGCGATGGTGAAGATCCTTACAACTTTTCACAAGAGGTAAGAAGAAATAGTGCTACAATGAACTGTGCACAGTGAGATGTTAAGCAAGATAATGAGCTTTGTCTGACATTGTTTTCACCTTTCTATCCATTATTTGTCTCAGATCTATTTTTGTCCAAGGGCCAAAATTATCACCAGATGTAAAATAAAGTAGTTCTCTTGAACTCAGTGGAGATGCATCAAATAAAATTGATAAGCATGTCTCTTTCATTTAAATACAATCAGATCAGATGTTAATAGGATAGGTTTTAACACTAGAAGACAACTTTTGAATATCATGTTTAATAATTAATTTATTGATATTATTATTGGGAAAGAAATACTAAGATATGCTTCAAAGTGTAACTTAGCCAACACCAGGATGTCTAAAACCGGTTATGAGGTCTATTCCAAAATTGCTTTTGTCAGAGTGAAAGATGTTTATATAGACCCATGTAGTATAGCTTTGGATCTTCAAACAAGGAAAAAAGGCTTTACTGTAAATAGCTGCTTTGCATATTTCTTGTGAACTGTGATGAAAATAGCTGCTTTGCATGCTGTACCATAACGTCGTTATGAAGATGTTAAAGTGCTCTGGTGAAAACACAGCAAATAGAACCATGCATTTCTGTTCAACTAAAAGATTCAAATGCTGGCATGGATCACTGTAGAGGAAAAGAAGATTGAAAAGCAGTTGAAAAGTGATAAACGGTCAATATTCACACCAAACTGATTGAATTGCCTCAACACGGTAGATTTCTGGTCGTACGCTCTGTTGGGATGGTAGTGCCACCAGTAACTCAGTCATGGGGAAGACACCTGTCTTGATTCCTGCCAGGACGGGGCTAATTTTTGCAGCAGCCAGGAGGAGCATGGCCAGGACCTTGGGGTTATTAATATCACCTCACACCATGCCCAGGGCGGCGGAGGGGGTGTTCTTCTTTCCAGTTTGCTGGGGGTTGTGATCAGGTAGCGCTGTGTTCTGCTGAGTGAGTAATCGTTCACCTACCTTGGACACTCTCTTACCAGCACTGGTATCGTCACTGTTTTCTTATCTCATTGCTGTTTCTGGTAAATTGTTCTTATTTCAACCCCTGTTCTTTACTTTTCTGTGCCTCCAATTCTCCTCTTCACCCTATTATGAGGTGGAGAAGTGAGTGAGCAGTGGGTGGTCTGGAGTGTTTCAGCAGGAACTATAAATTGAGGGATACCATTCCTAAACCATGAAAAGATTTTAACTGTTTCATTGCTATTAAACACGGAGAGACAATTAGTCTGGGACGGATGCTGCACTGGACTTGAGTGTACAAGTACAATAAAATAAAAAGGAAAATAACCTGTAAAAATGTCAAAAAGTGAAGGCTTCTTCATTTATTTGGAATCAAATTATGGGAATGGCGCTATCAGTTAAGTGAAAATCTTGCGTACTATGCAAAAATATTTCTTCAGAAACTATTCTAAGCAATTAGGCCAAATTTTGGATGATACTGACAGGATCACAAGCAGAAATCCAACAGGCTACAAATACTGACAGATCCTGCCACGTCAGTGGAAGACCTAAGAATCAGAAAATGCCACCCAGCATAATTATAAATTTATCATCTGTTCTAGGAAAGTTAGAAAGACACTATAAATACCCTTTGGTGAACAAGTTCTTTAGTACAATACCAGCAGTAGAAGGAAAATTAAAACCTTCAGCAACAGAAGTCTCAAGGGATGTCAGTAGTGTAAGACTATGTCTCCTAGTGGTATTTTTCTTCTTGTCTTTGAATAGCACAGGCAGCTCCAGACAGAAAGTATCCTGGAAAACAGAAATATCTGGTCAGAACCCAGCTCCCTTAAAAGTTCCTAATTTTCTCTTGAGTAGGACTAGTTTGGACAGTAAATCTATTATTTATAAAATAATAAATTTTGATACATCATGGCAGAAAATCAGCTTAGAAAGAAATGCTGCATCATGGTTGTTTTGTAGATAAAAAATGGTTTTCCTTTCTAACACAATCAGTGTATTGATGCGGAGGTTTTTGTTTTGGCTTTTTTCTTTAATTCTGGGACAGAAATAATTTCTTCTTTCTCAGGAGAATGGAAGTCACTAGCAAGTGTGGTCTCCGGTGGCATTGCCATAGAAGTCTATAGTTCTAAGGAATATCAAAAGATCCAATTTATTTTCAAATTCAAATGAGAAAAACAGTCAGAAAGTATTAGCATGAAATAGTGTTCTTAGATTGTATGTAGCTATGTAATGGAACTAATCAAACAGACCGAAGTATTTATTTCATTAATTGTTATTTATTAGATTATTACAGTTTCCATTCATGTAACAACATTAATTTTCATAAAGCTGTAAAAGCTTTAAGTCCTACTGGGTAAAATCCTGTAAATATATTGCATTTCTTAGAAGAACAATGTATTAACTTCGTTTTCTGATAGTGTTAGCTGTGTAACAGATTTCCTGTGTTCTTCTAACCCCTTAGGGCACCTAAAGAGCTCCAGGAAACAAAGGTATCTTTCAGTACCTTCTGTTGTTTCTACAAGCATTTAATATTTGATGTAATATACATGCCCTAATAGCACATGAAACACTATAGCCTGGTGTGATCACAGCATATACCAGATACATAGTGCAGCCTCCTGTTTTTTCTTATTTTGTTTTTCTATTTGGTATGCAAATCCACTCCATGGTAACCTTATCCATGTGCTGCTTGTTCTGCTCATGCAAATCTTCGTAGATATCCTAGATTCTGATGCTGTCTGCATCTGCTTACATTCCTGGCCTTTAACAAAGAATCAGGAGTTAGCTAGACAGATGGCAAAGCAAAACTATTATCAGAGATTATCAGGAAAATATGCTATTTTAAAGACTTTTAAAAATGTAATCACCCTTATTCAGGGTACTATTAATACAGTAACATATTGTGCAATTACTGTTAGAGTTCCATTGCTTCAGTACAGACAGCATTACAGCAGGGTGGGAAGGAAATATATTTAACTTTTTAAAACATTCTCAATGGCCCTGTTTTACAGCAGTTCTACTGTCAAGGGATTGGAGTTATATTCAAATGATTTTGTTTAGTAATAACTGCACCACCTACTTAAAATCTCTTTCTGAGAGAATACTAAATGATGCTTAGTTGTAACAGTAAATGTGCATTGCTTACTGGATTCTACTTCTGTTAAGAATCTCACTTCCTCACCAGTTGCTGAAAGGAGAGGCATCATCCATGCAAATGCATGAAGCAGTTGACCTGTAGTAGTCAAATGCCCAGTGCAGGTGAGAAGGTGCAGCTTAAATTTGTAGCCGTGAAGAAGCCTTTCAAGACAAATCTTGTGCCATAGAATTCACCTTTAATATGTGATTTCTAAGTGGTATATTTCAAAGTCTACATTAGTCAGTCTTGGACCTCTGAATTGTCACTGAAAAGAAATAGGCATTTGAGATTGACACACCAGATCTACCTCAGATAAATGTATTAAAATAAGTCAATGTGGAAAAGTACCCCATTGCTCTCCACTGATCATAAAAAGTACCTTTGTAGACCTATTCATCTAATATTGGACACTTTGGTAAAAATGTATTAATGGTCCACCTGAGATATCTAAAATTTCAGTACCAACCATAACTTCAGAACCATGTATGTTCTTTCCATATTTCAAAGAAGTGGATGCTTTAAAATCCAAGATATACAGGTAAAAGGTTTGCCAGGGAAGTTGGAAGGGCTGGCATGAGGTTCCTCACACCTCTAGACCACTGCATGACTTAAATGATCATCTCACTTTCCTTTCATATAAATCACCGTGTTGACTCAGTTGCTGACTTTACACCAGGATAAAGGTGAGCTTTTGCAGTTTTTCTTCTCTTGTAATTATAATTCTGAATACGATGAACAGCACATCATTTACAGTGTTTTCATTTTTAGGCAGAAGGCCACTGCACATTTTGTAGAAAGTGCTCCATATCATGATCTAGCGGCAAGTATTTGTCTAAACTAATAAAAGTGAAAGAAAAAACACACCTCAAAGTGCATTCTCATGAAGCTTTCAACCCACCAAAGATGCAGCAAAAAAATCAAAGATTATATTTTCTGTTGGACTTTCAGCTTTTAATGCATCCTCATCCATTTAATTACTCAAATGCTTAGATGAACAGGATAAATTCAGTTCAAATCAGTAAAAGAATTATCCAAACTAGGTACAGAAGTGAGAAAACAAATCAGAACTTCTGTAAAACCTGCTGTAGCCATCTACCTTTACAGAATTACAGAACAAGTCATATCCTGAAACTTGACAAGGAAATCACAGAGAGAGGTATCAAGCAATGAAAAGCATTTTATTAAGGTTAGAATATTCAGAAAACTGTGTACAAGTCACCAAGCTGAAAGATATCACTGCAATTTTACTGCAGTCAAGGACCTCACACTAATTTATCCTAAGAACTAGAGTAAATCTAAATTCAGTAATTAAAAATATTTTAATATTTTATCAAATTCTCCTCATTCTGTTTCTTAATTATTCTCCTGGTATAGACATGTTAACAGAAAAAAGCCATTATCACAAGTCTTTTGGAGTTGTAATTAATTTCTTTCCCCCAGCATATTACTAAACCCTTTTTCTCTAATACTTCTTTAGCCTTCTTACATGTCAAAGGCCTTTCTCATTGTCCTTGTGCTGGAAAAGATGCCCCTCTTGGCTCTTTTTGCTGTTTACCGTCAATAATTTTCTTAGTTTCTTACCCTTTTTTTCTTTTTTGCTCCTCTACTTTTTGCAGAATAATTAATTCTGTTTTGCCCATCAGAAGTACATTTCAAATCATTTAACTTCAACCTATTTTTCTTCCTGGTTACTTAAAACCTGTTGAATATATCCAGCATTTATGACCTCAGAAAACAGTACTTCTTAAATGGGGATGATGGCTCTTACAGTTTGTATTTCAAACCCTGTCAATCCTGCAGAAGTGAAACTGATTGTACAGTAGATACATGTAAACCAGTTACACCTTTGCCTAAATAACTTCCACATAACTTGGTGATTTTAATTTGGAAAATTATTCAACTGCTACAAGTGCTGAGTTTGTATGGATTTGACTACATTTATATCAGCTTATTTAAATTAGTACTTTTTTGAATAGAGATGAAGATAAAGAAAAAAATGGAGCTTTTTAGTATCATTATTGGTCTGCAGTACTGATTGTCTCTCTGCTTTTACCTTTATGTCATATGACAAGACTTTTAGAGAATGACAAAGTGCTAAAACTTATTAATAATTTCATTAATTTGTATTAAGTCTTACAATTTCTTAACCATAAATAAATAAATGGCAGTTCTGTCTCTTCTTAAGGACAGTGTTTCATGTGTATTATCCCTACACTTGCAGATAGACATCTATTTTCTTTTTATAGAAACCAAAGGTTTTTAAATATCCCTGGCTTTGTTAAATCTGCTATCAGCAAGGTAGGTTAGACTGCTGTTTCCTATGGATTTGTAGTCATAACACTGAGTGAAGGAATACAACTCAGTTGTGTCAGGAGTTGTTCAAATACAGAATAAAATTGTCATCTCCCCAAGTTTGAACAGAAGGGGCAACACACAGAGAAGTCAGAAATATATGTTTAGTTTTATTTAATTTCATTATATCTATTAAATGAGCTTAGCAGACCATGTTTAGTGATCTTCAGAATTAATAGTGCTTTGGCAGAATGGCATCAATATGTTTTAAAATAAAATCACTTTTTTTTGTGATTATCCTTAAAATGTATTTAATTGCTGCTCCATTTTGTTCTGTCATCATCCAAGTGCTACCTGAAGAGCACTAACTCAAAGCTCTTGAGTTAGTTACCATCATCTAAAATCATATAGCTTTAGAGAAGAGAATCATTCCATTTATCAAAAAGAACCCTTTTCAAAATTTTCAGGCGGAAAAAAAAAGTCATGAAAACACAGAGGTGAGAGATGGAAAAAGACCTGTTAAACATATTCTGGCTGGCTGTCACTGCAATGTTTTCCCCTACAGTCTTTTATTTTATCTTGTTTAGCTTTAAGTCTCTTAAGGTTTTCTGTTCAATTTTCATTGGGAAACTATTTCAGTGTCAATCTGCACCTCAGGAAATTTCCTCAAATGCTCAGTTTATGTTTCTATTACATAAAATGACATATATAAAATGCTTTTTGCTAAGCAATTTACATATGCTATTTTCTTAATCTTATTCAGACATTGCTGGAAGAGGTAGTTGAATGGGGAAAAAATATATTCATGAGCATGTTTTCTAACACTGATTAAATTATTTCACATTTGTGCCTCTTTGTATAAAAGTTTCTGTAAAGATAGAATTGATATTTTGTATTCTGATATTTGTGGTTGGAAGCTAGAATATTAGCTGACAGAAAGAAGGCTCAGGGTAAGAGACTAGGGAAACCAAGGATCTGCAGTGTGTTACACTGAGTGTCATTTTCTGCAGAAATAGTTTTGTGAAGGAGTAGGCCAGACAGAAGAGGCTGATGCAGTAGGAGGCAAGCCCATATGCATAGCCTACTACAACATTGCTTCATGTGCATAAGGAAAAGGGCTGTAAGGATAAGGAAGCAAATGAACAAAGCTGGGGGTAAAAAGGGACATTTTACTGAAGAAACACTCCCTTTTTTCACTCAAAAAACTAGAAAATTCAGAATGCTTTAAAAAATAATGTTAATCTTGCAATTTCTATGATTCCTTTGCCACCTAATTTCTTAACTGAAAGCTGCAGTTTTTTGTAAAATTTTGACAATCAAAGCAGTTAACAAAACCTGAAGAACATCTAACTTAGGTAACATGTCATGATGAATTATCTGTAGCTTTCACTTGACAGGTCAGTACATGAGATATCTCTTCATGGCAGATATGATCTAGTGAATTATTTAAAAAATTCACACAGGAAAAATGTACTGGTTGTAGTCAAAAATGCTGTAGTTCATCTGTCCATTGTTTCTTGTGAGTAAACTACACAGCTCTCTGATAATATTGCCATGCATTTCTAAAGTGATATACAATTTTCCATAAATACACAAATTCTGGATAGATGCAATATGTACCTACAAATCCTTATATGTAGGATGCTCGTGTAGGTTAATATTCATGCTGTGTACTGTTATTTCAGCATCATAGATCATGGCTGTTAGAAGCAGGTATGCAGCCTAGTGCAAAGGAACCCAATCACAACTTCCAGCAGAAAAGATTTAAAGAGGAAAATGCCAAGCTTTTTGTTCTGCTTTGTGTTTTGTTTTTAAGGTTTGTTTAGTTACAAGACAAAATGGACACCTGCTTTGGAAAAAGTCTTTGTGTAACTCTAGAGTGTAGGAATGGAACAGCTATTGACTACTGAAAAAAGTAGGACATCCAAGAAAATTTCACATAGATTCATACTTTGCACTTGATTTGTTTTTTGAAACTCAGGTTTAGAAACTTTAAAGTTCAAATAACTTTAATGCTAAATTAAGCCGCCATGCAGTGCAATACTAGAAGTTATTAATGTTCAGGAATGTTACAGTCTTTTGCATGTATTGAAAGTTGAGGAATTCATGCAAAAGATGCCAAGTTTCCTATAAACTATATTAAAGGGCATTTACTTTCAAACCAGGAAGAGAGTACAAATGGGAGTTGTGAGGAAATAAATCAGTGAGTCTTAGAGCTCCATGTCTAATTGCCCATGCTGATCTGTGACCAGTGGGTGAAGCACAGCTGGTGAAAAGTGTAAAACAGATTTGTTACCAGTGGTCAGTCATTCAGACGTCTAAGGCTGCCACAAATGCAGCAATCGTCCGTCCAGGTGACTCCCTGAAAACCTGACATTAATTGTAGACTACAGAGCACAAAGCTCATGTAGCTGCTGTTCTCAAAAAATATTAGCAAAAGGAAACCTGAATTTGAAGCAGTCTTGCGTACATCAAACTTTAACGTGCTGTGACTGGGCTGTTATGTATTGCTCACTACCCTTTTTGCTATGCTGAATTTGATCATTTGTCATGACATATTGGCAGATATTCCATTGTTCAACCAAGGACCTAATGTACCATTCAAATTTCTATTCAAATGAGGCTAAATTAGAAGGTGAAGATGTATTTCCATGGAAAAAAAATGTTCTCCCTTAGTCCGACAACTGGCCAAAAACCACAGGTGTAGTTGCCCAATGACAGAACTTTATACAGAAAAGCTTTAAATATCCTCACTTTACTGACTGGAAAGACAGAGATGAAGCAAAAGACATGAGTTACTTTAAATTTTCCAGCTATTTCCCTAAAGATGAACACATAAGACTCACAAGTACAATGAATGTTCTACGTTCATATATTTTCCTATGGCTTGGTTGGTGTCAAGTATTTTATAAACAGGTCACGTAGGGGATTCCACATGTGCACCAGACATTTGGTTCATCTGAAACTGGAGTGTTCTGAAAGTTGTATTCACCAGGAATTTTACATCAGTCAATTAACTTGCAACTGCTGTCTTAGTAAATGCTCTTAATAAAAGAGTTTGTGCATATTTTTCATCATGGCATTTTGTTTCCTTTTTTTTTTTTTTTCCAGGCTGAATGCAGTTTATATAACGAAATGTTCTGTTTACATGAAAGCACACCTGACTGCAACATTTTCCAAATACTCTTTCTAATGAAAACAAAACAAAACGAACCACACTAACTCAATATCCCCCTTAAAAAAATCCAAAAACCACAGAAAAACTCAAAAGCAAGCCTTTCAAGTAAAACACACATGTTTTGTATCACTTCATGGTTGAATTTTTGTTTGACTTTGGAGAGACTTTTGATCACGTTCTCTCCTTTATCAAAAGTTTTCACCCTGAATTCTTGAAGGTTGGAAGCTGAACTTCTAACATCACATATTATTTCCCAAAAAAATTAATTACAGAACACGCCATCCTTGGGTCTGATAAATCTTAGGCATAAATTGAAATAAATCATAACTTGCACATTTAAAGATCAACTAAAATGGAATATTCAATCACATATTTGTAGGTATTTGGGTGATGGTATGAGAGGAGCACTTTCTGTCATTTCCTGCCCACACACGTTTGTGTGTTTTTTCTACATGAGGAAAGCTGGGACTGAATGCCCATCCTACACCTTCTTTGACCTCACAGAGCTTTGGCTTCAGCTTCTTAATCTTTCTGCTGCAAAAGCAAAAAAGTTCCCTGAGGAGCTGGAATTGAATAGGAGAAAAACTTCTTTGACCTTCAGTGTCTTAGGTTTCAGTAGATATTCCGCCTGTTTGTATGTTCTCCCTAGGTGGAGTAGGATCTGACGATTCAAACTAACTCTAATTATTTAACTATTATCATCATGTAAATTGACAGAATACATTAGTAGAAGTCTATGTCGCTAATCATTGTTAGTCCTTCATCTCACTAGAGAAATAGTACCCACTCGAGCATTATTCCTACTGTTTATCATCAATGCAAATGCATCTTTACTTTTGTACCTCCACCCCTCTGAAAAGTGGTGTGAACAGATTTTTAAAATCTCAATTATGTGTATAAATTAGAAAAGAATTACCATTGAATTTCCTCTCTAAGGATGTGTTGGCCTGCCTGTTCAGAAGAGACCATCCTTCCTGCCCCTTAAAGTGATCTTCTGTGTGTTCCTTATCATCTCTTGCAGAAAAGGATAAATCTCACTGTATAGAGCTGGGACACCAAGTTAGAAAATACTACAAGTTGGTAGATCAATTCTAGCAGATGCATATATCTTCTCAGATTAGCATTGTTCTCAGTTTCAAACTGAACACTGTACCTAAAAATGACTAACAAAGCAGCAACTGAAAATCACTTGAAGAAGGAAATACTCTGTAGTATGCTGTCTGTTGCTTCTGAACTACACCAGGCAGCAGTCTCTCTTCTCTTGCTGCACTCTATCTTTCATAATCCCTCTTAGATCAAGTTTTTAAAGGATATTGTGTGTTTAGAAGGAAGGTTTCTAAAATTTAATAAATGTTGCTGGGCTTTTTGTAAATCTAGTATCATCTGTTATCTCTACTTCAAAGGGCAGAAAGAAAAGCTGCTGTTACCAGCTGGAATCTCTGACTTTTAAAACGAAAAAGTAACTGAGCCCACATTCCTTATACAGGTCAGGGAAACGGGATACTATTGTAACTCTGGTTAAAAAACATCAGAGAGGGAACTGAAGAGGCACTAAGTGAATTTTTCCTTCACTTTTTCGTTAACTGTCAAAGTGATTTGTAACAATTCAGACAATGACAGTCTTCCTCATTAAACTACGCAGTGGACTCAGTCAAAAATACCCTGCCTTTACTATTATTCTCCATGCCATGGTCAGTGTTTTCCAAGTCAAAAGGTACAACTAAAACAAGGTTTGCAGAAAGAAGTCATGCCTTTTAGAAAGCCGACTGAAATGTTACAATACTTGTTCTTTCAAATCATTACAGTGACTGCAGCATTTCTATCGCTACTGTGGTAGTGAAAGATACCACACAAAAGATTTCTCCCAAATGAAAGTTATAATGACAGACCAATGACTGCTTTAGAAAGAGACATTTGAGGTATTTTGTGCATATAGTCTGACTTTCTGGACTGTATTAACATATGAATATGAAAAAAATGATTAATTTTTGCTATTTTAAAGTTCCTTCCAGGTTCCTATTGTAGCAGATACATTTGCACAGCCTTACTCATGCTCTTGTCCTGACAAAGCGATGTGCTGTACTGAACTGACAAAACCCCCTCAGTAAATACATTTCCATGGGTCTTAGTAGTGTTTGGATTATGAATCACCTATAGCTTCCCTATTGAACTCAGAGCTCCTGTGAGATGATCCTGTGATCATTCACATTTTCAGAGAGTGAAAGGAGAATAGAGATAATGAGGACGGGTTACATTTCCACATTAATCATCAAAACATCTCAAGCTTCTTCAAAAGTCTGTGGAGAAACAGGAACATCTGGAAGGCAGGTCCACAGACAGTGTCTAAAAATGCGAATAGATTCTCCCTCTAGAAGTG
The DNA here is from genome assembly GCA_013397775.1 of Eulacestoma nigropectus. Classification (NCBI taxonomy): domain Eukaryota; kingdom Metazoa; phylum Chordata; class Aves; order Passeriformes; genus Eulacestoma; species Eulacestoma nigropectus. The sequence goes on along the minus strand of VZTE01005888.1, from coordinate 572,440 downwards.
TTTCTTTATAGTCCCATTGGTAATTGGGGAGCATAGAAAACAAGTTCAAATATTTTAGAGGGTAATTTAAGTGAGAGAAATTCTAACCAAACATAAGTCATCATAGTTCTAGCCTGTCTAATTCTTTCTTTCAAAATCTAAATTTTATAATTATTTATATTTTTAAGCTAATTTTTTAATGTACAGCAGTCTCACATTGAAAAGCTTGTCCCACCTTTTGAGGCCCTGCAGTAGATTTTTGAAACATTCAGTCACCATTGAGAATTTCTCATTTTCAGCTTTTGACTGTTATTCTTTCTTTACACCTTTTCTTACTATAAAAAGTAATTATTTTCCTGCAGTGCATATGAATTTCCACCAGAAAATCTGACTTAGGCTTTCAAATCTCTGCTCCGAATTTAAGCTACCTAAAGAAAAGATAATGGAATCTGCCCAAAAAGAGGATATCAGGCCTTTTTATACTATTGAATGATGTGTTTGGCCTTTAGTCTAAGAAGCTTGGACTTTGTTGATCTGGTTGCACCTAAGAGGGGTTTGCATCCAAATGTTGACCCCACATAACCTTTCTTAGCTTGTGAATTGACAAGATCATAGTACATGACTGTATGGTTCCTCTTAATTAATTTGCCAATATATTTCCACAGTTTTGAGATAGAAAGAGATTTTTAGTGCTTTATTCATTTTCTGATATCTATCCCTTGGCTGCAGTCCTGAAGTTAATGCTCACTAATAATGTGTTCTTTGTCTGCCCAGTTACCAGGGTCACCGTTTTTCAAGAGGTTTCCAGAATATAGAAATGATTTTTCAGTCACTGCTTTTCTTTTTAACAGAGACCTTTTCTATGTTCCTTTTTCCTTTATAGCCTGCAGCTCAGATGTTTTGCTCTGCCAATTTTTTATTTGCTGCACAATCCAATTCTTCAGTCATTAGAGAGTGAACTTTGCATTTGATTGTTTTAATAGACAAAGTCACAGTAGAAACTGGTATAAATAACCCTAACCAGAGAGTATTTCGGTCTGGTTTTAGTTTATACACAACCACCAAAATACATAAGTTTTCTTCTTCAATAAGACATCACTGACAGTTGCAAAGGGATTAGGATGAGTATGGGATTACAAAAGAGAAAAGAAATTACAACTAAAACTGTTATGCAGAATGAAGTGTTCTAGTTATCACAGTGGAGAAAACATATAAATAAATGTTAGTTTTCAGTAGAATATTGATTTTTTTTCTTACTTTTTCCATTAAAGAAAAAAAGCAAAACAAAACAAAACAAAAAAAAAGAAAAAAAAAAAAACTAGAAAATATCTTTTCTATCCAGAAACTGAAATAGTCTAAAGTTTGTAAATAATTGCAAAATTAAAGGAGTGAGAGTATAAAAAGGAAACAGTTCTTTAGATTCCATCACCAAACTTTGGGCTATGTGATGCCAATCTCTGTGGTTTCATTCAATATTTTACCATGATGGAAGAAAAAGAAGTGCTTGAAGTGGGATCTGAAAAAACCCTAGTTATGGTAAAAAATATTAGTTTCAACTGAGAAAGACTGTAATAGATTAATATATTTGTAAAGGAAATGCTTCATTTTTCACATACAGTGGACATATTTAGCTTTCTAAAACAGCTTGCTATTCTGTTCACCTTTAAAAATTGAATATCTGTGATGATTTTTCTTAAATTCACAATGTAGGGTATCAAAACTCATAAAATAATTATACAGTTCCTTGGGCATGAGTTATGCCTGTCATTTGGTGATGAAGAGCCCACCAGAACGTCACATCTTCAGACAATAATGAAAGGAAAAAATATGAGGGTTCTGGAGTTCAGAATTACAACTTGATAAGAGAAAAGTATTTCCACATGGAAAGGACCTGAAGTCCTACTCACAGATTTCCTACTGGGATGTATTCAAAAGACTTCAGAGCGCTCCATGAACTTTAAATTTCAGCTGACCTACATCTCTGCATTAAATGCCCTTCATCTTTTAAAAGATTCCCATTCCTTTTTATTACAAAACCCCACCAAACTTCCAATGACATATCCATCCTTTCCATAAAGCGGCATAATTAAAAATATGCACCAGTAGCCTGCTAAATTTATAGAATCACAGATTCAAAGATTTGTTTGGATTGGAACGGACCTTAAAGATCATCTTGTTCCATGCCATGGGCAGGAAGGGACACCTTCCACTAGACCAAAATGTTAAAAACCCCATCCAACCTGGCCTTGAACACTTACAGGAATGGGACATCCACAAGTGAGCCACAAATTCAAGTAAAATCAAGCACACTTTAGAAAGAATTTAAGTAGTTTTCTATAAATAAATGGGAGAAACTTGTGTAAGGTAAACATGAAACTGAGTCATGCGCTGAAGATTGCTCCAGGTGCTTAGGTATTTGGCAAGCACTCTAAAATAATTTTAAATATTAATCTGGTTACATTATTGACATATTTTACATTCAGTTCTTAGATAAAAATAGATACAGGTATTCAGCCATTCAAGAGCTGGTCATCTGTTATTTCAAGTTCAGTATGATTTATCAACCTTTCTAAAAATACTAAGAAAGCCTTCTTCTTCACACTGTGTATTTTCAAGAGACTTTACGGTTTATGCAGGCTGGTCACAGCTGAGTATAATACATCTATGTGTCAGAAATTGGAACAGGCAGTAGACATTATAGATGAATTGCCAGGAAATTACCCCAGTGTGCTGACTTCCCAAATTCCTTCAAATGACTTAACAGGCTTGACATGGCAGCTCAGTGTTCAGTTTGCTTAGGGGACTTTAGGAGAATCAGTGGTTCCAATCCATTGCTAAGGTTTGAGTTTTTCACATTTACATAGCAATAAGGAGCTTAGGGAATCTGTAACTGGCAAAGAAAAAAAAAAACATTTAGGGCAGTATTATTGCCGATAACAGTGTTTAAGTTCATGGTACAATTAAAATTAAAAGCCTTTATTTTTCTAAAAAATTAAATGGGCAGATGAATATTATTATTTCTGAATTGTTGATAGGCAGCATCACCTTTGATCTGAACGGCTTTTAGTTCAAGGCAGCACTGGCAGTAGCAGACACACTCATTTTTTGATGAGACAATGAATTGTGTAGGGGTGACAGGCTTTATGGCAAAAGGCATCACATATCTTCCACAAATCACTTATTTGTCTAGTTGGGGATGGTATAATTCTGTGACCTATGAAATTAAAAGCAGAAACTCTGATTTTCTCTTTATATAGCTCCTTGCATCATGCAGGATAGAGAATGACTGTCAGGCTCTCATTGCTACATGAAATTAAAGGCATTTTGCAAGCGTAGCATCATTCTGCTGAGATTAGGGAATTCCCCTCAAATGTAACGCACTGTGGTCTAGCATCTGGGGACTTACACATGAGGTGGATACAATAAAATAAATTTTCTTGTTTATAATAAATTTGCCCTTGCTACCTTTTCTGCTGTTATTTCACAGAACGTTTAAATCAGCAAAAAGCTGAAGCAAATAAAGGTTGCCTAGATCTAGCAAGTGATGGGAAAATGGCCTCCAATGAGATTCTTGTCATAATTTAACTTAAGGTGTGTCAAACTGTTGTTAATGCTACAACTAAAATATTATACTTGCTAGAGCTTGGCTGATTTCCAAAACAACCATAGTCCAAACATAAGAGAAAACTGAACTGAAAATTATGGAAAAAATTGTACCACATTAGATAGGCCGATAAAGATACCAGGACGTAATTGTTTTCACTATACCAATGTCCCTTTTTTACTATAATATAACTACTGCAATTAGGTTATTCTTGTAAATGGCATGGTGACTACAGCTGCAAAAAGACATCACTGCCATCTTCTGGTAATAGCTCATTCAGCTTGCCAGCATGTGGGTTTTCATTTATTTATTTCTCTTTTTGTAGAACACAGGCAATCAGGGTTTTTTGTTTACAAGACCAGGGAAATGTAAGTATTGCTCTTTAGTATTCGGACTTTTTTTGATCAATAATTTCATGCTGTTCCAGAATTCCTGCACTGCTATATGACTTCTACTGGTGAAACATTATTGAGACTGATTTTGTTTTGAGGATGAAGATGCCATAAGTCCAGAAATTTGCATTTCATAGTACAATCTTGTCTTGTTATTTTTCCCCACAGTGTGAGTAAACTGATGACTGAATGTATGGAAATAGAAATGCTACATGTCATGAAGATCAAGTTCAACTGAAGGTCAATGATGCTGGTATGATCACCCTCATTTATATCTGCTGAGGGTCTAAATCTCTTAAGCAGGTTAGAGTTATGTGTTTGTCAGTGTGACAAAACTCTTCTTTCTGCTTCCTCCAGAACCTTTAGTGCCTCAGCTTTACCTTTGATAACTTGGTGGGTTCTGTTTATCACTGATCATCAAGCAGAAATAAAAAAGCAGCAGTCTGTCTTGCTCCAGGAGATGTAGCCCGATTTGTGACGTGATCTTTACTCATCTTAGCTTCAAACGTAATTGCTACTTATAACTAATAATACTGCTATTAATAACTAATTCCAATCTTACCTGACAATGCATTCACAATGTCCCCTCCTGGACATGAACTATGGCATGTAATGCAGTTGCTTTATAAAATGAAATATGCATTCCCCTAAGTATTTGTTTGGAAACCATTTGTCATAACTTTGGAATTTCCTCAGATAGTAATTTAAAGCATAAATGCTTTTATTTTTTTTTTTTCTTCACGCTCTTAAACCTTAAACCGTTGCTCAGTTTATGACAAATTAATAAATACATACACACACCTTTCTGTGTGTGAACACAGACATAGGACAGCATAATATGGACTGCTTTTTCACGTATGTGAATTGCTGTGTCCTCACACAGCAGCAGAGAGGATTTCAGGTCAATTCTTCCGTGCAAAGCTTTATTTATAGTCCTGACTGAGGTAGTCAGAGACTATGGAGGTTCAATGGCAGATACAGGTGGCACTAAGCAACTCAATACTTTAACTATTCCAAAGGCAGTGGAGATGAGATGTTGCTGGCCTTGCTGGATGTACAGCAAAGGCAGCCAAAGGGGTTTCATTGATTTCTGAAGTTATCCTATTGTCAAAAATGATGAGTTACTCTCACAGTTCATATGGCTCTTCAGCAGCCTTATTTTTGCCTTATCGTTTGCCACCCTGTTAGAAACCAGGCAAAATTTTGCCCAAAAGTGTCTACATAGGTAAAAAGTAACTTTTATGTAGATGTTGCCATGACCAGCATGCCTTGAGGCTTGTTTCTGCAGTAAACAAGTGTTTGGTCCAGCGGTCTGCTGACCACACAGCAGTCTTTGTTTCTGGCCCCAACTCAAGGTACACAGAACAGGGTGAGCAAACGTGGCAGATCTTGCCAAGCATCCCCTAACTTTGCTGACTTCCTCTTCACTGAGCCACAGTCCCACCCCCAGCATCTCTGCTTGACTGGTTTTTCAGAAAGGAAAATATATTTGCCTTGTACTTTCTCTGTATTGCAAGCCTAGCCTCTATTTGCAGTCTATACATTTAAGCATAAATCTTGCATTCAAGTCCTCACAGCCACTATGAGAGTCATATCACTCTTGGAGATATTTCCCTTTCAAAGCAGCCAGCCTGTCTTCAGAAGAGATCTGAGTAAATTTTTCTGAATCATTATTTATTGGAAGCAGAGCTGTTCTCCATAAATGCAGGAGCCAACCATCTTTAAACCCAGAGCTGGATAGTGGGTTTTCACTGTCCATTCATGCCAGTGACAGATGCCTGGCAATCAGGAGCTGCTTGTCAGCTCCCAGACAGGAGGGATAGAACATACACTTCTGTTAAAAGAGCAGAGAGGCTGTTGGTTAACATAAGCTTTTATGATGAAGCTGGCACACGTTTTCATCCAACGTCGCTCAAAACCTTTTTCACCGCAGCGCATTCCCCAGCTGTGAGCCAGCTGGTGATTGCGAGGGAGGAAGAACAGAGGTACAGTAAAATACTTCTCCTGGTAAGCAACTTTGCAAAAATGTAGTTGAAGCTTTAAAGAGCCCTTCTAAAGCACACATCTCTTTGCCTTACCTCCTGGCTTTTCTTCATTTTATCCGTCCACTCTTGATTTGGCAATTTGTGGTTTGTTAGTGTACACTGACTTTCTACACACCAATTTAAAATTAAACTGAATAAAGAGATGCAAAGAAAGCATTACAGAACAGTCTTCATTTTGCAGTTCATCAGTCCAAGCTAGTTTTATGTTTACTAATCACTACTTTCCAGGGCTTCCAGGAAACCACTGTAAAAATCATGGGAAGCCATTCTTATCATTTACCCATAAGCAGTGGGTTTAAATCAAATCCAGCCCCATCAATCAACCCTTCAGAAGTACCTTGCTGCTAGTAGAAGGTTACTGTGCTCAACTGAGTGCTTTTGAAAATATATCAAAAACTTAAGTAAACTCAATTTTTTTTTTTTTTTTTCAGATTCACTCTGGTCTTAAATTTCACGATACCATGCAGCACACTGTAATCAATAGTGGTGACATAGGGGGAAGAAACTGTAGCATGGAAAATTCAGTGACAAAGTAACAAGAAATACTGGAAGATCCCTTATTCCTAGACTTTTTTCCTGGCTTAGTGATCTTTATAAGTGAATGAAATTAAAAGAAATAAAATTATGGATCAGCAGCATATAGGAAACTATGCAATAGCCATTATTACACCATAATGTCATTTACGTTAGTCCTTTGTCCACACTTCTTTTTGTAAACTGTTCTATATCTTTATTCTGCCTAGGAGTTGGACTGAATTGTGGCACATTCCCAGCAGTTCCTTAAGAAATGCAGTATCTATTTTTATCATACTAACCTTAACAACTCATTAAAAGGCCATCTTCCTCTTGTGGTCTTCTCTTTACAGCTAGTTCTAGTAGATTGACAGCTGAAATAGTGCATAGTAGTACTAAAATTTCTGATTTTCTGAGTTATTAATTAATGAAAATAGCACTTGTACCAACGCATTCTTGGTCTGCAGTTTTTCAGTAATTAAGATAGACTGGCAGTAGTGAAATTAATGTGGATTTGTAATGGTAAGATTCAGCTTTTATTTATAAGTTATTTGTATAGTGTGTTAGCTTTCATTCAAAGTTAACTATCAAGTGCTGCTTTGTTTATTGCATTAAATGTTCTCTTGGTTTTACTCACAATTTTCAGTGGGAAAATTCATAAGAATTGACACATAAATAAACTACTTTAATATTCATATATGACGTTTGCTTATAAAAGAATCATGAAGCAAGCTTAATAAATCAGTGTAGAGGTCTTGATGATTCTCTTGGTTCCATATTATCACAAGCGTTTCAAGATTTTTAGTGACTCTGAAATACTCTAAACTTTTTTTGTAACGCAGATCATCAGGTTATGTGAATAATTCTAACCCAAGTCTAGAATTTCCCTGCTTCCTTTCAGTCTTTTTCCTTTCCTGGTTAATTGATACATAGGTCAGTGCTACAGAGGACATGAAATAGAGCCCAGAGTTGCTGTCCCTCTGTATCACAGTCTAAAAAGGCATTTCTGAGATTTCTTATATAGCAGCAGCTGTCACAGTTGTTTGATAAAGCTTATAATATGCTTTAACTTCCTTCTGAGCTGAGTACCACACCCCCCAGACCCTGGGAAGAAGAAGATAGAGATATCAGGAAGCCTTTGCAATGACAAGCATTTAGAAGCCTGCAGAGCTCCTTCTTCAGGTGGTACATTTTTTGTTTTATAAATTTTAATACCTAAGAAAATTTGAGATAGATCTTCTCCCGTATCTGCAAGCTAGTAGGATGGGAATTCTCAGGAATGAACTGTGGTTTCCTGCTACTGGGAACCATCATTTGCTGGCGCTGGCAAGAACTGGAGCCTGATAAAACCATAGTACTGGGTCTTTTTTTCTTCCCATGAAATATTATTCTGTGATTAATAGGATATTTTTCCTTTCAAGTGTGGAACGCCAGCACCTTTCCAAAGGCTGTTCAAATCTGGCATGTATGATACAGTGCTGCTCTACACGTCTGGCTGTAAGAGACATGATGTCAGCTTTAGTAATACCTTCCAGCCATGTTATCTTGCTGCTTTTATATTCTACTCCCAGACATTTGGAATTCCGCATCAACTACTAAAACAGTGCTCAGATTGGAGACCCATTGATCATTTTAACTTGCTTGAGTGGCCAGAATTCACACTCACTAATCATTACTGCCTTTAATCACTATCATTGCACTAATTACAGGCTGATATTCTCGAACTTCTGGAAAATGCTGAATGTTTGAAAGTCAAAACAATACAATGCAAGCAAATTGGATTCTGGAATTGCTTCCTTATTCAGTAAGGACCACAAGAAGGTCTAAGAAAGCCAATAAATTTATGCCACCCTAGAAATGTTTGCTGTAACAAATAGAAATCACAAATAAAAAAATAAAACCCCCACTTCTCTTCCATCATTTTTTCCCATAATTAAAAGCCTTCAGACTTTTTTCAAAATAAAGTATCTGGTAATGCTCCCTGTTACAGATATTTTCTTTTAAAAATCATTTTAGCAATTCTGACATTTATATAAAAGACACAAAGATTCCAAGCCCCTCAGTGCATATACTTGCATTTTTGCAACTTTTACAAATGTTAAGCAGATTTAGGAAGTGGAAAGTGACTACTGTTTGTTATGAACTGTATTAATAAATCTGCCTTGGATGGACCTAGAGTAGATATGAGTAAATGACTAATGGACCTGAATTATTGAACTGTTACTTGCAGTTCATAAATAACACACTTTTCCTTAAAGCTGCCTATATTTTGTATTGTAAGCTTAGGATCTAAAAGCTACTGCATCAAAGTGAGTCTGGACTAAGAAGCTTTTTCAGAAACTGCCAGAGCAGGAGATGTCATATATTAAAAAGCAAGCAGCATTTCTATGCCATAAGGAATAGGCACATTCCTTTTGACATGTTTATCTCTAAAATATAGTCATACTGGAATTTACTATGACTCTTCCAGACTTGTTTCACAAGTCCACTGGGCTGGACAAAGAGTTTCAAACAGTGTAGCTTGATAAGAATAGAAAATAATATTTCAATATTTGCCCCTCTTCTTCCAATGCTCATATTCAAGAGCTGATCAAATAATACTTAAATCTCTCAAAACTTATTAAAGTTGAGTATTACATACAGGGAACATTTTGCCTACACTTGAAATGCAGTAGCCTCTCCAGTAAGCACTTTCGTTATTTTTATTTTTTTTAAGAAAGCCATGGTATGAAATATATTTGTAACTTATTTCTTCTTAATAACTTATTTTCTTCTCTAATAACTTAAACTCACACTAAAAACAGTTATGGAAAAATTGTTGTAAGGCAGTTTAGCTGTTTGTATATAGTCATCCCTGTAATCTTTTATTCTGTATAAGACTGCATAGAGCTTTAGATAACTGTTTGGTTCAGAAAAACTTTTCTTCCAACTCTGTTTTTCTCTAAAACCGTTCTCCAAGTTGCAGCAAGGCGTATTTCTTGATGTTTATTGTTCGAACTTTGATCCGCGGAAGAATTATTTTCAATTAGATCTTATTCTAAAAGGTAAGGTGTCACTGATGCTTTTGCTGATTCTTTTTTAACTACTGTCTAATAATTTCTGCAAGCTCTGAGCACCGCTAGCTTCCATGTGAGTGAACAGTGCCTGAGTGCTATGTTAACAACCAAATTTCAGTAATAATTTTTCAAGAGACAATTGTGTGAGCTTCATTTGAGAAGTAAGCTGCCACTGGACTGTAAAAACAGCATTTTTGAAAGAGATGTACAAAACTGGTTGAATCTACAGCTGGTCTCTACAACTATTTTCTCCCTTGCTTTTCCACACACATTCATCCATCTCAGATTTATTATCAACAAACTTCCCAAAGGTCATTATCTCCATTTAGAGGTGATGAAACTTGAAAAGTGTTCTTGCACATATATCCCATTCTCTTCATCAAGTACATTTTCTGATTGTGTCAGATAAAGAAATTTGTTATTTTTGGCATGGCTTGATACTGTCATTTTAAGGTTCATGATTCTGTTACCTTCTACTGCTAACATGCATTTTTATGAGGAAATAAAAAATTTTTTTCCATTTGGTTCATCTTCATCTCAGATGTTAAGAAATAGATATTTACAAATTTGCCTGAAGATGTTTCTAAAAATGTATTTTGCTTCCATCTCTTTGTGGACGTTTTGCTGAGGTTCCATTTATTGGTGGTTCTGATAGTAACTACCAAGAGCGCGAAATATCTATCATGGACATTTGTAAACATTTCAAGCTCTTTTGGGGTAGGATCCTCTCTGATTTCCCCTCTTTTAAGAGTCAAAGGAATATTGGTATAGTGCTTATGAACTATTTTATGACTGAGTTGATGCAAGAAGTTCTGCACATGGATTAAAATTTGCTTTGGATGTTCCTCTCAGGATAAGAAAAAAATATTCAATGTTTTATGCTCAACATGTCTGCTTTAGGTTTTGAAAATTTTTACAGAATAGTGATCTGTTAAAATATTTATTGAAAATTTTCTTTAAATCATTTTCTAATGTGAGTCAATATTACTGTTCTGTGTATGAGGAATAGAGAAATTTTATACAATGTATCACTCAATTTCAAAATAATTTTTAAGAGGAAGATTATTTTCCTTTTTACTTCTGAACTTATTGTTATTATATCATATAATAATTTTATTTAAAATATAAGATAATTTTTTTAACTTTGTTAGACAAATTTTAATTTGTCTGACTATTTTTCCCATCAGAGTGAGAGTTTTGTCACTTGACACTATTTCCTCAGCTTGTGATGAAACCTGCCTGTTTCATCTAAGCTTGGGAGAGCACCAAGCGTCTAAGCTTGGACACAAGCCCTTTCTAAATATAAGCATATCTAAGTAGTGTAGTTGCACCCAGAACATACTGGGGTCTAGAGGACTCCTGTTTGCTTATTCCAGTGTCTCTGCTCTGTCACCCATAAGATCAAGATCAGATCAGAATATCTTTTCGCATGTGATCACCCACAAAAGGTTAATCTGGATTTAGCATAGGAATTCAGGGAAAAAAAGTGATTAATGATTACAGATATTCAGGATACAGTGCAGTGAAAAGACATGACCAAAATTGATATTAAGTATATAATGCTGGTAAAGGTACTTAAAGATTTGCTTAAATCTTGACTGTGATAAACTGCAGCAAAGTTTTCCATCTGAATCAGGCTATAGTGAGCCAGAATTACAAAGAAAACTATTTTGGAATCATTGTTGATCAGAAGCAAAGTATAACAATTACTTTTTTACACTAAAATTTTTAAATTGTAATATTGGAGAGAACAGCAGACACTTAATAGATAGAAGCTATTAACAAATAAAATTTATCAGAATAGCTCAAGTACTGGGATTCAGAATTAAAGAAGAACTAATCAAAGCCAGGATCTTCGGCACTGCACCAAACCCCAGTGACTCAGCTAACAGCACTTAAAATCATGCATGGAGAAAACTTACCCTCCCACCCTGCAGAAAATAAAAATAAAACAGGACTCTTCTGTGATAATTACTCTAGTGTAGTGCCCAGATTTGAATTCCATGGACAGCCCGGTGCGAACAAACTATTTATCTGGCTCCTTGCTTCTGATTTCCCCTCGCTGGCCTCCATTCATGACAATAAAATTGCCTGACAGTGTAAACATGCCAAGATTCAAGATTTCTAACCAGTATTATTCCTGGGTGCCTTCCCTTTGCTGTCATCAGTACTCCACCAGATCTGCAACAAAGAGAAAAGTCAAAGCCTGCTACTCCTGCTTCTCAGTTTAAGTGAAAGACAATTAAGAAATTATTTTTTTCCCTAGCAGCAAACTATTACGGAAGGCAATTTTATTTCAAAAATTGAAAAAAAAAAAAAAAAAAAAAGAGAGAGAGAGAGAAAAAAAAGCCCAACCAGAAGATCAGGAAATCTATTTCCTTCGTAATCTTTCTCACACACTCAGAGGTTCCCCAAAGGTTGGAGGTCTGTCCCTCAGGGAAGCATAGCAATGCTGCTGGGGAGGGAGGGTATTTGTGGGGAACAAATAGCTGGAGAAATGCTTGAAGATGCTCGATTATTACTCATAGGAGAAAAATCTGTGCACAGAAGATCCTTTCTGACCAAGTAAGCCAAATGAAGGCATTTTGATCAAATGAACTTTGTGTAAACCTGTCCATGGTGCAGAATTTAGCTTTGTATTTTTCCAGAAGAGCAGCAGTGTTTGCAAACATAGGGCTTTCATGACTCACTGCTTAAACTATGAAATACTCTATCTTCTCCTTAATAGCTTAAGCATATCCCAAACAATTCTCTTTGATTTTGGTCAAAATTCAGAACATCACAGCTTAGTCTATACAATCTTCATATTTTATATTGTGTAATTTTCTTCTGATATCTATACCCCTTCCAGGTTCCCTTCACTGTTTAAATTGCTGGCCTGTTTTTCTGGAGTGAATAATGCAAGAAACTGAGTGAGAAGAAAAACAAATTTGTTAGAGCCTTTGTACGTGTTTCTTTTTTAAAGTTTCCTGTTGGCTTAGGCACATTGTGTTCCTCTGTATCACATCCTTTTAGAGCCATATGTGGAAGCAATAACGTGTATCCTTGCCTTCAAAGATATGGAGTATTTGTTTAGGCAACTGACTAAGGAAAATACTATGAACCCATTAACAAATATGGTTATATGTGGTCAATTAATCATAGAGAGCAGGCTGCAGAGCACAGCTCAGGAAATATTATTAGTCAGCACAGGCAATGGGTAACTGTCAGTTACTGATCCCAGGATTTCTTGCCAGGGGAAGGCAGACAGCACGTTAGCAAGAAAACACACCAAGTCTGCCAGCACTTTCCATCAAGATCAGATTTCCAACCCTAGAAATGCTTGCAGATATAGGTGATGATAGCTGATGAAATTCAAAAGGAGAGTTTTCTTCCTTAAACCAAAGATGTGCCCATTAAAGTCACGGCCCGTTTCCTCTCCATATTACCTCAGTGTGCCTCAGTCAAAAATGAAGTGTTTTCATCACTGTGCAGATGTACAATATGCACTGAAGAAAGAAACCTATTTTGCAAGGCTGTGAAGTGCATGTCTTGAACTCTTCACAACCAAAACACTTAGAGATAATACCGTTTTTTCTTCTTGTTAATAAAGAAAGGATTTATGTTTTCCTGACAGATGCTGTCCTGCATAATTTATGCCTGAGGACGATTGCATTATCAGGCTAACAGATTTGCCTGTTCTGTGGAGAGAGAGAAAGTTTAAGAGGGAAGCAAGACAAGTAATAGCCCAATTATGCTATAGAAGAAAGACTTAGAAGGAAGCGGCCTTTTTCAGACTTAGATGAAATTCACAGAAACAGCATTTGATTTTAAAATCCGTTATTTTTGCAGGTAAAATTAGAAATGGTTCCATTAAACATTGAAAATTATTGTGGTTTGTAATGTCTGCTTTTCTGGGAACTGAGTTTTATGAGCTTTGAAAGATTTGCAAATATTTGTGATTTTTTTCTGTCTTCTCAACTTCTAAAATTAGGCAAAACTCACATTTTTTTTCTAGGTATTTATTAATAGCTTGTGTTAGACTGACAATTTTCAATCTCTGATCTAAACCAGCAGTTGCATCACAGTAGAAATTTTCCATGTGTTGGAACTGCAAACTCTTACACCACTGCTTTGATACCCACCTCCAGGCATGGGCATTCCTTCTGTGTCACATTCCCTCAGAGGCCTGACAAACTGTACAAAGCCACTGCCTGTAAAACCTCAGCTTTATTTGTTTCAGAAGCTGCAATGTGTTGATGAGTGGATTCAGGAAGAGAAAGCTGGGTCCCACAGTCAAGTCATAAAGGTATAAACCCCAGGGATTAGCTACTGTGCTTGTAAATTTCTATGTGAAGACATGCATTACAAAGTCTACAATTCAACTTGATATATAAATGTGATTAATCAGACTAAATAGAGAAGTCTATAAAGTAGCTTGCCTTCACTGTCAACAGAAATCTAGTCAATATAATCAGTGGAGTATAGGACACAGTTCATCTCATTTTAAAGATGCTGTCTAAAATTTGCCAAATTAATTAGCCCTTAACTATGCATTATATTTTCTTCTGTTGACATAAAGGCAGATAGCTCAAAAATGGAAAGCCAAAGTTCAAAAAGAATAACCATAAAATCTAAAAAAGGATACAATCTGGCACCTTGAAAGTATTCTCAGTATTGATAGGCATTAACAGTTAATAGTACAATTAAAAGCACTTATTAATTGCAGTTAATACATTGTTTTTAATTCCCATCTTTCTCTGCCTTGACGACTATGGGCAGCTTTATTGAAGTATGTCAGAGAGGTGGCATTTCATTCATTATCCTTCACACAGGATTCAAAGCTATAATTAAATCCAGAGAATGCCATGAAGAAATAGATCATTCTGTGTCTGGGATGGTATTGAGAAGATTTGTGGTGAGTATAAAAAAGGTCATAGAGGTATAGATGCCCAAGAGCAAGAGATCATCTTTCTTGAACTGAAGCAGGAAGGTCTTATGGAAACAAAAGCTTCACATATATACATCTTTATGTTTTATGTCTTCTAAGACTTACAGTTCCTTCAAACTCAGCTGAGGAGAGCAACAAATTGTCATTTTATTTTAACAAAACCTTGTTATTTTTCATTACAGATTGCTTTAAGTGTGGCAACACTGCTGAGTCTGAACAATGATGCATATTCCATGATATATTGAGGTTTTTTGGATGACCTTGTCTGTTCAGCTGCTGCACTTGCTCAGCTGCTGCTCTGTCACTAAAAAGGACTGTCACTGGTTCCATTATGAAGGGCAGATAGTGTGATAGAAACACACACCAGTAACTCTTCTACAAAGATTTTAGAAGATCTCATCTCTAGTATTATTTCATACTACAAATGAAATTTTACAGATCATTAGTCTAGAATGTGACCTAGTTGTTTGACAAAATGAATTAAAAAGTCTAGGATTATTTCATGTAGAAAAGTATAGTCTGCACATGTGCCATAATTAATTTCTGTAGAAATTCATAAGCACTATTGTATCTGCAGACTTGCACTGCATAATTATAGACTCTGTATGTGGTACTGTGTGGACATCAGTGCTATGCAGCCTAAAAGCTCTGAATTAGCTCTTGAAATATAATTAATATATGACAGATGAAAGAGTTCTGCAAAAACAGGAAGCTGCTCAAACACCCGCTGTTGCCAAAGTACAGCAAGCTTCTTAACAAGGAATTTCATCTTGTGTTAGACTGTACAGTGTCTTTGTAGTGGATAAGGGAAATAGAGAAGTTATCTTTACAGCTATGAAAATCAACACTGTATTTCAAAATATTTACAAATATAATTAAGTATCATTTTATTTCATTAGAAGTCTTGTTATATATATTACATAAATTTCTGTTGTGAGAGAGCAAGATGTCATTTATGGCTTCTAAATTTATGTGCTACGGTCCACCATGTTGAACTCAGTCCTAAATACACGTAACTTACGGATGTCAATCCAAGTACTCTGTCTGACATATACAGTCCTGGCTGTTCATTTACTCATCTTTCCAAAGCAAATGAAAGATGTAATTTTGTTTTTCCATTCCTCCCTTCTCCCCAGTAGTACAGACATGAGCTAACTAGGTTTGAGTAGTGAGAAATTCTCCCCCCATTTACCAATGGCAAAACATTTCCTTTGTCTTCAAAGGTGTACAAAAGCCAATTTTTAGTTCAAGAGGAGGATGTGAACTTCTCCTTAACAACAAAAACCACAAAAAATTAACAGTGCCTTTGAGGAAAAAAAATCATTTAAACACTATCTAAAAATAAAATTATTCTATTTCTTCTTTTTTTTACTTTCATTTTCAGTATATTATTGAGGTTTCCCTACCAAAATGCTGAGGAAGTAGCAGAAATATTTTCCTTTAAGGTTTAAAATCCCTGTTGTACCATAACAGGGCATTTAAGAAATAACACATAATTATATGCAGCTTTCATTAAACAAAAAGCCACAGTGAATCCCCATTCTGGCTGTGATTTCTAGGAATGAAGAGCATGTGTATGTATGTGCCTTCTGAATAGGACACTTATTAAGATTTTAATTTGCTGTCAAGGACAACTTACCATATCGAGATTAATCTTTTATGATTCATTTACCAAGTGTGACTGAGGCAACTGCCATTAATTTAATCTGTGATTGTGAGCATCAGTATTCATAAAGAATCAGAAGCACAAATAGAACCATTAGTCTTTCTTTTCTTCCGAAGCAATGGGTTTATGTTGTGTAGTGAAGATCACATTGACTTGTAGACTTTTAAATAAATCTTGAAATAGAAATAATGAACTGAAATAATAATACTTGGAGAGATTTAGTGCTGCTCCTTAGAGATAGACTTGAGTAAAATACTGTAAAAAATATATACAAGTGTAATATTTACTCCTATAAAGTAGTGCTTAACCTCAACAGTCACTGTCATTTCTCACTTGGTGCAGGACTTAAATTTTGGGGGAGTTCTAACCTTGATTTGGAATGAATTGGGGAAGGGATGGTAAATAGTTAACATAAAGTAAACTTTCATTTTTATGTGTCCCATATTCTCCAGAACATAAAAGTAAGACCAACCAGATTTTGCCAGATCAATAGTAGATAAAAATTATGTTTCATAAAAGCAAGACAGCATCATTACATAATATACATGAAACTAAAAAGTGTTTAGTGTTAAATTGGTCACAGGAGCATACCTAACCTGGATCTGAAAATAAAATTTCTTAGTTAGGCTTCCCTAACAACTTTTCCCAAATGGGAATACGAAAGAAGGAATGACATTATACCAAAATACCACCTTCATTTCCTATCCAGAGGGCTTTGAACTCAAACTACCACTTGTCAGAGATCTAGGGAAGAGAATAAAATCCTCTGCCTGTGCATCTGCTGAGCACAAAACCTGACAGCCCTGTGGCTGCACCTCAGTGAACAAGAACATTGTCCCAAAAGTGCTGAGGCTGGCCTGTCAAAGAGAACATGAAGGGACAGATGTTCTTGTTGATTATGTGATTTGCACATTAATGTAACACCTGCGAACTTAAGATTTCTCCTTATTCCTACAAGTGTGATTGGAGAAAAACTGCTAGCAATGGAACTGTCGAGGAAACAGAATTCAAAAACAAAAATTGTACACAGTATCTACTGAGGGCTTTCCCCAAAGACCCTGGTCTCTTAGAGGTCTTCAAGTTACAGACTAATGCCTGTTAAATGTGCCTTCAGATGCCAGCAATTAAGAGATGTAACAATTCAAGCTGCAGAAGAAGTAGCAATCCAAGGAATGACTAGAACCTAGAGAATTTATAGATTTCAACAAAACCACATTAATGATATAATAATTTAATCACTCCATATTTAATCTAAGGTTAATCTTTTATTCCAGTACCAATTTTTCATTTCAATCTAGACAACCTTCAGCAACTGCATGTATATTTTTTTAATTCTAGCTCACAAAACAGTAAAATGATTTTGAAATTAATCTGCCTGGGAATACAAATTTGAGAGTTGCTGGCTGTATAAAGCCAGCTAATTAAGTAAAATACTGATTCTTTAATTTTCAAAGACATAGCCATATGACACTGACAATAGCTTGGAGACAGGAGATGGTAGAGGAGACAGTGAGGAAGTTTCTAAGCTGAAAAGTGAAATACATATACTTATCAAAGAGAAACTCATTTAATTGTCTGGGTGTACTGAAATAACCAAGAATATAATTGTTGTATTTGTACTCCTTCAAAGGGAGTAATAGAATGAAGTTATACAGTAATGGGTAAGCAGATTAATTCCACTAAAAAAAATATTTCACAGATAAATTAAGTGTGCCTAATTTTATCCACATTACATACATTAATCCTACATTACAAAAAAAATTCTACTTTTTACAGTTCACAGTATGTAGTGAGATCTCTTTTTTCCCTTTATACATTCTCATACTCTCTATATATATTACAACTTCAGCTAAACCCCAAATCTGAATTCATGAAGTAGGAAATCTGTCTTTAAAGAAAATGACCCTAGTTAATACTTGTGTTCTTTCCATATGTTAATACATAGAATTGTATATTATAACACTATTGGCAATTATTAGGAACTTATGGCTCAAAATTTTGCATGAAATAGGGTGAATTACTGAATTAACAGAATATAGGGTGAATTACTGAATTAATTCCTGATTATAGCAGACAATAGGAGAAGGAAGCAGTCCATCTCAGGAAAACTGTTTTCACCAAAAGGGTTGGCAAGTATCTGAATGGGCTGCTCAGGGAAGCGTGGCATCACCATCCTTAGTGGTGCTCAAGAAACGACTTGACATGGCACCTAGTGCTGTGGTTCACTTGATATGGTGGTGTTTGGTCAAAGATTGGGCTTGATGATCTTGGAGGTCTTTTCCAACCTAATGATTCTATGGTTCTATGATTCTCTTATTCTATGATCTTGATTTTACAACATTTCTTTTTAAGCAGCTATGGCTTTTCCCAAATACATCACCACCAAAAGGAGGATTTACATTATCATTTTGAAGTTAATGTTCAACAGCTGCAGCAAGATGAACCACACAGCCCTTTCTTTGCCTTCCTTCATCTGTTTCAGTTAGCAAACTTCCACAGGACTTGCATGTACAGAAAGAAAGCCAGTAGTGCCCTGCTGGCACACACTGGCAGGATTCATTGGTGAGAGTAGAAAAAGTTTAGAGTCTAGAGTTAAAACCAGCAGTCACCTTCATATATTTAAAGGCTTATATAACCTTTTTAAGGATCATCATCCAGACTTCACTGAAATTAAGACTGAAATGTCCTCTTGAACTGGGACCAAAGCAGCCTGAATAGTAAGATAACAAATATGAATGTGGTTTTCTGCTGCATAACGGCACTAAGGCGCTTCAAACCACCACATGATAATGGTAGATGCCTTCAAAAGAATGAAGTAATGTGGTTTGTCAGCCTAAGGTTGATCTAAATTTTAGGTTGGGTTTTGGGGTGTAGACTGGTATTTTTTTTTGATTTGGAGACATTTTAGCTAAAATAAATTATCCAGTCATAAGCACTATCAACACATTGGAAATTCTGGTCTGAGGTTAATCTGTCAGAAATTACAACAATGCCTCTGCTGTGTGAGGAGGGATTGAAATCTGTCTCACAAATATCCTCAAAACTCTTTCCGTTAATGCCTCTACTATTTCTGATGGAACAGTAATTGAATTTTGAACCTCAGAAACATCTGCCAAGAGTTCTGGTTTTAGAGTATTGCACATAAATGGGAAAGTGACACTGGAAGGCCCAAAACAGTTGGATGCTTTATTCTGAAGCCTTTTTTCCATCACCCTTATTGCAATGTTCTCTACAAATATTATTCATGGAAAACTGCTTAGTGAAGTGTTCTTCCATTGGTCTCAATTGGTCAATATGTGTGCTTCCTTTTCATCTGGGACCAAAGCATTCTGTGTCATTCCCAATGTAATATTCCGCACTTAACACAAATCTTAACTAAGCTCCAAAAAACCAACACTGTAAAGTAAATTCTTTTTAAAAAAAGGCAACTTAAAGAGCAACAGCATAAATATTAACATAGATAAATACGATCTCATAACTTCACAGAGGCTGCGCCACAGTACATGAGATTTCAAGATTTCACAGGAGTACTGTACCAGTAAAGGGGTATAATTTTCAATTGTATTGTTAGTTTGTGTTACACAGCTGACAGTGGCTGAAAATACAGGGGAAAAGCCACAGTGCTGACATGCTGAATTGACTGCATAGTTATCAAAAAATAAAGCTTTTTCTCAAGCATACCAGCTACCTCCAATTTTACATTGTTGACAGCAACGTTGCCATGCAGTCAGAGGGGAGGGGTGAGCTACAATGTGGTGACTTCAGTGGTTCCTTTCCGACGCTTCTGTGTTCCAGATTTCTCAAACATACAGACCAAACAATATTTTATGTTATTTTTGCTTTTCTGCAGGCATGTTCCATACCCCTTTACCCAAAGTATAACTAAGTTTCCCCTTAAAAAAAAATTAAATGTAGTATTCCCCTTGGCCATTTTGCCTTTACATAGTTTTAAGTCTAGACATATTTTATTAATGTCTGTTTAGTTTGGGCTGTGTCATGATGCTCCAGTTCAATAATGCTTTACATCAAGAGTGAAATTTTGACACCTTTCTGAATTTTTTGCAGCCTCTTTCATAACAACAGGTTTTA
This sequence comes from Eulacestoma nigropectus, assembly GCA_013397775.1. Lineage (NCBI taxonomy): Eukaryota > Metazoa > Chordata > Aves > Passeriformes > Eulacestoma > Eulacestoma nigropectus. Next base: position 552,166 of record VZTE01005888.1, on the reverse strand, counting down.
ACACTTCACATTTCAAGGAAATCAAGTGGGCAATACAACTATACTGTTGTATGTGGGCAGTGGGTCTGGATAAAACTTCCTGAATCAGTTCAGAGATCCAGAACCTTGCAATCCTGACCCACCAAGATAATTCACACACAATATTTCTGTGGTATTAACAGAAAAGACAAATCTGAGGAATTGAAGTCTATGGCAGATTAATTAAATAAATCCGGGGTAATTCCAGGCAGTTAGTAATTTGGCAATTAAGTCCTTTAGGGACCACTCTAACTTTCAAACAATGAAAGTGAAATTCTCATCTCAGGATGGAAAAATCTCAATCCACACACATTTCAGACAACACAGAATCTCATATTTCCATATTTGCTGCAGATAATAAAGGTTCTGAACATTATTAACTGCTAAATCCTGTCATTGCAGGATCATCTTATTATAGTGGAGAGCTGTTGCCACCCACTGCATCGGTCTGCAACATTTCCAGAAGAAAACTTTTGCACCCTGAGTCAGTTCAAATGTGTCACAAGTTACCTCATACACAATAAAAGGCACAGTTATAATAGAAATGTTACCACAAGTCTAATTTCCAAATTTTACTCAGCTCTGAGTGGTAGAAAATTACACATTTACATGTGTGTGTCGTGACTGTAAACTTTCTGCACCAACCAGTTTTTGTTAGCTATGTTTGTATGTTTTTCGAATGTTGCTCATTTCACCTTCTATTACCTTCCAGACAACATGCAGTTTTTATGATTTTGTCTGACAGCTTTGATCTTGATATCTGGACCACTAGGCTAGCAGAAGTCTTCAGCCCATAGTTTGCATATATAAATTCTTATAAATTTTTACATCTTACTTTACTAATATTTACAATACCGATTTTTACATCTGTCTAAAGGTGAAGTTTGTCCCAAATATTTCATGTATTCAACTGCTTAAAAGACAATTGATTTGAATATCTGTCTTGTGTCACTTAAATTTCTAACCAATCTTTGGAATTCAATTCCTTAGGCCATGCAATCCAGTAATTTTGTTCTTTCTGCTAAAGAACTTTTTGAGTAGGTTTCTTACATGTCAAGAGTGATGCTTCAGATTTTACCTCCAGGTTTCTTTAAGCATCCACACTGAGAAGAATAATACTACATAGAGTCAAATAGGTTTATTTCTCCTTTTACAAATTTGTATTCTTAAACTCCGCATGAGAGCTAAAAGTGTGTTCTGTGTCAGGGTGGGAAAGTGGCCAAAAAATATCTCAGGGTCATTAAAATTCAACAAAACTTCCCTTTTTCACATAGAGAAGTGCAATGTCGAGTGCACATTCATGCACCAGGTACACTGTCTACTCTGCAGAGGAGCACCGAGGCTCAGAAGGCTCTGGCTGCAGTAGAACTGTCACCAGCATTATTTTGGGCAGACACTGGCAAAAGCAGTACTGCACAGCCAGACCCATGCTGAGCAGGACGTGGGGAAGCATGCCAGATCTGTTCATAAAACAACTGGGAATAGTATTTTAGTGGAATGACAGAGGTAGAAAAAGATAAATACTTCTCAGAAATTAAAAATTAGGAGGAACTGTTGTAGAAGTTCAAAATACTCCAAGTTAAGTTCAAAGATGGAAAGGTGAAACTGGAAGGGGAAATAAACTGAAAAGAGAGCTATCAGCTTTTTCCACACAAATCGCAAGGATCGTATGACACAGCACTGAAGGCATATGGGTGTAATAAGGAAACATGATGTAACTGGGGATAACTGAAAGTTGACCATATTAGGAAACTAACTGGATTATATAAATACTCCAGAGCCATTAAGTTTATAGAAAGGATAGTTTATATAATGGGAAATATTTATAGACTTAGACCTCCTGGTTATGTAGAAAGAACCAGATGGAAAGTATTGCAAATGTCAGCTATACCTAGCTCTTACACAAAGCAGTGTAAAATTTTGTATCAGTCCAAAATATGTCAAAGTCAAAAGTATTTCAGTTCAAAGCACGAAAGGACTGTTTCAAAGGATGATAAGAAAATGCGCCCTTATAGTATAATTTATTTTAGCACAATATTTTAATTCTGTTTTTCAGTTTATATTTTTATCTGGTAATTTATTTTATTTTTTCTGAAAAGTGCAAGATTTTTATGATCATAGGTTTCCATACTTCCTACTGAAAAGTGCCTGGACTAACTGTCTTAATTCCATAAATACATACAGCCATAGAATTGTAGAATGGTTTGGGTTGGGAGAAATCCTTGGGGTCTGTAGAATTATCCTTTGAACTTCTGTTCATTGAGAATTAAATTCTTATTCCTTAGGGGCTGAATGCAAGGATTCAAGGTTGAGATAGGGTGAAGTAGGTTAATTACTGCAGCTTTACATGTATCTCTGGGTTTACTAGACTGTGGTTTTGCTATTCAAAGCAGATCTGCTTCATCAAGATAACACTCTCAATAAATGCATGGAAGTGTTAAAAAAATATGTAGATGTGGTGCTTAGGGCCATGGTTTAGTGGTGGACTTTGCGGTGTTAAGTTAATGGCTGGATTCAATGATCTTAGACTTCTTTTCCAACTTAAATTATTCTTTGACTTTATGACCCAGTGTGGCTCAGATGTCTATCCAAAGTCTTAATGAAATCTAAACCCTCAAATGGAAGGAAAATATAACTTGACCATGCTTCAGCAATTGTTCAGATGTCTACAGAACTCCCCTGAGTAACTCACCTGTCACATAAGCCTTAACCAAGGGCAGGTTTCCTATCCAGCAAGCATGCACTTACATGTGTAAGTCTCACTAAAGTAGTAGATATTGACCTTCCTGTTGTGATTACCAGGAACTTCTTAGAAATCAACTAACGTGCTTTGCTAACTACGGTATTAATGTTGACATTTCAACATGTTTTAAAGTAAGTGAGTTTAGTGGCACAAAGATAAGAAACAAAACCTTGCACTTCTATCATCTCTAGACTGATATAGCACTGGTAACCTGCTATTGTGCCTGCTATTCACTGATACACGTATAAAAAAATAGTCAGTTTCAACTCCATTCCTAGAGGATTCACAGGAAAAAAGAAGCTTCTCTTCAAAAGAAGCAGCACACAGGACAAAATCAGATTCTAATGTTACAGTGATATTCTCCAGTTCATGACCCTAATGATTTTACCTCTAAACCTAGAAATAAACTTCACAGATTTGAAAATGTTGGACCTATTCTATTATCTAAGAAGAAAAGCTGGAAACAGCATTTTAAGAGAAAACTATGCAAAAGAATTAATTAGCCAGCTTTTGGTAATTTTGGTAATCTTATTTATATCAACACAAAAGCTTACGATCAAAGGAGACAAAGAGCTTTTTCTTTCTTATTCTAGAACATCTGCTGCAATTCTGATGCTGGGGGAGTTTTTCAGCAGGTATAACTGGTGGTATGTCCAGTCCTGACAATTGAAAGAAACTCGATGGTCTTCTAAAATTAAAGCAGCACCATTGTCACTGAAAACTTTCTGAGTTCTATATACTTTAGAAAAAATATAAGATGGAAAAGACAAGTTATTCAGGAGTTAGGGTCACTGGAAAATATGGAAAATAATGCCATATATTGACATCAGTCATAAGTTTCCTGAAATATCCTAGCATAGAGAAACTGCCTAGGATAAGGTGTAGAAACAGCATCTCAAGAATATTTTCTTCAGAATAATATTTTAACAAACTCACTGTATAAAACTAAAAAGGAACCATTTCTTATAAATAAAGCAAGTAGCTTTTTTTTTTATGTTCTAGAATTCCTGTGCTAGAATTTAAAATATAAGTTTACTGAGAGGAAATTTAGAGAAAACTCTTCAAAAGGCATCTCTGTGAAAGGAATTGCATACTTTTTATTCTTGTTTATAAAGACTATTACAATTACATCAGACTGGGGTGGAAATGAAGGAATGAAGTTAGGAGGGAGGTTTTACAATTAATTTCCCTCTGATATAACTGTAGCAGCAAGATATAATCAATCTTAATCACATTTGAGATTGTGTCACCACAGGGCAGTAGAGTAGGCCAGCATATGGTTAACATTTGTCTGCATTAATAAAATACCCACAAAACCTTCCAAAATTTCATGGACCATCAGTCACATCAAACTTAGCTAAAGCTTTCAGGACGAATTTATAATGTGGGACAAATGAGTTGTAAATTGTACATGTTTTGAGTAGTCTTGTAAAAATGAGAAACAGAAATGAAAATTTCAGTGATTGCAGGCCAAATTTTGAACAGACTCCTGAGAACCAAACGGGCAAATTCCATCCAAGAAGGCCTTTGGTGGCGTTAGTTGAAAGGATAATACCGTATTAGAGATAGCTGTGAGTGTTGAAGGTTATAACCAAAGAAAAGATAAGGTGAAGAAATCCTAGTTTCCTAGTAGGAAATTTGTCATTGAATCCAAGTATATTGGAAAACATGCAATTCAAACCTCTCAAATGCAATTCAAAACATGCAATTCAAACCTCTTAGACATTGGCAGTCTTGCTATAAGCATCTGGCTTTAAAGTCAAGAGAATGTGGCCTTCCTGTCAAAATTTTTTTACACCCACAGCCATCCTGTCATTCTTAGGGGCTTTTGAGACATTTTAAAAGTAATGGAATTAGCAAGATCCAAAGAAAATAATCTCCACCCTTTCTCCATAACAAGTACAGATAATTTTTCTATGCATGTGTACTATATTTGTTAACATCTCTGCTCTTAGCACAAATCCCTCCAACAGCTCTACCCACAGTATTTTTAACCTGAAAAACGTAAAGAGCATGTTCAAGGGGTTTCCTGCTGTCAGATACTGTGTTACTTTGCACGAAACAATCGACACAATAGCACCTGAAAATAAGATGTCACACAAAGCAAATGTGACCACTGGGCACCGCAGGGCAGGTGAAGCCCTCAGTTCTCAAAGTAGCTCTTACCCATAAATTACCATTGCCAAATGTCTGCAAACTCCTCGGGTTTCTGGCTGTTGTCAGCAGAAGTGTGGATAACTCAGGGATAAATTCAGTATTGTTTGGCTCAATACTTAGGAGCATTTGATTCCAAAGTACTGAAACATATCTCCCAAGGCTGAAATAGCTACATCAATTCAAATAAGATTTACAGTGTAGGTCAGTTGGAGCTGGAATGTGTCAAAATCAGATGCCAAGATTAGTTCATTTTGAGAATAAAAAAGCTGTTACATTCCTTCAACCAAATCTTTCCACAAAAAGTGTCAGCTCTCACTCACAAAAGGAAAAACCGATGAACCAAAAGGAAATCCACACAAGAAAATGAAATGCATTTTAGGGACAAGCAGCAAAGAGAAGGCATAATTTAAAAAAATACTACTGAGGGCTCATCTGAGGATTTGTAAAGAAGCAATGTATTTCGACTGAAGACTTTTCTTTATAGTTCGAATAATAAAATTTTGGATTCAAATACATCAATGATGACAGGATCTAAGAAGGAAATTGAAGAGACTTTAATATATTTAAGCAACTGCTGCATCTCACATCAAAACTGGATTTTTCTATTTTATTATTTCTTTTATGTTTTCTCAGTGCAATTGAGAAATTCTGGTTGTATACACAGAATACAAGCACCAGATGGAAAAGAAACAACTTAATTCTCTTCTTCTGTATTCTCTGTTTAATTTAATATTAATAATAGTATAAATAATTGTCTAAAAGTATACTTGTGAGGCTAGCAGAAACCAGTTCAGATTTCATCGGACCCAGTGGTAAAATGTCCAACCTTCAGGACCTTATTTTAAACAACAGTGAATATGAAAATGTTGTGAGGGGATGGTAGAAAGGAGGAATTAAAGTGAAAGAGCAATAACTGTATGTTGTTGGGGGGTTTTAAATGGGTTTTAGAAAAACAACCTTTATTTAAACAAATGTCAGTAGAGGCAGAATGCCATTGTGGCACTGAAGAAAACAGGATTGAAAACAAACTTCTCACAGGGTTTGGTTCAGCATATATTTTCATTCTTGTCAACCAAACTTAAATAAGGGGACTTGATAAGGAAGCATGTGTAGCATATTTATTTTACACGAGAGACAATATTTTGAAATAATATGTGCAAAGTGCATTAGGCATGATAGTGTGGGGTTTTCTGCCAAACATAGCTGCACTGGAAGGAAAACAAGCAAACAAAAGAGTATCTACAAGTGTTCAGAGACAGTGTTAGCAGTTAGAAAGGGGGTTTTTGTCTATAAACATTGATGTAAGCAAGTGAATGCCATTCTTTTATTTATATTTGTTACAACCAGAATAATATACCAAGATGTGCCAGGAGGGACAAAATTTGTAAAAAATTACAGTATGTCCTAGTAAATATTTCATGTGCATGAGTACATGGGGGAGGAGATTTCTAACACAACAGCAAAATGAAAAAATATCTTCTCAAACTAGAGTACCCATCCTATCCTGAAATTAAGTTTGCTGTGTGTTCAGATGACTGAAGAGAAAATAAGTGGTGTTCTTAGTCAAAGACTACAAAGGCGAAGAGAGCAGTCAATCCTCACCAGTCTATATTTGCTGGTGGAGCTGTTTTATTTCTTCATGATATTCTATATGATTTTATAATTTAACGTCTCAATTTTTCCACAGCTCTTATTTGCATGATGCATAAGGAAATATATCAGTTTTATATTCTCTAGTTCTTGCCCCTCTTCCCCTGCTTTTCAAGTCCAGCTTTTCTTTTCATTTTTTTTCCCATTTATTAAATATTCATTTTCCTGGCAGTCCAAACTCAATACTAATTGAATAAAAGCTGTAGCATTTGGTGTCTTTTTTCAGCGTTTGGATGCAACAGGTAACTTTATAAAAATAGAGTGTGAATGTGACACACATTTACTAAGTATAGCTGCAATGAAAAAATGGCAACATTGTTTCCATGACAGGCACCCCAAAAGGCTCCATGGATCTCTTAACAGGGTCATGAAGAGGGACACAAAAGGTCCAGCCCAGTAATCTGTCTCTCACCACATCCTGTAAGAGGACACCTAGAGATTACTGGGGCAGAAGAGGCAGGACTGGTGACATTCCCCTTAAGCTATTTAGTTTCTATATAAATATCCACACATGACAAAGAACATAAGGCATAAGATACTACTACTTTTTACTTCAGCTCCCTGTATCAGGTCTCACTTATGCAAAGCTTGTAAGCTAAGAAAAGATACTTCAATCTCATCCTTTCTGCATGAATCCTAGTTAAATTCCTGTCCCTTGTCTTCAGTGATTACTGAGCCTGTGTTTCTGCATTCAGAATAATTATAAACTTTCTTACACACTAAGTGTTAATTTTCTTTAGCTGAAGCAGATCAGAGCAGTCATTGCTTCCCAATGGAATTGCTGCTTCAAAAGAATATGCCAGATTAAAGATAAACCTTGACTGCAGTTTTCTATATTTGTGCTGTCTAATAAATAACTCAGTGGCTATGCACCTGCCCTGTCAAAAATTGTACGTTGGAACTCCCTAAGGAAAAATCTTCCTGAATATTTCAGCATCTAGATGTACAACTACCCTTATCTGTCCCACACTATTTCTCTACTGAATAACCCAAGGGATACTACAGTCTGCCACGCTGGTGGTGTGACTACTCTGAAATGTGCACTGCTGGGCTGAGAAATGTGTCAGCAGAAGCACTCTGGAAGGATAGCCCCGTGCTAAATGATTCATTATGATAGTCAGTTAGTTGGTGTGAGCTTCTAAAATAAAATTGCTACAAAACCCTGCTCCCAGCAGGCTGGAAAGTGAATGCTAAGTCATACTTTGAAAAAAACAAAGGAACACTGTCCTGATGCCCACACAAATGTAATCTAGTCCATTCTAGGTGAGTTTCTTCTTCAAAGTCTGAAACATTTTAAGACAAATTAGAGTGTTTGGATTTGTTTAGGTTTTTCTCCTTTTTCAGTGTACTGATTTGAAAGGAAACCAGTGAGAGACTCCAAGTCAGAAATACAATTTTACAGGAAAAATAAAACAATTGCAGTGGTATAAAAAGAAAACCACTGACAGAGTCAGAATACAACCTGACACCCTGTCGGTCAGGGTGTTGGTAGCAGTCCGATTAAACTGTGCCTGCAATCTGCTGGAGTGATGGTTCTGTTGAGGCAGTGATCCTGTCGAAGGGTCTGGTCTTCCTCAGAAGGTCCAGTGGTGGCTGTGTAGCTCTTGTCCTCTAGAAATCCAGTAGATAAGGGCTGACTCTGATGTTCCAAACCTCCAAGTATATACAGATGGGAACGCTTAGTTCCTCCTCCTGGGCGGAGCATCTCACAGTGGGATGGTGAGTCATGAGGCAAGGCATTGATGGGCCCATTAACAGGAGATATCCCCCTGGAGGGAGGATGGGTCACGGGAGAGATAAGAAATACTGCCCCACCTGGTTTCAACAGCTGGCCCATTAACAGGAGATATCCCCAGAGTTTATCAGGAATGAGTCATGCAGGAGGTGGGGAACACTGCTCCACCGGGTTTTTAACAGCTTATGAAGATGGTGATAGAATACATACTTTTGAGCACATCTTACATTGTAACCTAGGACATTCAGGCTCCAAGCAAATTCATTCTATGACTTTTATTTCATTCTCTGCTTTCTGTCCTATGTAAAAAGTCATCACCCAGATATGGACAAGCAAATAGACCTTTGATTCTTGTTCTAGTGCATTGTCCACATCTGAAAATCAGAACTGAAGTGGTTTTATCTCTAAATGAACACTGTCGGATTCTGGAAGCTTCACAGACTGGGTATTTCAGCGGAAGTCAGGTTTTATAGACTGCACTTCTGCTTCACTAAGACCTGGTAATCTGATCTAGTTTTCAGCACTGGATTCAAAGATATATCTCTGCAGCAAAAGCCAAGAGAAGGAGATACAGAATTCCAAGCTTACTGCACAGGCTATTTATATCAGAGATCTATTCTTTCTCCAGAGCTCTTATATTTGGCAAAAAGAAAAATCAATTTACTCCAAATAATAATAATTAAAAAAAAAAAAAAAAAAAACAAAACCAAAAAAACCCCAAAACTTATTTTCACTTAAACTAATCCATCTAAGTCAAATGCTTTCTAATCATAGCTCCTCATTTTTTTTTCCTATTTTTAAAGACATCATAGCCAAGAATCTGAAACACAAAATCTTGTGTGTTGCCATCAAACATATGCCCACACCCAGCATATATTTAATTGCAAAATTAAAAACTAAAGAAGTCTGGAGAAGGAAAATGTTAAGGTTCAGTCAAGTTGTCTGAACACGACTGATACAATAGTAGGTGAAAACTGGTGACAGCCTCATCTGTGGAGACTGTTGGCTAAATGACCTAGAACTGAGACTCACGATCAGGTAACAGAGGATTCAAATGTTATCAACACGTGCACATTCTTAGCTGGTGGCAATTGTGAAAATGTACAATTTAACAGGGAAAGAAGGTTGAGTTACGTTTTCATATTTGCTACCACTCTTAGTGTTCAAATGTGGAGTTACAGGCACTCAAATATCACCCACACGCTCTGCAAAGCTCCTGGTCTTTGATTGTTCAGCTACACCCTGATTTCTTGAGAAGAGTTTCAAATAACAAATAGAAAAAGATTAGAATAACTTAATGTAATGAATATGGGAAAAAGACAGTTTTGATGCTGTTGAAGTTGGAGGGGTTTTTGCCCACTGGGAATGTGTTAGGTAAACAGAAAAGGAGAAATAAAGCTCAAAAGTGTCTCCCATCAGTATTCTGCATCTGTGGGAGATGTGTGCAGTGTGACAGCCAACAGTAATGGAATGTGATCACTGACGTGCCACGGGAATAATGAATTCTGTCACTTCCCTTGCTGTGCAAGTGCCACAGTTCACTTCTATTCTCTCTGCATTCAGAGGGTATATACCCAGAATCAGCACACAATAAGAAAAAAAAAGAATTTGTGCCTCATGTGGCCTGACCAGAGGTTGTTTGCATCCTGAAAACTCGATTATACAAACAAATTCCATATATTAAAGATATCTTTGTGATTATGCACTGATAAAAAGTGTTATTTGGAGGTCAGTTAATATACTCCTGAAATTTTGGGGTTTTTCCTAAAAATAACAGTCAATTTTCATTTATACTTGATGGAAAAGTTATGTCAAAATATTTCTCAAGAACTTTATATAATTATTGAAAGATAAAATAGATCTATAGATATATTTGGACAGAAATTTGTCTGTAATCTACTGTATTTCGGTAGGAATAGTTTAGTGAATAGAACTCACAATCCAACATTATGACCCATTTATTTAACATCAAATATATGCTATGAAAAACATAATCCAGCTGGATTTCAAGTAGAAGTAATACACTTTTCTAAAGAGCCACAAGAGGGAGTAAAGAGTTACCTTAGGAAAATTAAAGTTTGTACAAATGTAAACCCCTGTATGAGCATGTATCCAGCATGCAGTGAGCAGCAAAGGTACCACACAGAAGAGGAAGATGACTCCAGGAACTGTCAGTGCTACCTGGCTTAAGAACATCTCTCAGTGCTCTAAGGGGACTTGCAACACCGAGACATATTAATTATTCAGTTGATTTTTCCTCTCTATTTTATTTTTAGATAGTGAGAGAACCAGCATAGCTCCACACAGATGTTTTTTATTCAAGTTTAGCAATAGCTTTTAAACACATCTTTTTTGTCTGTCTGTGTAAGGTCACATTTTATCTGCGTGTCACATGGAAAAGCTTTTGATGTGTTTGCACTGAAACATCATCACAAGGCAACCTATACAACAACTTTTTCGACTGAAAATCTGCATTTTTCTATAGGTGTTGGACTGGTCTGTGGCTCCTGGTGTGCAGTCATGAAAAGCTGTTGTCTGGTACTGCTGCTCTGAACTCCCACCATGTCTTCACCTGATGTTGTCTTGATCTCAGCCAGGGATGGGCAATATAGATTTACTTTCCAATGCAGATCCACTTTGGTCAAAATTTACCTTTAATATAAGATATGAATGAAAATGTAACTGATAAAGAGAAATGTGTATGAAGTGTCTTTTAGATAATTAATCTGCATTTCAAATTTATTCTCTCTACATTTATTATTTGATATGTAGTATAATATGATTGAGGATTATTTCAGTCTTGGTGCAGTTCTGAATGCAATTTCTCTTTTCTGTGCATTTGCTTTTGCATTAAAAGAGTTGTTCTGCCTTTGTTCACAATCACATCTGAAATAAGTTTTTCCATGATAGTTAGGAAAATAGGCTAAACTGTTTCCCTGGTGGAACTGCTAACTCTCTACGGATGAAACAGCTGTTCTCAGAGCAATTATTACTCCTGGATCAGCACCTCTCAAGTCCTGATGACATTTCTGCAGGCTATGTAATACTTTTTTCTGCTGACTCTGTCTGGGAGCCCAGCTGTGAATGTGTGAGAGAAAGCAATGCTATTGTGTTTCCACTTCCTCCTCATCAACAAGCAAGAGCTGTGTCAGACCCCACTGGTATGCTGCAGTCTGGGAAGGAAATCAAATTTTGAGCACCAAGGTTTCCTAAGGTGATTATGCAAAGCTTGGCTAAGACTACTCAGGAAAGGGGGAAAAAAATGTATCACTGTGTAGAAGCAGCAGATGATTATCATTAATTGAATGCATGTATTTGGCAACAAGGAAAGATAGTACATACTGTGCTCTGACATACCAGATGGCTTCCCAGAGAGACTCCTCCGAACATACTAACACATTGGGAACACCAGACTAAGCAAACACAGAAACATTTTCTTGAGATTTATTGAAGGCTAAATATCCTCATATTAAATTTTTCAGCTCTCTAAACTTGTCTTAAACTCTGTTAAGTCCTAAAATGCTTTTTTAGCATGTATGTTTGCTAAAGGTGTCCTATTCCTGCAGCCTGGAGCATTCAGGCTACCTGCAACAGTGCTAGTGAGAAGGGGTTGGAAATCAGCCCAGAAAAGAAGCAGGTAGATTGCACCAGTGAGTGTGTTTAAGCTGTGGCCAATTCAGTGCAAAGACTGTCACCTAAGCAACAGGTTTATTAGGCACACAGGATTTTTCTAAGATGAGTAACATGGACCTATCTTGGCAAAAAAGTGACCAGAATTAGTTTTCTCCAACACAAAATGTCTTTCTTTGAGAAGTATTAACAGGTCACAGGGTGACAAGATAGTTTACAGAGAGACTTGAGTGCTGGAGGAGGTGACAAAGACCGGTGATTTCTCCTCAGCATGCAAAGCAGTACGCTCAAGTGAGAAAATTGGTGACTGGTGGGGAGGGCATCTGTTTTTCTCTCTGTCCTGCAAAGATGGTCTTGGTTTAGAGCTTAGACCATTGCACTGCAGCCAACTCATTGTGTCCATCATCTGAGATTAAAAAGGAATCAGATTCATGAGTCACAGACTGGAACCACTCTTAGTCAGTGGACAAATCTGAAGATGCCGTCGTGAGAGTTAATGGACTGTCTTGGAGAAGCTCTTGAAACACTTAGCAGAATGCCTCTCAAGAGAGACATAAATTTGTACAAGCCTATCTTGATGAAGCCTGAGGCTAGATTGTCTCTTTTACATTTTGTTTCTCACCTATAAAATATGTAATATTTTTCTTTGTCCTAATTGCTTTAATTAGTAGAGAAGAAATAATCTGAAGTGGCAAACTGCATGTTTAATGCTCCCAAGCTTGGCCATCCCTGCTGTTCCTCAGACATCTACATCTACATGTCAATGCTAAAGTTTTGGGCCTTACCCCTCTATGGATATCCGTGCATTTACAGAGAACAGGCTGACTTTCAAAGCCCATTCCCTATTCTTTGTGCCTTAATTCTTAAGTACTTAAAATTGTTTATGGAAGAGAGGACTGCCCAGGGAAAAGTTAAGCAGAAGTTTTACTTTAGCTATCGAAAAGTTGACTTCTCATGGGTGCTACATTTAACAGAAATATCCCCAGATGTAACTGCATCATTCTCTCTATTTGACTATAGGAGAACTACAGGCTTTAGAGCTTCAGCTCTATTATTACATAAAAATATTTTGGAAAGATAGGATTTCCCACCGTAAATCCAAGATCAATAGACTTATAAAATCATAGAATCGTAAAATTATTTCATTGGAAGGGACCTTTTAAAGGCCCTCTAGTCCAACCTCTCTGCCATGGGCAGGGACATCTTCAACTAGGTCATGTTGCTCAGAGCCCCATGCATTCTGATCATGAATTTTTACAGGGATGGGGTATCCATAGCTTCTCTGGGCAACTTGTTCCAGCGTTTTATCACCCACATTGTAAAAAACTTCTTTTATCTGATCTAACCCTTTCCTCTTTCAATTTAAAGCCATTCCCCCTTGTCCAATCACCACATGGCCTTGTAAAAAGTCCCTCTCCAGCTTTCCTACAGGTAGGGGAAGGTGCTATAAGGTCTTCCTGGAGCCTTCTCTTGTCCAGGCTGAACAATCCCCAACTTTCTGCCTTTCCTCATAGGAGAAGTGCTCCATCCCTCTGATCACCTTTGTGGCCCTCCTCTGGACTCTCTCCAGCAGGTCAATGTCCTTCCTGCACTGAGGACCCCAGAGCCACACACAGCACTCCAGGTGAGCTCTCCTGAGAGAAGAGAGGCAAACGTCATCTTCTTATAGATTGAGGAAGAAAGGACAATTTTTTTCGTATGATCAGTTAGAAAAAAATGTCTTTAAAGTACTCGTGAAGATCATAGTTCTAGGGTTTGCCATGTAGGCAATCAGGTTAGACTAAGGAGAAATTTTGCACATTGCACCGTTTTTGCAGACAATCTACTTATATGTTTCCTGTCGTGCAATCGGAAATAAAAAGTAGGAAAAACTGAATGCATATATTCGATAAAAAGAAACTAAGTTCCAAGACAGGCACTGTAAAAGTGTTCATTCTAGTTTTGTTGTATTGGTTTTCCTGTTGAAATTTACTAGTAATGTAAGTGGAAATGACTGAAATAATTTTGATTTAGTTTTTCACTCAATCAGTGCCTGCAGATTTAAACATAGTGCTTGGAGCACTGTCTTTTAAAAGACACCCTATTTATTTGTAGCTCTGTGCTGTATATATGATACAAAATCATAGACTTCTGGGATTTGTCATAAACTTTTGCTCTCCTTTAACAGTGTCTAAAATGGATGGAGAGATAGGAGTGTAAAACAAATTTTAGGGAGTTTCCTAGGTAAGAGTCTCTAAGAGACACAAAAAGGGCCTAATATGCTCAGCACCACCTAGTCCCTAGTTTATTTTGCATGGAGAACATGTTAGGATGTAAAGAGTGTTATGAATTCAGGTGTGTTTTTCACAAGTGCAAGGGATTACATAGAAGTGTATTGAATCAGGGCCAACAAGGCCTTTTGCTGTTATAAGACTGAGAGGTTGCAAATACAGTAAAGAGAAGAATAATTTGAGTGCTTTTAGAAATAAGGCTAGGCCGATATGATTAATACCAAATATTCCTTGCAAACATTTCCACTGGGGACTTCGAGTCTCTACAAGAAAAAAATGTAAATGTACAGCCTGATCCAACAGCAAAATTATTTTTCATTTAAGCTGAAATGAGAAAAACACTGTCAGGTACACAGGAGAAGGGAACAAATCTCAAAACCTCATAAGCTAAGAAAAAATCTAGTTGCCAAATTTTGCTCAGCCTCTGTCTTCAGCTTCTGTAGGATGTGAAGGATCTTTTAATAACTTATGTTTGAGGAGTATACTAACTTTTGACTTTCATTCTAAGCCAGCCTTATGAAGCAAAATAACCCCAAATTTTCATCTTGCCTGCTTACTTCTGTGTGGTGTGATGTAGAACTACTATATCAAAGTACTTAAAACTCTGCCAAGATAGTTACAACCCAACTGTTGCAGGGAATTAACTGTATTGATTAGGGAATTCTTTTTCTCAGGAAATAGCACAGGAAACAACTCTATAAACTGCCAGTAGTGCTCAATGTTTATTGAAACATTACCAGTGTAATCCCTCTGAATCAGCAGCTGTGACCATGCCCAAATGCTGAGGGGAAAAGCAGTGATAATCTACTACTGTGAAGGACTGCTCACCTCTTAACCTTTAGGTTTCAAACATGCTTCATCAAAATAGGTCATAAATATGCATATTGCTGCCTACCACTGGCTCCTGGCCACAAGGTTTAATCCTGTGCACCTCACATTGTAGGGAGAAGCAGGCAAGATAGCAAAATCTGCTGTGTGCACAATACATTTATTTCCTTGTAGCACAAACTTTGCCAAATCTTAAAGGGTGCACCCAGACAGCTGGAGAAATGCTTGTATTATTCAAGTGTAAAAGGTGACCAACTGATATTTGTCCACAAAACCTCTTCAGGAGGCACCCAGTGTAAGCAGGGGTTGTTATGCTTCTATCACAGAAGTTGGTTGCCTTTGCACAAAAAGAAAGTTTTAACCCATCTCATCTCTACTACAGATTCCCCTTGCGCTTAAAGTCACTTAATAGCTCTCATGTAAATAAGGAATGTTTTCTGAGTAAAGTAGTCACAGTTATACTGGGGAAAAAATATTGTTTAGTAAATCCTCCACCTTAATTTAGAATCTGTGAGATAATGGTGACAGAGACTTTTTTGGTGGGGGTAAAAGAGTGGTGTCCATATATAAAGTGTTGAAAAAAAAAAAAAAAAATTTGGTAAAGTACTTTTTGCCGCTAATAACTGATGCAATTACTTGTCAGAATCTCATGTTCTCTTTAGCCATTTCTAAAAAAATAACAGGCAATATTCTGAGCTAATTTCTTTGCAGTATATAAGAGCGCAGTATCTGAAATGCACTATTTTACAGGGACTGTGTGAAGTTACCTGTGGAGAAAAGCACAGTTTTCTCAAGAGAACCACATTTCAAAGCGCATTCAGGAAGTGGAATCAAGCGTTCTGCTAAACACACACACAAAAAAGAAAAAAAAAAAAAAAGAAAAGGAAAAACCCTCGGTACCGCACAGGGCCACAAGATGGCGCTAAACACCCGCTGATAGCGCCAGGTACGCGACAAGCGGAGTGACGTCATCTGCCGGAGCTCTGACGTAAGCATGAAACTCTCCTCTCCCGCATTGACGGTTTACCTTTTTCTTCTTTCCCTTTTTCCTGACTCATATTAATTAAGCTCAGCAGCTTCGAACTAGTCAAACTTCAATAAATTTTTTGTCAATGTATTTTGGCATGGATTATTAGATAAGTAAATTTATGATATACACTAGGCTAAAGCACCAAACTAAACATAAACTAGAAGGAAAATTCTTATAACTAAAAGGTACTTCTTGAAAATAGTAATTTCTTCTACCCTGGCTAACAAAGAAGAAATCATTCATGACAAAAAGTAACTGTGAGTTTCTCCACGTTTTTGCTTGCTGAACCTTCTGACACAGTCCGGTATGACCACTCCTCAAGGACCATCCTAGTTCTGCCTTTCATAGAAGTGTTCAGTCATTTTGGAGGATGATTTGAAAGGAAAAACTCATATGGTAGCAAAGATCAATGGGGTAGCTCCTTCCAGAGTCAATGATCAGCAATTAAGACACCCCAAGCAAGTGCTTTATGCCAGGTGTGTGAGAACACTCCCACAGTGGATCACTATGTGGAGGCCACACTTCCTTTCGTATGACCCAGCAGAAAATGCCAAGAACAGAAAAAAGTTCAAGATAAATTAAACAAGATGGCTTTCACAAGGTGAGACAGATTTGCTACACTCACAACGTCCCATACGTCTGTATGTCCTGGTCTGGTGTTTATGGATGGACTCAAACAGGAAGAGAAGCAAGTACCCCTCCACTGCAGCTGTGTTTGGCTTTGACATAAGGCAAAGTAACTATGAGAGATTTAAAAGCAGAGTTTTAGATTTATTTTTCCTCTTAGAAGTAGTATGAACACATTTTAATGATAAAATGTTATATGCTTCTATTTTTCTAAAGAAAAATCTGATTCACCTCAAAAAGGGCAGGTCTTCCCATCAAAAGAATCCAATGGGAATACTGATTTTCGCACCGGGAATTAAGATATATTTTATTAAACATATAAAATGACAACATAATAACAATTCCAGCTTTCTAATTCCCCAGTAGAAAAGAGGCAGATTAACTGTCTCCAGAACTGACTGGTTTTTTATATGTATTTCCCCCACCTCTCTCCCAGGAGACATGGTTGATTGTTCAGCTCGTCCTGTTGACTGAAAGAGAATCCCCTCTGATTTTTATTCCTGGAGAAAGCTCAGAGGAACAACTACCTGTCTGCTGAAGCACTTTGCCAAGTGGCTGGTGTTTAGCTTCCAAACCAGTTACTATCAGCAGCTCCAAACCTCATAAGCATCTCCTGGGTTAGTAGCAGAAAGCAATACAGCCACAACCAAGTAGAAATTTCAAGAATTCTGTGTAAAAAAGACTTTTCAAAACATCTTTTCCAGCTGTTTGAAAACAGTAGATGTAAATAGGAGGTGGTTTACTCCAATCTTTTTGAAAATGCTTTTGGCAGGTCTATCGTTTCCTTTATACCTTTTTAATGGGCTGATACTAAATTACTTCAAAGAGTACATTTAGTACTGCAACCAATTCAGAGTTCAGATGGATCTCAGGCTTTACATTCGTGTCAGGAATAGAGAGACAGTAAGCTCAGAATTTTGCCCCTCTCTCCCCATCCACAGATCTGTGCTCCAATCTCTTGCCTGGTTTGTCCCTGCACTGCTGCTTATCTTAGACATCCTTCTTCTCTGTAATAACTGCTTCCTCCACAGATGTACAAACACAGAAATGTGGAGAGAGAGCCAGGAGAGTGTTATGGTGATACGTGAAAACACAATACAACAATAGTGCAAAGAATTGCCACTACATCTTGACTGCAATACACAAGTAAGGAAATAACCCTTAGCTGAAGTACATGGATTTGAAATGGGAACCTTTGTATTTACTGATACAAAGGCTTAGCAGCATCGAGACTCCTTGTGGGACTGCAGCAGGAGCAGCCGTAGATTCTTTGTCTTGGCTGTTTAATTAACATCTCCCTGCCTGTGGTCTATTTGCACAGCAGCAAAGCTTTAAAAGAAGTGCATTGCAGCTTTAGCATTTAGTGAAGGCTGAAATCCATTTTCTATTCACCTTGACCTTTGGGTACCACATACACTTAGCTATATAAAAATTTTAACCTCCTTCCAGTGACGCTTCCTAAAAAGATTCGGACTGCTATTTTGAGATTCCTGGGTAGAGGGGATGGATAGGAAATGTCTGTATTTTTTCCTGTCCCTTAATCTCTTAATAAAACACTTGGGTACACTCTGTCAATATTGTATTGAGACATTTGGGGACTCACAGCCAGCTGCTTGTTGGCTGGATCAGTATCAAAGGCAAATCTGGAGCAAGGCAGCCTTTGGAGGGCCAGAGGAGACTGCAATATAGAAAGAACCAAACACGGAGAAATGAGACCACAGAACTGGACAACTTTCTTTCAACTAGTCATGTTGAACCACTTAAACATATTTTTTCCTAATTCTACATACTTAGATTTTTTCCCTTTCAACAGGACAGAGTAGCCAAATTAAATAGAAATTACCATACTTATAAAATGGCAATTAGGGTTTGTTTGCTGCATTGCATTTCTTCCAAATTAATTTACTATTGCTATATTGGTGAACAGTTAAACTATTTGATATGGTTGAATGTGCACATTAATATAATTTAAAGAGCATAATGACCACCCATTTTATTACTTCTGTATTGAAATGCTGAATTAATTTATGCCAGTTATAGTTGATTATTATGGTTATTAACATCAGTAAGTGCTCTTTAACAATCAGTCGAGATCTAACACTAACTGCCTTGTTAGAGCTAAATTAAATGCTGGAGACACTCTGCTCACTCTGTAACCCTATCCAGTTTCACTGCAGTTTTCTTCCCTTTACCTAGTAACCTCAGAAGCTGGATTAACTGCAGCAATTATATGGCTCATTAGCAATAAACAATGCTAGCTGGCTGCTGGTGGCTATTGTGCCACAGGTGCACGTAGCCATTACAGCTGTCTCAGCAGACAGAGGGGGATATGGCAAAACCTCTTCTCTCTGGAGTGTCTAATCTCCAGGAAATAGAAGTTGTTTTAGCCTGCTAATGACAAGGAATGAGGGACAATGTTGACATGCCCCACAAAGCTGCAGAACAAGGCAAAATAAAAAGAAATATGGCTGCTGCCTCTCTATGACTAACTAAAGAACCATGATTTATGCTTTTAAAAATTTCTATGGGAACAAACTGCAATGCCCACATTTAATGTAAAATATGTAGAAACTGTATTTTCAATGTTCTTGACTTTTACCTATATTAAATAGCTTCATGTGAATAAGTATTGCCACTTCCAGCTACATAAGATCAATTTAACTGTTGTTTAAATGCAAGTTTATTTTTAACTAGAAAATCAAGGGTGGTGTCAGAATTTTAAATTGCTGAACCTTGCAAAAGTTCTCTTTATTTTAGGAAGGGGTAGATGTGTTCTGGTCCCTTCTCCAAATATTTTTTTCCTTCATTTCCTTATTGAATTCCTATTGTGAAATAAAAATAAAGCCTGAGAAAATACAGATGAAGGATTTTGCTGTAAGATCCTTTGAATAACGTGCTGGAGTGGCAGGTGTTGCAGAGACAATTGCAGGGCAAAGACAGTTCAGGTGATCCCACAGGTTCCTGACACCTTGGTGAAGGCAAACCAATAATCTGCTGTCTGTTCAAAACCCTTGAAGCAAATAATTCCTTTGAAACTGGACAAAAAGTCCAGTGCCTGCAAAAAGAGACTGGATTCTTTACTAGTCCAAACTAGAAATAAACTTTCATAGCTAGAGGTGTCGAATAAGGATATAGCACTTGGGGGAACCCTTGCCATTTGTTTATAAAAGAGACCATTGGAGAAAATATTATGTATACTCTGTTTCATAGAGCCTGACTAATTGGAGTTTCATTTGGGGTTATACGCGTTTGAAACGTCACACAGTGTTTGCATGACTGATTGGTGCACTATAAAGATTTTAAGCAGTCTCTTCACATCCATATCCCAGGTCTCACAGTCTGCTTTATCTGTGTCTGTATCTTTCTCTCTGTGTGTCTGCCTACCTTTAAAGAGCCACACAGACGTGTCCTGAAATGGCGCGTGGCAAGACCACGGCTAGCAGGGTGGCCGGGCGACCGCGTCCTTCCCAGCTGCGGGCTCGAGGATGGCTGGGGCAGTCTGCAACGGCGGGAGGGTGCACGGAGGCACAAGAAAGGGTCCGTGTCACCCACAGATAAATAAGGCACTGGAGGAGATAAAGGAGGCAGGAAGGGCTCTTTTTAGGGTAAAACAGAAAGGGTTTATTTGATGACAAGATCCAGAGACACAGGTAGCAGGTACACAAAAAGCCCCAAACAGCGGCTGACATGAGATTTTATATGGCTACAAAAGGGGAGGAGTAAATTCTAAGAACAAATCACAGCAAGGCAAGCGGGTGGTACAGGGGCAGAGGAACTCTCAACAAACCAATCAAGGTATAAGGGAGGCGGGGAGGAAGAACAGAGAGCCAATGGGGTGTTAAAAGGCATAGAACATTCAGGAACATAACCTTATATAGGGGGAGTAGGGAGGGGAGAAGAAGGACCAGTCGAGGAGAAATAGTTTGCATGGGCTTCCGAGGCCTTGTGGTATCTCGCCCTGATCTTGAGGGCTCGGGCCTGTGGTGAGGTCCAGCCAGCAGACCCTTTTCGGGGTGTGGGTCCCTTGTGGCTGAGACAGTCCCACATGGGACTGATCCACTGCAACAGTGTCCCTGCCAGGAGATGCTGATAAAATACAAGATGGCACTGGAGGAAGGTAGGTGAAAGGGCATAGAGCAGTGGCAGAGAAAGCAAATTGTAACCACGTTGTAATTTTCAGCTGGATCTCACATTGAAATTATAGGTACAGGCACTTTCTGAGCGTGGCTCAGGTAAATAAGCCTGGAAATTCATATCCTTCTTTTTTTTTTTTTTTTTTTCATTT
>VZTE01005888.1:510270-531139 GCA_013397775.1 Eulacestoma nigropectus | reverse complement strand
TCTTTTTTTTTTTTTTTTTTGTCATTTAAAGAGGAAAAGCTGCAGATCTTTGGGGCAAGGAATGAACACTAGTGCAATGTACGAAGGACAAGAGTGGTTTCTTTGGTGATATCCTCTTTTCCCAGCCTCCTCGTCTAGGAGCACACCCCTGGGATGGCTGGAGAATGTACCCAGATACTCCTTTCCACTTCAGCCTGAAATCCAATAACTCCATGCAGCAATGTATTGCCAGAAAAATAAGAAAAAAGTGCACAGAAAGCAGCTGCAGGGAACTAATCATCATCTCCAAACTAGAGCAAGAGAGAGTCTAATCTCATCCCGAATAAAAATTGCTTTATGAACTGCTGTCAAACCCCTAAGTAACAGGGTCTACAGTGTAATTGGGTTTGACAAGGGGAGCAGCATATGCCAAAATTAATCAGGATGCTAGGCTGTGTGAAAGAGAATGGCCTAGAAGGTCCAAAGAAATCTTACACTAATTAGAAGCAAGAATATCAATTGATCCCTGTATATAGTGTGGAGGCAATTCCTGTGTGGGATAAGAGACCCCCAGAAACCATGTCTAACCTTGCAAGGAGGTAGATGTGAAAGGATTCACTACTGTTCTTAACAGCTGTGCAGGGTGCCTGAGCCATTGGACAGAAATGCTTCAAAAGCTGGAAATACGGTTTGGTAAGAGACAGCAAAATACAAGTTAAATTCTTACAAATAAAAGTGTAGAGCAAAATATTGAGGCCAACAAAAAGAAAATAGTAAACACACCTATTAAATACAGAAACTCAGTTTGATGAATTTTTGAGCCAGAAGTAGGAAATTGGATAATGAGGGAAGAATTTGAGGAGGGGAGAAAAGTTGTATGGAAAATACAATGACACCATGTTTTCATGACAGGACGTGGAGTGAGTTTTATTTAAGGCGATAAAGATGATCAAGGGGAAAAAATTCCTGTTTTATGAATTTTGTTAGGAAGAAATCATGGAAGGTTTGAGACTTAAAGTTTGGATGTACCACCTCCTGCCACTACAAGCACAGAGGAACCTTTCAGTCTGTATGCAGCTTCCAGACTCAGACCTGTCAAAACTGGCAGGTCCACAGGCAGTAGGTTTTATGAGTTTCATTTTTGGACATATCTTGGACACTCAGTAGATCTGCACGTACGTAACAAGCCTCCTGTATTGCAGACAAGCCTGGACTGTACAAGGCAAAACAACTTTGTCCTTGGTGTGCAGGAGAGCTCTTCTTTGTAGACACCATGGTTTTTTGTCTGGGATTTTTGAACATCTGGTAGTCCGGGCTGCTAGCCATCCTGAAATCGAGCAGTCTACCATCAGGACCCAGAAAGCTGTCAAATGTGAAACATTTTTCCTTTTCTTCTGTGAGAGTTTTTCTCACAACTCTGTTAAAATGCAGCACTCCTTGCTGGCCTCTGAACATCTGCTCTCAGCTGGAGCAGAAAGGGCACCAGACTGCTAATACAGGGCATTTAACTGAGGTATATAATCCCCTTTTGGAGAAAGTGTGCTGGCAGATGTTGCTTGGTACCCTCCTGACTTATGTGCTTACATGCATCATATTCACAGACTTTTTTTCTCCAGTATTTGTTCAGGATTCAAAATATTTGTCTAAACACTACTGAATATCATGTATCTTCCAGTCATTATGTGAACTCCAGATGCTTCAATGAAGAGGAAAATCTTGACAGACTATTGCCACTGTATTTTGTCTTCCTGGTTGCTTTTATTTTTTATGTAATCTATTCCTTTAATATGTCATGAAGAGATATGACTTGGTGGGTCCCATGATCAGATTCATAACTGGTATCAGTCCACTGAAGCCAGGGTGTTTTACCCCTCTTGTGTGATAGTCTTCTCTTGCTCCTTTCTTTTTGTTCTTTGTTTTACAGCAGCAAATACAGGCTTCAGCTGAGGTGGGGGTCTCAATATATTAGGCATAATAGTAATGCTTAAAAAAGACTGCCAGTCTTCCAGAAGGTTGGGATCCATGTTCAGACAGCCTGACTTCCACCCAAATCCTCATGTCCAATGATTTCACCTGTTTGTTCCTAAGTTATATTTGTTTTTGTTTAGACTCGGAAGCAGAAAGTGAAAGGCCTAGCAGCCTCTAATAGTTCTGTGGCAGGGCACAGTATAGAAATAAGTTTCCTGCTTTGAGATTGAAGTCCTGTGCAGCTTTATTTGTGGCCCCACTCTCATCCAAGGATATTAAAATTTCCAAATAAAAATTGGATGATTTTCTTTACTCCTGTGCAGGACAGTGTTTAAGGATGTTTCCCTACCGGCTTGCAGGCTTTCTGCACTTCCAATGTCGACTCAAAAAAAAAAAAAAAAAAAAAAAAAAAAAAAAAAAAAAAAAAAAAAAAAAAAATAGAAGGAGGGCTTTGAGCAGAGCGTGGCTGGCTGACGCTGACTCCGCGTGTCTCACACGCACATTCCGGCCTTCCTGCGAGCTGCTGCCTGACAGCTTCCTGCAGCCTTTGGAGACAGCCAGGGAAAAAGAATGCGAGACACGTCCAGAAGTAGTCGTATTTAGTGTGTCAGAAATAAAAGCAGCCCTTGAAACCTCTTTGGGGATGGAGGGGGCTGGGAAGCAAACTCTGGTTTGCAAACAGCTGAAACTTCATCCCTTCCTCTCTCTCTCTCTCTCCATGTAGCACCCTTATATTTCAATGCTAAGTGCTTTTTAAATTCCTCCTGGGGTGACTATTTACATATTATAATGTGAAGTAATGAAGGGAAAGGGATGTTATGCAAAGCAATTGCCTCTCGTCCTCTTATCCTGAGTGCAAGGGCCAAGCACATTTCCTGCCATCTGTTTAACTCCATCTCCTGATGCTCATAATGAACCTGGCAGTGCTGGGCAGATGGAAATCACTGGCAGGCATAGCTGTTTACTTGTAAAGGCAGCCCTAATTTGTTAGACTTGCCAGGCAAGTCCCCAGTGGTCAGATATTTCATAGTGATGGAGGGTTATTAAAAGAGCTCAGGTGAAGAAAGCTCTTCCCAGCATATGTGCCTGAGCTGAAGGCTGAGTTTTGCCCCTGTGCCAGAACAGCAGCAGAGCTCGATGCTGCTATTAGCAGAATGGGGGCCAGGCTCCTGACCTTGTCTGGTGGCAGTTCTCACTCAGTCTCACACTGACCTGGGCTTCGTTAGCTGTACAGCCATCTGCCACAGATCATATTTATCTCAATTTAAGACCTCACTAAAGAACAAGAGGAGAAATGTGATTAGGCTTTTGTGTGTTGGCTACAAGGCCATTTGCCTGGTGAAAGGCAGATAGGCAGCTATTCCAGTGAAAAAGCCTTTTTTAGAAAATAAAAAGGTAACTGAATAAAATGTGGATGTCAAAAGAACACTCTAGGGGCTGCTGCTTGGTTTATCTTTCTACATTATTCATATCTTTTCTTTTCCCTCACCCCTCTCTCTCTGATATGAAGTTAGAAATGAGAAACTGAGAGAAATAAATATTTAGTGTAACTGAAGTTGTTTCATCAATCAAAAAAATCAAATGCAGAAAAAGAGAGGGGATTAGAGAAATATGAACCTTAGAGTCATTTAATTCATGGGACTTAAAGGAGAAATTCTGTTTCTATTACAGGATTACTTTCCCGTTTTAAAATTTGCCAGTTATTTTACATAAGGCCAATTTTTGACAGTCTTATGAAATCTGGGGTAGAGTACAAATAAAAAATAAGACAGGAAGCTTTCCTAGAAATAATTTGTTTCTTAGAAATGTCTGACTAATCTCTTATACTCCAGCCAATTGAGCATTTTTAAATAATATTTTAAAATATTTTGTACAAGTTGCACATTTTGTTTAGAAGTGAAGACCAAGTGAATATAGAGATCATTTCAGATTTTTCTGTTTTGAAGCCTACATTCCACTGTGCAAGCTATGTGGATACACATTTACTCATTCTGCCAACACGCTGGACATTCTCCACACTGAACTGTGGCTTCTTTGCACACACACACTTCTTGCTCTTCTGTAATTACCCTTTTTTGAGGCTGGCTCGAAACAGGGAATGTGAGGGGGGAAAAAGCTGTATCATTCACTTTAAAAAAACGTAAGTATTGCAAGGAATGTCTGTCAGCCATGTGGTCATCACCAGCCTAACTCACTACCCAGCACATGCAATGGGCTGTATCAGCAGCGGTTGTTTGGATAAACTAATCAGGAAGGAACTCTGAATCCATGTGATAAAATATGACCTTGGCAGAACTGTTTTATATGGTGGAGAGACAGAATTCATCATAGCTCTACTATGAATTACTGCCTAAGTATAACTCTTTCCTTTTCTTCTTTTTCTCTTAGGATGTCATGTTGTTTCCTGCAATATCACAATACATGTGTATGTCAATATACTTCATCCAAACAGAACTTGACTAATTTTTTTTTTCTTTTTTCAGAAGATTGAGTTAGGCTTGAACAGAACAGAGCAGGGTAAGTTTATTTGTGATTGACTCTGAAACAAGTACCCACACAGGTAAAAAAGTACGAGTTAAAAGCAAGTCTCCATATTTTATGGCTGTTCTAAGACATTAAAGAAATCATTAGACCTAAAGGTTACTATTCACCTAATTTAAAATGTTCAAGCATGATACAATTGTAATATAGATGTCATTGTCTGTGATTCTGCTGACAGCTTTTTTTTATGAAGTATTTGAGACATATAATGGTTTATGTAACAGCAGACATGGACTCTGGTTTCTTACCTTTACATCAAATGAGTTCCCCTATATATCACCTTTAAAACATATACCAAAATCCTTGCTAAAATGACAAATGACCATAATTCCTTGTAAATTTAAGAGTCACCTCCCCTTAGCTTCCACTCTCTGTCTACTTCAATTTCTGGATGAACTTTCACCTGTCAGCTTATAAAAATATCATAATTTCAGACAGCAATGAAGATTAAAGGAGAAATATCAAATAGATAATATTTTCCTCCTCTTTTATCTTTTTTTTTTTTCTGAGTATCTTGGAAAATTACTTATTCCTTTAGGGAAATACAGCAGCACAGTAAATTTGTGCCCATTTCCATAGTAAGTGAGAGGATTTTCAATTTAGCAGAAAGAAACTTTTTCACTCTTTCTACTCTAGTAGACATCATTTTGAAAAAGCAAAGCCGCTTTTTACACAGAAATAAATTCTTATATTGTAAGGCATTGATACAATTCTTGTGTTATGATTTTTGGGGGGAGGGGGGGAGAAAGAAAACACAAAAACACTCACAACAAAATAAAGTAAAAACCCAACAACCAATAAACAAAACCAACCAACCATTAAGACCCCAAACTTAAGTTACAGACGTTAGAGTTTTGGCATGCCAGAAGTAATACATTTGCTTAACATGTGCTCTTTGCCATGCTGCCAGTTTTTAATTCTGAATATAATATAAAGGAGAAACTGCTTTTTGACATGCCAAGCTGCTCTGTCTAGGACTGCTGAGCAAGTAAAACTCTGCTGTTGATTTTTTCCCTTTCAATATAAGGCTCTGAATGGTGCAAGGTGACTAAACAAGCTTTTCATTAGTAGTTTATCAAAGAAATTAGCCCCAGTGCACCCTTTTAGCAGAAATGCCAATCTAGCAAGGTTCCATTCACTAGTTTTCAACTGAGCAAGGAGATTTTTAAGTTACTTTGTATATTGAAGCACAACATATTTTGGCCAGCACTTCATTTCTTCTAATCTTTCTGCAAATGTCTGTGTTTCTCCTAAAGGTGTAGAAAACTTCTTCTTTTTCCGTGCAATATACTAGATCAGCTAGAAAGTGGAATAGCTTATATAATTCATGCTTGTTTAATTAAAGAGTCATCACCTTTAAATTGGAAAGTACGTGCATTTTGGGTTTGCACTAAAATACAAATATCATGTATTTTTAATTAACCATAGGTTTCAGTGGTGTATATAGAAAATATTTCATAGCAGACAATACTCATGTTTCCAAAAGATTAAAAAAAAAAAAAGTTTAGCATTAAGACCACTGCAGAATCATATGACTGAGTGCCCTCAGGACATTGCTGTATTAGACCTTCGAGTGTTATCCCAAGGTCAAGAATCTTTTTATGGCAAAAATATAGCTGAGAGTTGCAGCGAAAAGCACAGCAGAAATAATGCAATTTTGACAAATATGGAAAATATCTCTCACATTCTTAAAGAAAAAATCAGTAGAAAAACTTGGCCACTGCTGAGTGTTTTCCCAGAGGTGAAACATTTCTGAACATGGAATAATTGTCTTGAATTTTTTCACATACAATATGCAGTGAGAGCTACTTAAACAGAAACAGATTTTGCCATTAATAATGGCTACAAATAATGAGTTTTCCTCTTCTTGCTTTTTATTAGTTGCTTCACTACTTAAAACAGTGTCATTGGAGCAAGGACCTGAGTTAGCTCTGTGTCATTAATGAATACTTTGAAAACAGTACTTAATACTGAGTTGTCCAAAAGAAATGGCCTGTCATTCAAAGTAAAGTACATTATGAATTACTTCATTCATTTTCTTGCAGTCTGGTCAGATTTACATTCACGTCTTTGTGTCAATTTCTCCTTAAAAACAAACACTTTTCTTCATTTCCAATTCAGATGTTGAAACAATTCTGCCAAATTTCAGGTATCATCACTACATACATGTATGTATGTATATCTATGTATCGGCACAATTTTTAGTGGATATTCAGGACACTGAGTTAGTAACAGGAAGGTGGCTTTCTTTGTGAGATGGTGATGTTGGTTTGCGCAGTACATATAACTCACTTCTCCTGTGACTCAGCACAGGGAATAGCACAGCCTGCTGGTTTTAGCTGAGGTAGAGTTAATTTTCATCACAGTAGCTGGTATGGGGCTGTGTTTTGGATTTGTGCTGGAAACAGTGTTGATGATTCAGGGGTGTTGTGGTTACTGCTGAGCTACACAGTGAACCACACCAGTCCTGCGTGACACTGAGTTCTGCCTCTCACTGCACCCCACCAGTGAGGAGGCTGAGGGTGCACAAGAGACTGGGAGGGGACACAGCTGGGACAGCTGACCCCAACTGACCAAAGGGGTATCCCACACCGTATGGCTTCATGATCACTATATAAAGATGAGGGAAGAAGGAGGAAGGCGCGTGTATGTGGGTGTGTGTGTAGTTCGGAATGTTGCCGTTTGTCATCCCAAGTCACCATTACGTGTGATGGAGCCCTGCTGTCCTGGGGATGGCTGAACAGCTGCCTGCCCATGGGAAACGGTGAATGAATCCCTTGTTTTTCTTTGCTTGTGCGCACAGTTTTTGCTTTACCTGTTAAATTGTTTTTACCTCAACCCAGGAGTTTTCTTGCTTTTACCCTTCCAATTCTCTCCCCGATCCCACCGGGGAGGAGGGAGGGAGGGATGGAGTGGCTGTGTGGGTTTGAGATTAAAGCACAACACTCAGTGAAACTGATCATTATTAAATAGTAAATGCAAACACATTTTCAAGATCTGTGAGGGAAATCAATAAATAAGGAAAGGTGTCCATAAAATATTATATCTTAATAACCCATTCATTTACAAATTTTTAGCAATTTCAGTTGTTTTTGGCATTCCCATAAAATGCATTGGTCCAGAAAGCAAAAGGAGAGTACATTAAATATGGAGAAACTATATTATAACCCAAAAGCTCAGTCTTTTTCATGCTTTTGGTGATTAACCTGACGTGCACAATGTCACTTACAGTACTCTGTAAATGTGCTTCAGTGTAATGTAGTTCTATTTAAACTCCTATTGCTTGAGCATTCACTTAATTTAGATAATAAGGATGTGTAATGTTTAAAAATATATTGTTTGACAATATCTCCATAAAGTGTCTCTTCTTCTAAAAAGCAAAAGAAGTGCCTAACACTTATAATAAATTTTAAACCTGTAAATATATATTTGCAAACCCACTCACTTAAGATAATAATTTTCTTTCCAAAAATAGCAAGAAGAACATTTTAAATAATTTCTACGTGTGTGTTCTTATTTTTCCATGACTTTTCATTCCTGTTAACACCTCCACACCATTTGTCACGTAACATGGAAAGTGATCGGACACTTTCCAGATTTCAGTATTAAATAACCAAGAAGGAACCCAATATTTAAATATCTTTTATTTTCTTTTCCATGCTTTTGTTCTCTGTAGGGATTTGAACAACAGAATAGAGCTGAATGTCTAACCTATAACAGCTTCCTCATTTCACTGAATATTGTTTTCCTAAGTATTCCAAAGGTCAATCAGCTGTTCTGTATGAACTTCTTCACTCCCAGGTACATTGAAGATGAAGGCAATGATTCTAAATTTAACCTGAAAACCAGGGGAAAAACGTGTATATCCTTCATCATAGGTGTTGAATGCAAGACTTCATGAAAACGTGGAACCAGGACGCAGGGAAAGAGAGAAAAGTAATCCAAGTGTCTGCTAATATCTCAAAGCATATTGACATCTCCCTCTGACTTTGCAGTCTGAGTACCCATTTGTTGTCAGTGGTATCTTGCATACCTGGAGAGACATACTTACCTTGCAGATGTCCTTTCCCTTAAAAGAATTTTAAGAAAACAGTGTCTTAGTTCACATACAGCACAGTTGGTTTTAAGTACAGCACAGTATCAATTCATGAGATAGGCTCAGGATTTAATTCCTGTATCAGAGGGAAAAAAAGCTATTCCATACTTGTAGATCTTTTTAATGTGTTCTTGTTTCACCTTTTCCTGGCTAAGCAAGTTCCACAAGTCTCTCAGTGTGCACACACTATGATCCGAGATCAAGTTTCCAGCTCTGATTTTGGTATTTATTCTTTATTTTACAGTCACATCTCCCAGTGACATACTTGGTAGGGCTGTTTTCCAAAACAATGCCATTGCTACTTTAATGGAATATGATAATTTGATGTAACAGTGGCAAGCAGGTTCAAGCAAGTAATTATAGAAGTAGGCTCATCTTAGACTGCTTTCTTAAAATGCAGCCTCATTATTCAACTCTGGGACTACCTGTAGGGTAATCCCAAGAGCTCCTAAGGTGAATAATGGAAATATTCTTTGTAAGTAGGATTTGTCAAGATCTGCTAAATTTAGGCTACTCTTATAAATTTAGTACAGCTCTAGGGTTGAATTAGTCTCAGAGAATTTCATTTATTAAAAATACAGGACTCTAGTGTTTGTTGTTCCATAGTCAACGGAAAAAGTTTCCTCCCAGAAGATATTTTATCGTATCTATTTTAGACTTGTGTCTAAAGAGGTGTGATTTAGCCTTTGGAGATGCTTGTACCTCTATGGTAACTGTAGCACTGGCTGCACATTTTAATCACTATAGTTAAGTTATGCCTAAATTCCTTAGTCAGGGCACCCGAAACTCCTACAAAAAAAGAATCATCTGCCAGCTTCAAGGCAACTAATTCACTTTCCCCTAATTTAAGATACATACTTTGTTTTTTTTTCTTTTAATATTTCACCAGAGAATTATTCAGAGGCCAACACCAAGAGCAGACAGTTGTCATAACTTGGTCAAATTGAGGCAGATTTCGGAGGAGGGAAGCTGCTGTTAGCCTTCGCAAAAGCTGCTTAAAAGACAGAGAAATTTAGATTCGGTTGAACATAGCAATAAACAAGACCAGTTTTGCTGAGAAATGTAACTATGAAATGAGCCTTTTGAGAGCTTGCAGGGCAGTCAGAGGAACTGGTTCCGATCTGCAGTGTTCAATACAGTCACAATAGCTCAGTTGCTCTCAAGAATAAAAAAATTCCAATATTCAGAGACACATGAATATTATAACGTTGATTATCTGTATCATAAAATGGAAAGTGTATTGTAATTTCCTTTGGCAGTGTGCTTAGCATAGGAGGAGTAATCTCAAAGGAACAGTGTTCTGTCTGACCATATACATGAATAGATGGCTGTCAAGTTTCTCCTGCATTGTCTTCAGGCTGGCATCATGCCAGCCCTCAGGCAGGCAGAAGGAAGATATATGTGGAAAGAGGTAGTCAAATTGCTTCCCTATGGCTGCTTTATAAACATACATATGTTAAACACATTTATTAGGGCAATCAGCAGCAGCAAGTGCAAGGGCCCTTCTTCTCCCTCATGAGGGATAGTTGTTGCTTACATAGGAGTGAGAAGTTGGAAGCTGGCCCAGAAATCTGGAAAGCATATTATGCTGGATTCCCCATGGAGGATCACTTTGCTGCCAACATATCTTGCTCTGGGGTTTCAACACGCCATCAATCTGGAACCTGGCAGCCACCATTCCCCAGCTCACCTCAGCTCATGCAGCGAGCAGACACAGTGCAACTATTTGTCTCAGATTGCAGCCCAGCTACTCAGGGAAGGGAAGGAGGAGGATGGGAAACAAAACCCCTCCGGTGGAGCTGCGGTCAGTGATGCGCAGCTGCAGCAAGTTGCTTGTTGCAGCAACACGGCTGTTTGAATGACACGCTCGCTGCTCTTTGTGGGACCACAAGCCATGGCAAGCGTTGCGGTTTGCACAGAGGTATGGCCCTGAGCAAGGAGGAAGAGCAGGAGGAGGGAGAGCCTGACTGGAGCTTTCAGACAAAGTGCTGTCAATTACTTTTCAGCGTAAGCTGTGCTAATGGATTTAAGACTCCAGAGAATTTTACAAATCTCAATTAAATCTCAAATAACTTCCACTTATGAATGCAGCTGTTGTTCAGAGAGCATTGTACTCCTTGTGGGAAGGAAGTTACTGATCTCTTATCCTGGAGACCTTGACAAATGTGAAGGGAGTATCAGAGATCCACATTACACTGGCCAGGGACAGTAGATGGACTCGGCACATTCCCAGCATGGCCAGCCCTCCCTACATTCACAAACTAGGGGGGCTCTTACAGCCCTGGATGGAGGTCAGGTTGCCTGTTTCGCCCTTGCTCCCCTCCTCCTTGCTCTGTTTCCATGACATATTCCCAGGAGCATAAAAAAGAACCTGAAGTAACCAAGAGAGCTAAAATTCTAAGTCTAAGAGCCAGCAGAATCAAATTTTTGATTTTCCTTTCTTCCACAGCAGCAGCTGATTATGCTCATCATTTTAGTTGTGTTTATGACTTCTGTTTGGCCCTCCTGAGACTAAAGCCCCTGGCAGTATAATTAGTTCAGTGAAGAACTGCTATCCAGCCATTAGCACAGTTGCAAATACTTGTTTTAGGTTTAGTCCCAGCCACTCAAATTAATGCATTAACATGCACTGAAATTTTTCTCTAGCTCAAGACAAGTCATTACAGTTGTCGTCTGCTTGCAATAAACCTGTTCTGTCTCTCACTTCACAGCAAATGTAGACTTTGAAAATTATGCACAGAAATAGGCACTGGCTGTGCAATGCAGTTATGAGAGTGACCAAAGTTTGTACTTTCAATTAATCTAAAACAAAGAGTGGGAGGTGGTGCATTGGACAGCAAGTGCTGTTCCACCTAAGCAACACCAAGTTACTTTTATATCTTTGTAGCCTACTTAGATTTTCACACTTTTAGTTTCACACTATGAATTAGAGTGTGAAGCTGGAGGCAAACTTATGCTGGAGGCTTAAGGCAAGGGAACACGCAGGCAGAGCTCAGTCCTCTGCCCGTTCTTTGAGACAGATGGGTGTGAGGTAGCTTCAGTTTGAAGCCCATCCAGTTGCATTAACTCGTGCTGTGATTGAACTAATTAGTTCTACTAAAATCTTGAATCTGACAGTGCCCAGCTGGGGGAGGTATGGCCTGAGAAAGGTGGATCCAGCTCAACCCCCAAAGCTCTATAGTAATTCAAATGAACATTGTTTTTCTTCTGTAAAATACAAACCTGGGAATCAGATCTGTAGTGGGGCACATTGATTTAAATCTGGTGTCTGCTGCAATAAACAGACTGCTCCCAGAGAGTAATCTGGCCTTATCTTTTCCTCTTTCAGAAAGAGAAAAAGCTAAATGAAAACAATAAATTCCTGACGTGTGACTGACTAAAGGTATAAAAAGGTGTGGGAGGGTTTCCCCATTTTGTTACTAGATATCAGCAATGAATTACCTGATTTTGATATATATGTGCTCTGTAGCCACAGGCTGTGTCTGACATTTTAAAATGGTTTCATTTTAAAACATGCTCTCGACAGGAATCATCTCATGTAATGTATGGCTTACAGAAACACAGGAAAATAGTGAGTTTGCATGGGTGTTCTGTGTTAAAATCAGGAACTGCCTTTACTTCCCACACTGCCTTGAGTATTTAATAGGTGACTCATTTGTTCTGTTCAATAGTTCAGGCTAAAAACAATGCACAATACACAAAAAATAAAGATGTCTTCACTTGGTCAGTTGCCAGCGTATCTAGATACTTGTGCCTATCATCACTTACAAATATGTGAAGGAAAATTAATTTTGGAAATACAGAATCATGAAGATCATTTAAGTGCCTTGGTTTCTATCTTTTTCTCTGTCTAAGCATACACATGCACATGTAGGCAATTTATGGGTAACAGAAGTGGAAAAAGAGAACTTTAAGTAAAACTTGAATTTGCTTTCTACATTTGCATCTGGGATTCATGTGTGAACTATAAAGATGCTTTTTACCCTAATTGACAAGTTTCATGTTTTGGTTCCAGGAGGTGTGTAGTTTGGATAATCGATCTTTTTTTTTTTAGGAAATAGGCATTATTTATTAAAAAAAAAAGTCTAAAGTAGCCCTGGCTATATTTGGAAGCTTTGAAAAGGTCAGTCTTTGGATTTGAGACTTTTGAGTAAGAAATTAAGGGTTTATAATGGAACTGGGTGACATCAGTGCAAGTCTTACAGTAGTGATTATTCTTAATTTTTTTCTTGTTCAGAACAAAATGAGTTTCTTGTAATGAGATCTGTGGGAATTTCAAAATTCAATTTCAGTTAAGCTTCTGCCAGATGAAAACTAAAATTTGAAGATTACAATTACAGGATAAAAATGCTTCTGTAGGGGCTGAACTTCATCTTGAAATTAGTATGTGAGGGAAGCAAAAAAATTTTACATTTTGTATGTACCTAATAATATGCAGGAGTAATGAGTCTTTGGTTAAAGATAAATTTTATCTCCCCATGCAATTCCAAAGGTAAAATTCACCCTTCTGAAAGAAACAGATGCTTGAAAAGAAGCAAATGCCCTTGAATTGTTCAGAAGACCTATCTTACCTTAGAGTAGGGGATTCTTTTCTCTTTGAAACAAAAATATGAATTTAGGAATAGCAAAGGTAAAAGCCCAGGCCATTCATTGATGTAGTTTCTTGTAATTTCATGAACTTTAGGTTATCTACGTTAATTTACACTAAGAAGTGTTGTTTTATGTGATGTTTTAAATAATCCCCATGACACTGAACTTCAGAGGAGTCCCTGGGTTCTTTTGGTCCTTAAAATAGTTTGCCCTTATACCTCAAAACCATTTTATGTCACAAAGGCTTATAAAAAGACTATTATTCATCTTTGGTGTAAGAATTTTATGTCTATTTTTTTAAAGGAATCTTGAAATGGAAGCTTAATTACAACTGACTCAACATTGGCATGTTCTATTTTACAGATTATAAAAACTCCTGAAGATAGTGTTAATAAGAAACAGCTGTAGAGTTGTTTTCTTTTTCATACTTTTTTCATGCCATCAGAAACCTACTTTTCAAATTTTTTTTTATATAGCATTCACAGATTTGACTGAGTTGCTTTTGAGAGTTGTTCCCCTAGCATCTCTTAGAAATTTCAGGCTCTAAATGAGAGGCACTTCCAGACACTAGGTAAACATTCAGTTAGTCCAGGCTGACTTCACGTGAGCATGCAGTGAGGTACCACTGAGAGGTGTGCATAATATACCAACCTATCTGCCATTTCCACATTTCTCCCCACATCAGTGTAACTTATTTAACAGAGTCCTTTTGAGGTGTCTTTGTTTTCTACGTACATTTTTAGTTTTTCTTCTCATAGAACTGTCACAGAAAAAGCAACATTTTTTCTAGTGTCTTTCCTATACAGACATCAAAAAGCTCCTTCTGTTTCAGCATCTGCCTCATTTCTAGTGACCAGCTCACTTTCTTCTTCATCCCTGTGATGAGAGAAGAGTGGCTCCCTCCAAGCTCCAGGGAGGCCCCCTTACCTCTGTGACTTCAAGTGTACATTAAAATAAGCTCAACAACTTTCCACTGCCAAAAATCTTTCTGTCCCTCTTTCCTTCCTTGCTGTTCCTTTCTTCATCTCTTCCTGCCAGAGGAAATTAACAGTAACCCAATTCCTGTTCTTTATATATTCCACTGCATCATTTTTTCCCAAACTGACCAAGTTTTCTTATCCAAACCGCACAACTGATGCTGAATTCAGACTTTAATTTAGACTTTGGTGACTTTGACACGTGTTCTTCTTCCAAAAGTCTTGTTGGATCGTAATATCCTTAATGTCATTCTCCCCGGTGTCTCCATCTATGATTCAAATGGTTTTTACTATGTGAACCTTGAAGGCTTTAATTCCTCCCTTCACCTTTCCCTACAAACTGCTGCACAGACCTCTGGTTGTGGACTCTTTTTCATGCTTCACACCTCCTTGGATGATTTCATACACAAATTTGATTTCCACCTCTGTTGACAATCTGTAGAGAAACATCTCTCATTTGCACTGCTTCTGTTCAGTGCAAAGTCTCAGACTGTCTCTGTTGCCTCCTCACAACTATTTAACTATGAACTCAGGCACAGCAGGGCTAAAAATGTGCTACTCCAAGCCATCACATCGGCTCATTTCTGCTTGATTATGCTAAACAGCAGAGAACTATCCTACTAGTCACTGCAATCTGGGCAAATTCTCCAGTAGGTTTTCTGCTAGATCCTTTTACCAGGGTATGCTTAATTTGCAAAGATTTGTTTTGAAATAACTTCTCAAAGACACAGCATTTCATATCCTGTCATTTCCACCTAGACTCTCACTTTTTCCTTACTCAGTTACCTTAGTGTTTTCCCTCAGACAGTCACACTCAGGATATGCCTCTGCACACCAATCCGGGATGACTTTGCAAAGATGATTTTCCTGTTGTGCTGCTTTGCTTCCATCCCCCCATTTCAATTTTTTACATCTACCAAACTCCCAGCCTGTTTTGTATCAGACAGGAGCCATTTGGCCTCAAGTCCTCATAAAATACCAGTACCCTAAAAATATTTTTCAAGCTTTAATCACAAAAGACATTGTTCTGGCTTTGCATATTTGGTCAATTTTTTTGAAACTTCTTCCAAATCATCTTACTGTATTTGCTGTTTGAGTGTAATGGTCTCATGACTTATACAGAATTTGTGTAAGCATCACTGAGGTCACAAGCTGACAGATTTTTATGTTTGTGGATGCATTTTTCATAAGCACTCCTTCTGAATCACGTATATCTCACAGGAGAGAGAAATAAAGCACCCATGTTGACTGGAGCAGTTTGCATGTGTTTAGTTCCAGGGCAGGAATACCAAATTTCGTTTGAGGATAGGTTTATACAACCAGATACAAATATGTCAGCATGCATTCAAACAGCATAAACATTATAGTCATATGCAATTACAGTTGATAATTTAACATATGAAAACACTTCCTTTCAAATTCTCTAGAAAGGGGAGTGCCTATTTAGAGAGATTCAGTTACTTTGATTTTACTATGGACACAAGGAATCTGGCAAGCCTCGCACCTGAATTTCCTGACTTAGTTAAGTGCCTGCAATTAGTTGAACATCTTGGATCTTACAGATTTCTGTGGAACTGGTATCAAACATTATTTTTCATTGCTTTCTGTGAAAAAAAATAAAATATTGTCTAAACAACTGAATATTCAGAATTACTTTTTTGTTTTTCCTAGACAGAAGTCACTGCATACAGGACTCTCAGTAGTGTATTGCCTGAGTTTTAATCAGACGTGGTTCAGTGTCTACCTGGTGTTGCTTTTCCATAATGTTATGTTCATGTTGGGTTTGTGAATATCTGCATCTGTACAGCACTTCCTCTCTCTTTCTCTCTTTGTATAAAACCACAATACTACTTTTTTGCCTAGAAATGTTGGCTTCAGCTAAAGTCAAATTTATACCATGTTCTAAATCTTTCAACATTCAATTAACTTTATCATTTATTATTTTGAGTTTGGATGAAAAAACCTTGGAAAACAGCTTTTCTTTTTTAATGGATAAAAGTCTCTTGGTATATATAGGTGTATATTTAGGAGTCTGTTGGTCTTGATAATTGATGTAACTTCAGGTATCAAATATTCAAACATTAGAAGAATACTTGAAAAAGATACCAAAGCTAATTATTTTCTTCCCTCTTCATCCCAAAACCTAAATTTTTTTCTGTTTTTCATGTTGCACATGCTTGTATATGTGTATTTTAAATTTTGTTTTGGAAAATGCAAGTTATAGCCTGCTTCTTTTAATTTTCCATAGTATTTATGTTGCTAGACTAGAGATAAGAGAATTAAAAAATATACACAACCAATCTTTTTCAGAAGGAAAGAATTTTTTTCTGTGTGTATGAGTCCTTTTTGGTTTAATTGTGTGTCTGCATTTTCAGTCACCACTAGAGGTGCTGAATTACCCCAAGAGAAAAGAGCTTGCTTTGCAGTCATGACTAAAAGTGCTGAATTATCCCTGGAGAAGAAGGCTCACTTTTGTCAGGATTCCAGTCCAATTTTGCAAACACAAAAGGAGATAATCACTCAAATGTGCATGTGTGCTTACTGGAACAGAGTCCAAACTCTGAACCTTTTGAGGTTTGCCCATCTGTATTACCAGCCTTATTAGTTAAAATTGCACATAGCAGCTTGAGAAAGCATTTTTATGTCCTCTGGCTAGGAGTAGCTCAGTTAGCACACACTCATATGACTAAGTAGTTACTGAAGCTGCAAGACTGCTAACCTTAGTGATTTTTTCATTAGGCATTCAGCTCTTCCAGTAAACACTGCACTTTTTTTTGGTTTTTTTTTTTTTTAAATGGTTCTCTGCCTCATATGGCCATGAATGCAAAACGAAGACTGTTATTATAGGAAATGTGTGTTCCAAACATTATAAATCTCTTAAATTTTGTTTCTGTGCTCTGCTTTCCTAATAATTAGTCATGCTTACAGTTCAGTAAAGGCCACTTCAGTCAGTCAGCCAATAAGACTACAAGAAAAAGTTTCCTGGCAATGGGTGACTAGAGTAAATCACCATTAGAGTGAAATTTAGAGCAGCGCATAAGACCCATCGTAAGACTAGAATACCTATAATCTTAAAACCATAAGAAATTAAATAAAGAGTGTTTGCTAGGATATGGGTTTGGGTCTTTTTGTTGATAGCAATCTTCATTTGAAACCAGTTTTCATTATTCAGGGCAGGGATTAATACAATTTTATTACTTTGGATTGTTACTCAGTGTGTGATAATTCACCTATTAACACAGCAGCAGAAGAAAGTTAATCTTGACCTGGGCAGGGAAACATAAACCTCTTCAAAGTTTGTGACTCACAGAACTGAGAGACAAGCTATGGAAATTATTAATCCTTTTTTGGTTGACATTAATCCCTAAGGGTGGACAGACACCTAATAAGGTTGAGTTTCTGCCCTGATGGCAGGCATTGTGTTTTTCTTATGCATTTCTAGGTATAGGAATCAAGATATAAGAAGGCCTTGCTTTGAAAGTATTTCCTTTGAGAAATTTTTTTCAGTGGAAAATAATTCTGGCCTTATCTTCTGGAAGGAGACTATCCCATATGTTAATTACTCCTTTCCATACATTTGGGCCTGCCACATCATTGCCAACCCCAAAATTGTCTCTTAGAACTCTAACACATCCACCCAGAACTGCAGCTTTTATTTTTCAGTCTTGTACCTGGTTCAGATGGAGAGGTTGCCTTGGTTTTGTTTCTGAAGGAAAGTTGCCTTGGTTTTGTTTCTCAGAAGTCACAGTTTGAAATCCAACCTAAATAATTCTGACATGAAGGATTAATCTGCCATCTTGTGTGTTTCAGAGCATGGGGCTATATGAAGTGTTATAAAATTTTTGCCAGGTACTTGACCAGTCATTTAATGCGGTAGCACCTAAAGGTTTCTATAGTGTCACATGCTGTGACATACAGGGGTTTTGCCAAAATATGTAAGAATCTTTTGGCTTTGTATGTTTGGGATTATCTGTTAGCATAAAACCATTCACCGGTTAGTCTTTGGGTGACCACAGGCAAATATGACAGCAGCACTTCAAATTCACTAAAGGTTTACTCTTTGGTTAGCCTGGGCTTACAAATGTCATTCTGAGTTGCAGAGCTTTCTTGGCAAGTAGGGAAGTAGTGTCTAAAATTATTTTACCAAACAAATATTTATATATTTCTCTGGCAATGGAAAGACTTGGTATTTCTAGCATAGAGAAAATAATAATAACAACCACTGACCGTGGAGCTTACCAGTGGTGTTCAGCAACACCAAGGAGGAGCTGTAGCCATTCTCAGTTACAGGGAGAGTGAAAATCTAAGAGAAGTTTTCCAATCGGACCAAAGCCACTCTTACAAATGTCTTAGCCAAGGTTCAGAAGTCATCTTTGCTTTCAATTATAAAACTCACACACTAATTCTGTACTATATATTTCCAATGAATTGTGCTATTTTTCTTCATATGCACAGACACTTTTTAAATGAAAATTGATATCCACTGATGAGCTGTGCAAGATAAGTAAGCAATCCTATCTTTTTTAAGACTGCCACATATTTTAAAAAAAAAAGATTGTTTTGAATTACATTTTTATTTTGCAATTTTGGCACTAGAGCCAGTGATTTGCATTAGTTTTGTCTTTTGTTGAATTGGGGCTTTTTTTTAGGCTGAGGCAGAGAGGAGTGATAGTCCATGTTTCAAGAAGGGTTAGTGTTTACAGTGGGGTTTTTTTGCCTGAAATTTAAATTATATGCACTTATCCTATTTTATTCAAAATCATTTAGAGTCAATTTAGAAACTTAACAGTGGGTATTTTTTACTTTTTTTTCCTAAATAAAAGTTACAATACTGAAACAGCTGAAAACTAAGAATAAGATCCAGGAAAATCCCAAGATATGTTTGCATATAGACTGGTTAACATAAATATGAATTATATTTCATTACTCTTTTTAGTTAGGTTTTTTCAGCCTTAGAAATAAATTTACTTTATATTCACAAACAATTTATACTTGCATGATGTCTAAAACATAATAGATTTTTGTTTAAAAAAGTGAGGAGTATCATGAAATTACACAGTTCCAAGAAATGATTGCTTAAGAGAAACACTGTAAACTCATGACAAAACCAGAAGAGTTAGCAGCAATACATACGAGTTCGCTTAATAAATCACCTAAGCACCTCATTGCTTAAACCAACAGAAAACTTCTGTCTTCCTTGCACATAACTCAGAAGGCTTAGAATAGATTAGAACTGATTTTATACACAACTTATCATTTAACACTGAAAGGCGGCAACCATGATTTCTGTATCAAGAGTCAGAAAATGTTCAGATGAAGAGGTTTTTGACCTTTTTTCAAAGAAATTTAAAAAAAGAAAACTATTCTTTTATAGCTGTAAAATTTTCAGTGGAAGACCAAAGTCATCATTTGGTGTTCAGTATTTAAACAGCAAGTTTCTCAAACAGCAGATGTTTATGCAAAAAACCTTTTTCAGTTCAAGAAGAACATTAACTTCTAGGGGAACTGTTAAACAAGATAAGAATGTACAAAAT
The DNA here is from genome assembly GCA_013397775.1 of Eulacestoma nigropectus. NCBI lineage: Eukaryota > Metazoa > Chordata > Aves > Passeriformes > Eulacestoma > Eulacestoma nigropectus. Next base: position 511,454 of record VZTE01005888.1, on the reverse strand, counting down.
CCTTGCTCTCAAGCCCGCTTTGAGCTGTATGTGGGCACAGTTTCTATTCCATAGTGAAGGAGTTTGGCCTATATTTTTTAATGTATGCAAATGATAGTGGGAGAGTCAGTATAATATTTGGCAAGTTTCCCATGGACACAGAAACAACCAAGGCAGAGGCTTTCAAGATAATTTTCAGTATAAAACAGTAAAATCAAGCCAGTCTGCTGATTTACGCCTATTTTTACTGCAGCAATAAACTTAAACAACTTGTTCCTGCTGAGGAATTGAGCAGTGTGTGGCTTACTGTGCTGTCTTGTAAAAAGAGATGAAGACAACAAAGCTTTCTTCTCAGAGACACAACTGATGGCAATGATGCACATATGAAAAATGTGACACTGGTAATGCTGCAAAGGTGGACACTAAAGCACAGCCTGGTCAGCTGGTGCTGTTCCCTTTTTTAACATCAGCAGTCACAGTCTCCAGAAGAATAAGCCAAGGAGCATGTGAACACTACTTTTTAGGGATTTTTCTATCTATTGTAATACATATCTTGAGCTGCTACAATACTTTAAAGTACTACAGAAAAGTTTAAACCCTATTTCAGCTCAAGTTCTGCGATTGCTTTAACACACCTCTCAAAGGAAGAACTCGAGGCCCATAAAGTCAGAAATGCTTGGTTCCTCAGTGTGCAAATAGAAAATTAGAGGTCTGGAGGAAACAGGACGGAGTGGAAAGGATGGGTCCCCCTGATGCTCCCAGCAGTGGGGCGCCTGTGGCCAGTGCAGCTGCTCCGATGGTCTGGGGGCACAGCTGTGCTGACCCAGGGGAGGCACAGCCACCTCTGCTTCCCAGCTGTGCCGTGCTTTATGCTGAAAACCGGATCCGTTGCCCTCATTTCTTTATTCTGACAGTTTGGGGGGTGGGGGGAAATAATAAAATACAAACGGAGAGCGGGTCCGGTGTCCTTTTTAGGTGCAAGCCGCTGCTGGGACGGGGGACGGGGCGGGGGGCGGGGGAGTGTGAGTGAAATGAACACGTAAGTGAAAACAAATAGGGAAAGAGAACTGTCGGTGTTTCCCTTAATCCCCGATGAAACACCGCGGACTGCGTCCCCATCTGCCTGCTGGAATCCGGCTCAGGAGCGGGGATGCCCATCCCCGTGTCCCCCGCGGCTCGGGGCTGGCGGGGGGGGGGGGTCCCCG
>VZTE01005888.1:379183-510222 GCA_013397775.1 Eulacestoma nigropectus | reverse complement strand
GCTCGGGGCTGGCGGGCGGGGCTGTTCCCGCCGCCGCCGCGCGGGGTCGCTCTGGGGCCGCCGTTCCCGTCCCGCCCAACAAAGGCGCCCGGAGCGCCCCTTGTCCTGCGCACCGAGCGGGGCAGCGCGGCCGCTCTCAGCCCGAGCCTCCGCGTCCTGGGCATCCACGGCTCGCTGCGAGCAGCAGAGCCTCGTCAGGCTTCAGAGCTACAAACCGAATCGATCAAACAAACACTGATGAAATCCCGTTTATTTGGCAGGATCTGGTGGCGTTCATGTGTTCTGCTGTAGGTAGCGAAGCAGAACGCTGGCCTGGCAGCATGTTGTGGGATATGCATGTCTAAACTTTGTGTTTAAAATCACACAACACAGAGGTAAAAAAAAAAAAAAACAAACAAACAAACAAAAAAAACCAACAACAACAAAAAAATCCCGAAGATTTGCTATGATGGAACGGCTTGGTGGAAAAGAAATCAAATTTGCCACATACTTGAACAACATTCGGCCAGCACAACAATCCAAGGTACATGACTCTACTTTTTTTTAAAGCTGAAATATTTGCAAGAATTTCTATTCCTCAGGTCTAAACTATACTATCCCTGTGGAAATAGTCATACACAAGATTTGTTTAACCTAAACCTTTTAGCAGTTTGTGAAAACAGTAAGAGCCAGCCAGTTGCAGAGGATAAATTGTCCAAAGCAGTCAGGATTCTCTAGGACATATCTCCAAACACTGAAGCAGCTCCACTTTGCTCAGGGAGATATTTAGTTTGGACATGCTAACCTGTTCCTTACTTAAACATCTGGTTTATTGCCAAGGAATCCCAAAATTTCCGGCATATCAACAACAAAACTTACAAAATCACTACTCTTTCTTGTATTGATTTTATTATGTTATTGAAGCCTTTTGATTTGAATTAACGTCATGCATCTTCAAGCAGTTTAACGGAACTGGGACGTCATCCCAACCAGAGCCATTTACGCCATTAATGCTACTCATGACAGTCCTTCTAGAGCCAGGGGATGCATAGGGTATCTGTGTGGATCAGCCAAGGAAACTGTAAGCTCTGTCTTTAATACAGCTGCTGTGACTTTGTCAGTATTTTCTAAAAGCCTAAGTCAAGCCAAGCTGTAATGCTGGAAAGAGTTTAAAATTAGACAAATTAAGACCTCCTGTCCACAGTAACATCCTCCATGAAAATCCACTATAAGGAGTTGTCCTTATTCTGAAGACTAGAGTACCTCCTGCATTGATAAATAAAACTGACATCATTAGAGATGTTTAGAAAAAGGGTCTCCAGTATAATATCTAACATGTTTATAGCAGTCAATCATAAGATTTCACCAAGATACAGGGCTTACAAGAAGTGTCGTTGTATCTTAAACATAAAATTTTTTCAACAAGAGTACATTCACACTGGAAACAGTTTCTTTGTATGTTGTATTAAATAAGGAGTTGTTTCTCCTATGCATGAGAAACGCTTGTGATTTCACGAAAATTTTTCTCAAAGGGTCTGTAGTACAAAAATGAAATATTCATTATTACTAACCAGCCACTTTGGCTCAGTCTTGTCTCTGCTGCTGATTCCAGACCTGTCCATGTTTATCAAATTCAATGTATTCAATATTTAAGTCGCATCTGAATCTTCTTATTTCTCTTCATGGTAGCATCCCTTCGTCTCCATTCCATACTTACATTGCTTTATCAGGTCTGGTCATGACTTTGGCTGATTTCATTTCAAATCCCTTTAAAATTATATAGTAAAGATTTTGCATTTTAGTTTCCTGTTGAGGCTCCCTTTTTTTTTTTTTTTTTTTTAACTGAAACATCTACTGCTTTACATCCAATATATTTGCTTGAGGGTAATTTCTGGCAGTGCTCTTTTTAGTGTAGTGTCTGTGTGCTAAACAAAGCATTAAACTTCAGACTAATCCAAACTGAAAAATCAGAATTAGCAGATCTAGTATTCATATATCATTTGGTCTAATTTGAAAAGCCACTCCTTTCCCCACACTTCACATCACTGAAACTCAGTCTATTTTTCTCAACAGATTAGCAAACATTAGCAAATCACAATGAACTTCACTTCATTTTTGAATTTATAAGGAAACCTGAAACCAGCAGAATCATGAGCTGTTTCTTGTTTCCCTGTGAATGCTTTACACAGGTGTAATGGGTAAAAAGTTGATGAGTAAGGTCTACCAGTGCTGTGTGGTGACTCGGAGTCATGCCAAGGTTTCTGACTAGGTAACCTCTGCTGCCTTATGGCCCCTGGACTTCCATTTACACGTCTTTCTCACAGGTTCTGTATAGCACAGGCAACATGCAGAGGGTCCTGTGCAGTCCGTCACTTATCTCCTCTTTCCACCTTTTTCTGGCATTTTACAGCAGGCTTTAAGTCATGATCTGAGGACACAGAGATACCTACCCACAAAACTGAAAGCATTTGAGGAAGCGCCCATGGAAAAGACAAACTAATCGATCTGGAAAAATAGTTCAAATTATTGTTAATAAATTGTTCAAATTATAGTTCAAAAATAACAGCATCAGTCTTTAAATACAATCCATTTCATGAAGTGTTGCTCCCAGTGTCATTAGAGGAAAATCTTTGCACAGAAAATGTGGATGCAACTGTTTTAAAAGAACAATTGTTATGAGGACAGAGGAAGGCAAAAAAAAAAAAAAATCAAGGGATCCTTTCTTAAGTGACGAGTGAATTCATAGCTAAGCATCTGCTCAGAGGAAAACACTGAGGTCAGATCTTGGCCTCGGTTTTCAAGTGGGCCCAGAGAGCTATATAACTACTTTACAAGCAACAAATACGTGTCTAGTGACAATATCTTCTGCCTTGTTTCTCTCTCCTTTTTTTCTTTTCCCTTCAGAGTAGAAAGTTTTCATCTGTTTTGTATTAGAACCAGGATGAGGCTTAGGTCAGTCAAGAAAAACCCTCTGAGAATGCTAGAGGATTTGGCAGTGAAAGATCCCCAAATCTACATATGTGTGCCCAAACTAAAGCGGAAGAGGGAAGAAAAAGCATAATTTTTCTATCAATATGTCTTTCTTGCTTTTCTATTAAAAATAAACTAAAAATAAAACTATTCCTTGTCATACAAGTCATATTTACTCTACAAAAATGCTTCTGTATTTAGAAATAAATCGGAACTCCTTATTTTAATATGAGACTCACATGACTTGTTTTGTAAAAAGGGAGAAAATACTCCAGGAACAGGGAACACTCAACAAACATTTGCACATCTGAATGACCTGACAGGAGACTTATATTCTGTGTGGGAATATACATTTGGAAAGAGATACTGGAATCAGTGGATGGCTGGAGTTGTTTTGGCTGGGGATGGTACTGTCAGTATCTCAGCTGCTGCAAACCTTTATTGCTCCACAACACGGATTTACATCAGCTGTGCAACTGGCCCAGGGCCTCTCCCAGGAATGGTGTTACCTCACCAGTCGATGTGTTGGTTGCAGTAATGATATTCCAGGCAGGCTGATCCATGCACTGATAGAGCTGTGACCTGGAGAGGGCGGCATGTCTGTCATTCTATCAAGAATAAATAAGCCATAGTGGAAATGAAAAACAAAAACCAAGGCCTGGGGTCAGGCAACAAAACTGTCTGGTAAAACTTACTGAAGCCTGAGCTGCTAAAGAATTCGGAGCTAAATTTGGAATACAGCACTTTGCTAGAGGCATGAAAATCTGTCTGTTCACTGTTTTATTGACATGTAAATGTGTTTCAATGACTTTAATGTAAATTTAGCAAAAACACAGAGGATTTGTCAATATAATTTCAGACAATTGTTTTAATTTTTGGTGCTGTTTTTAGTAGCTTTGCTACTTACCTGGGTTGTTACTTTTGCTGGAGTTTTTTTTCCCCTCTCTTTTTTTCACTATGAAAATCAAAATGCTGTTCTGGAGAAACATTAACTGCAATATTGTTTGCTAAACAGAAACATGGTTCTGAATTTTTCTGTTCTTTCCTTCTCAGGCGTTTCCAGCAGAAATCAAAAAGGGGAAAAGAGAAGACTTCTTCATGTATGACAAAACTCTAATATTATAGAACCAGTTTTGCAACACGTATCATACAGGAATGTGTGGGGGTTTTCCCTAAAAGATCAAAAGCCTGATACTGCTTACTTGCTTTCAGGTTCCACTAGAAGCTCAGCCAATCTCTCTCTGAAAGCCCCTAAACTTTGGAGATTTAGCTAACTGTGGGCAAGACTGAACCCCGTTCTGAGGAGAAAGAGGATGCTTCTTTTGTGTTTCATTGTGATTGGAGTTTTGGTGGTGGCAGTGAAAGAGACTGAAATATTTAGTTTTAATTTTGCTTTGTTTTGGATTTTCTTTTGTAAAGAAGTTGAAACTGAATAAATAATCTTTAGTATTCTCCTTGCAAGAGATTGAACAGAGAAGACATCTAAGCAGAGTTCTGGGTGCCATTCAGTGGGCACCAAAAGTTTGTGGATGAGGAAGGGAAGCCATGAAGAGGTGCTATACACTGACGACCTGGAAAAGGTGTACCAGGGGAAATCTAGAGACAGCTGTTTCCAGGTCTAACTATACCAGCATCAGCCTTCCATTGGAATGTATTTGTCGCAAACTCATAGAAAAACATCCGTCCAGACCAGGGTAAGGAAGTGAGGCCTCCAAGCTCAGACTTGGTTATCTCTTATGTCCATGTTTATCTCCATCCCCTTTCAGAAACATGTACGCTAAAATCTGGATTACATGCTCTGAAATGACCTCAAAAGGCATACCAAGGTCATTTTCTGGTGCAGAAAACAACATATAATTGCACAGGTCTGTACTACCATTCCAGCACTTTTTCAATACAAAATTTGCTCTTACTGTACTAAGACAAGCATGGAAATCTGTCATTATTCCTCTTACCCTCTGGTATTTTGAACACTGCATAATAATCAACCAAAACCAGTGCAGACTGCAAAGCAGAGATGTAGTACGTCTTCGTGGGAGTGTAAAGTTTCATAAGCCATAGTAGGTGTCTAACTATGTTATCACCCCTTAAATGACAAAGTCTTTGGAGCTGCAAAGCAAAGCGAAGTGATACTTTTGAAGAACTTTCATCCTGTGCTAAAATCAGCAACTCAACACTACTGAAGATATTTTGATACACTATTCATTGATTTCTTTTGAAAGGTGATTAATCAATCTAGCTCACTAGTGTCAGTGTAGATCTGTAGAACTTAACACTTTTTAAAAGTATTTAGATCTCTAAAAAGATTTGTTTGGTACTCAAGTTCGTGCAACTTCATTTCCAATAATTAAGTGAATTTTATGGTAATATTCTGTCCCTTCATATAAAAATAAAAGTAATATCTTGAATGTTTATTACAAAGAAATTACCAAGAATTTATTTCAACAAGATTTTAAAAATGTTATACTGCTGTTAAAGTCTTATCTTGCTACAAGAACAAGTATGCATTTGGGTAGCTAGGTCTTAAAACCACTACTTTGCATTCAAAATTAGTTATTAAAAGTCTTCAACTTTTCTTCATATTCTTAAAATAGGACAGATAAGTGTCATATTAGGTACATCACAGAACAGCTCTGTCTGAGGCCTAAGCAAGGCATATTGATCTCATTTGGAAATTTTATTTGTCAATAACAGGTAAGCAAGTCTGTAAGTATGCTCAAATTGAACCTAATAATAGAAAACATTTGGAAGTCAAAACACACTTATCAGCAAAACCTGAAAAGTGTTCACAAGCTTTTTTTGTCCTTTTATTTATTGGCAATACAGTATCAAATGCTGCTTCTGACAGATAAAAAAATGACATGTATAGTACCTCTGTGTAAGAAATTAATAAAAGCTGAAGTATTTTTAGCTGAAGAATAAATAAGTATGGTAAAAACTAATATGGATAGAAATTACATCTAAAAGGTGATTTTGAATACTTCAGTTGGACAAAAATATGGTTGCAATGAAGAATATTTCTTCTGAGTAGGAAGTATTTTACACAGATTGTTGGTTTAAATAATTTTCAAGATTTAAAATAGAACAGGGGAAAATCAGTGAAACACAGATTAAAGCTGTTTTGCTAATCTGCTGTACTTCCCTTTGCAACATCTGCATTTTCAGCATAAACTGCAAGTGGTACAGTGCAGTCGTTAGCACGTCTGACACATTGTCCGTGTTTATGATGTCATACTACAAATTACCAAATATGGAAGATTTTAAGCATCTTGCCTCGTGCTTAACTGAGTATGGCAAAAATCAAGATGTTCATTGATCAATTTTAAGCAAAAATAATATGCTTTAAATGTTAAAATAAAAAAAATCACATGAAAAAAAGGTCTCACTGTCATTAAATCTAATGTGAATAACAATTTCCTTCCGGGCACTAACATTCTCAAAAGGTCCGTTGTTGTTTCTTAAGGTGACCTGAAAGTATTTGTCATGGCTTTTTCTATGAGACTTAAAACAATAACTTCAGAGACAGATCGAAGGAGAAGCCTAGTCAAGAAAACTGTCTTTCTTGGAAAAATGCAAGTTTTCTTCTTCATTTGAAGAAAATCAAAATTACATCCCCATGTAACAAAAATGTTTCCGAAGGGAAAGCCAAAATCTACCTAAATTGTGAAAAAAAAAAAAAAAAAAAATCTACCATGTTTATTTCACTATTGATGTAGAGTATAAATTAAGGCCTCAGAAGAAGAGGGAAAGTGCATCTTTCAATTCGGCAGCCTTGGCATCAGAAGAAAGTGCTTTATTGTTCTTCACACAAACCGTCCCCATTAGGGCTCAAGATGTTCTTGTCCTTTTAATCCTCATTTGTACCCCTTAGCCATTTGTTTAGAATTAAATTAACTGCAATTTGGAAAATGTGGATGAAAGGTAGTGCATTGAGTAGATATCACATGTTTCCTGAATAGTGCCTGTTCTGCCTCTTTCACAGCCATTCATTGTGCCTGAAAGGGTGTAGTGTGTGAATTGTTGGACTGTCACTCTGCAGTGAAGTCTAGTAGCCAGTATTACCATGGAAACAGCAGGAAAAAGACAATTAACAAAATGGTTCTGATTTTCCTTATTTCTTGGGGGAAGGGGTGTTCATTAGTGATTTTTTTGTTTTCTTTTGTTATTTTCCCAAAAGAAACACAGGGGTAAGTGAGTAATATTCTTGTTAAATTAGACATTGTCATCACTGCAGGCCTAGCAATGCAACAGAAATATGTGTTTGTGCAATAAAATGTGAGCTCTTAAGTGTTGTCTAGTCTTATTCCTCCCTTTCCCATCACAGAAAAGAAGTCTCAAAATATTCTTAGGTGAGCGACTGTTAATGAGCAGAGCCTGTGAGTTTAACCCTCACACATTCATTGGACTTTTAATTAGTCCCTCTCAGAATCACTCCTATGACAGAAACACAATGTACGCCTGAGAGGGGTTTAAACCAAAAGGGGGCTCTCTTTAGATTTTTAGCAATAGTTTAAAATCAAATAAGTTGGAGGGAAGGGCTGTGGGCTGCCGTAAAAGGTAGATTTTTCTGCCTGAAGCGCATTCCAGTGCAGGGGTCCAGCTATAATTTCAAGTCAGTCAAGTTCACATTCTGCGTCCAGAAGCACATAAAACAAAGGGGAGAAACTCGGGCTCTTAAAAACATCTCTGCCTTCAAAATGGTTGTTTCTCCCTAACAGTGTCACTAACTTTTACGAATTGCAATTAACGGAAAAAAACCTGATGCAAATTCTATGCTAACACTTTATGTCAAACATTCCCGAAAGACTGAACTCTAGGTCATGTTCATGTTGCATGAACATGGGGGCTTCAGAAAAAAAATCATTCTTCTCCCTGCTTATACAGATGCAGACAAGATCAGTACCCCCTCATTTTCATTTATTGATCCTTTCCATTGTAGGAGCAATACACATAGCAGAAAAACTGATGGAGAGCATTGTGATTAGGCAAACCCTGCTTCTTTATGCTTAGTGGCAACAAAATTCATGTGCTACTGGTAGGTTTCTCTACTAATATACTAAAAAAAGACACTCAGTTGTCTAACATTGTTTGCTAAACACACCCTAATAAATGTATTTTGTAATATATCATGTCTGTTGTTGGAACAGATCTGTCCTGTATTGTATATTTGAATACCTATGCCTTTGGGAATAAGACTCTCCTGGATCTCTAGACTGCAGTGAGCAGATATTAAACTATAAGAGTAGTTGGCTTGGGTTTTTTTAAGGAAGAGGTTTCTGTGAAGTCATACATTTGCTCTCTAAATAGCGACATGGAAAAGAAATTGACCTGTTCTGTTGTCCAGCAAAGTGAATTATTTACAGGAGTGCGTTGCATTTGAAGAAAGGTGAACAGTGCAGGAATAAAATGACAGAACACATACTAAGGACATAGTGCAGAGATTTGGGATGAGTTAAAAGCAGAAAGGAGAATAACTAGAGGAAAAAAATTACATGGAAAGTCCTGGTCACTGTTTGTCCATCCTAGGTAAATACAACGTCTCTGAAACAAACCACTAGAACACTGAAGGGCAAGCCTAGGGAAGAGAAGCTGAAGGCATACCCTGACTCAAAGGATATACTCCAGCAGCATTCAAGTAGATGGCTAATAGGGGAAAAGCAGGAAAAGAAAGTTGTAAGAACAAAAGTTGAAGCAGCCATCAGGTTATCTGATTCATGTAACACTGTATAGCCTCAGACTTAATAAATCTGTGAAGTAGAAAGAAAAAGGGAAGACATGGATGTTTTTTTAAAGCATAGCAGTGAACTAATGTAATGTTTTGCATCAGTATCTTACAGGAGAATCAACATGCATGTAAATGTAAGTGGAATTTAGCACTGAAGAAATACAGACTTATTTTAATGTCATATCGTGGGCAAATGAGTTTCTGGTTTTGTTTTTTTTAGTGTCTGATTAAGGAATTTTCTGTAGTCCTTGAGCTCTGACCTAGCAGCCTTTTAGTAATGTTATTAATACCAGTCATGAAATAGGCTGTTGTTGATTAAATCAATGACCAATCTTGGCTTTAGATTATAACATAGATGTCAGCAGAAACCCCAGAAACGCAAAGATTAAACTCTTTACTTAGAGATAAACCATCCTAAGATAGTTTATCTTAGGATGGTTTATCTCTAAGAAGATAGTTCCCTTCACTGTCACTGTGATTCCAACAATGCTCCATTCACTCCCACAAACATGTTTTACTTTAATTATTGATTGAGGTAATTGGTGTTTGGGCTCAGCATGTTCTGTGCTTTACTGAGTCCTTAGCATTAACACTAATGCACTTGGAATCCAATACCTTGTAGTTTTTCCTGGGGTTTAACTTCTTCAGGAGCGAAGCACAAGCTTTCCCATCTTACTTAAAGATCACACAATCCAAGTGATGAGAAAGGAGGGAAACAGCACCAGGTAAAAATCTGAAGAGTTGTCATAAGCTTACTTTAGCCCCAGTCAGATAAACCATGTTTATTTGTTTGCTAAGTATGCAGGGTAATTAAGTGTAAAAGTAATTAATGAACTTCTCTGGAGCCAGTTACGCCAAAATACGTCCATATTTTGTGCCTACTTGAATTGTGGACTCAAATATCCAAAGCATTTGCAGACAACATTTATTTGGGCATGTGTGGAAACACATATTATTTAATCTGGTATGCATGTATGTAGCTATTCTCATAACTAAGTGTGGAAATTTATATGAGATTGCTTAAGGCTGACTTTGTGAAAAGAACCTTTAGGTTTTTTGATAATGCTACTTTGGCATATGTAAATCTTTCTATCCATCATGGTCTTGATAGCCTTGTTTTTTATTTTTTTAAACATTATTTTGGATTTCAATGAACTCTCAAGTCTCATCAGTAACATGCTGTCTGAAAGCAATGTTTAGGTAGTTTAGATATCTTAGAATTATTATTGTTTAAAAAGTCCTGAAAACAAAAAGATACCTATATTAATGACTTGAAATATTGTCAGGAACAGTAAAACAGCAACAACCTTCAGTCTGCTATCATGACCTCCTATACACATGCTGGAGGTAAAAATTTTGTCAGTTTTGACAACACTTTTATCAACACAAGCTTCAGGAAACTCTTACCCTTCAGGTAAGCATCCTCTGCAGGAGGAAGACCTCAACCAATGCCTGTCAATAGAAGATTAACTAGTGGCAGACAGTTTTCAAATGAAGCTGTAAACTTAAATGTGTCTTGAAATAATTGCTTTCTCTTTTTGTTTTTTTTTTCTTTTTTTTTTTTTCCCCAAGAAAACTGCACATAAAACACCTGTTTTCATACTCCTTCCTGTTGGAAAAGACCATTGCAACTTTCCACAGAAACCTGTGCAGTGATACCAGCCACACAATAGATGGTCTCTTAAAACAATAATTTCCTCAACAATTATTTATAGTGAGTGGAGTAGCCCATTTGCTTCCACTAGGGAGGCACAGTGTGATTGCTACAGCACTGGCAACTTGGTCATGAAGGAACATGTTGCTTCCACTTTGCATGTTGTAGAGCAGACACCTCCCAGGCCTAGCAACAGATGTGTGGGAAAAGTTCTTCACTAGTATTTACATTCTCATGTTCACCAAGGCCATTTTTCACTACACAGACGTAGGAACGTGTCACGATGAGTGATATTTTAAAGCTCCTTTATGATGCTAGAAGTAAAATAGCCATAATGTGAATGAGAGGTATTCCCCAAGGGTATGGATGAAATATCAAACACTTACGGAGATCTCGCCCAAGTCCAGGAGAGGAGCTGATTGTAGAACGATCACAAAGGTAGTTTTTATGTGTCAGTAGGACATATGTAGGATTCCATGCCAGCAGAAATTCAAAGATTTGTTGTCACCATCCTACCCATGGAAAGAAAAGCAAAAAAAAAAAAAAAACACAGAGAGAGAAAACTAATTGGAATTTTTCTAAAAATAGACCACATTGTTTATTTTTTGTGGAGACGCTGTACTAACAGAAAACATTACCTGTCAAATGTGCTTCCACCATCCTGCAGATTTTTATTCTTTTCTCAAAGAGCAATGCCACTCCAAAGCAACATTCCTGTGTAATTATATATTCAATTAAAGCAAAGCTGTCTTAACAACAGCTGAGTTCTCCATAATTGTTTGATGTCATGAAAAACAAACAACTCCCCAAAGAATAATGAGTCAACATCTGTTCTTTCCCCCTCTTCCCCTCCTGGTTCTTCTGGTAGCTGAGGGAATCTTCATTTGGGGCTGCTCAAAAAATGCTGGACCAGCTTTATCATTGTTGTAATTTCAGTGGAGTGAGTGCTGCTGCACAAGGCTTTAATCTGGTCTCATTATTTTAAACCAATGTTTAAATGTGCCCCAAACAGTAATGTTAAAAAAAAAAAAAAGTTTGTCAAATTTTTATGCATCCATTCAACCTCTATCTAGTCAAAATCATGCTTTAAACAGCCGTGATAGAATCCAGGAGAAATTTAGGCCTTATATAACACTATATTTAAAGAGTTTGTATTCATTCAATGCTACATTTATGGACATGAAAAAACTTCTCATCCTAGCATAAAAACTTTGAGAAATTAAATTTTTAGACTAGTATCAATATTTGAACCTTAAGGTAATGTCTAACTAGAGACTAATAAAAGTACATTAAGAGAGCTTTGATTAAAGGAGAGGTGATATAGGCAATGCCCAAAATAAAAACAATGTAATATGGAAGTATTTCTCTATTTTAAAGGTTTGTTAGTAGTTATTTATGGGGAAAAAATAAACCTTTGTACACTGACATAAAATCAAAAGGTAATTTGTATAAAGTGACTTTTTTACTTCATCTGGACCTGTACAAGAAAGCACTTTTCATGACATTAAAAAATATGTCTTCAGTCAGGTTTTATATATTCCAGTGTTGGAAACTTTAAAATTCTTTGCAGATCCTTTCCAGTCTTTCCAAGCTTTTTACCATTTGGATTTTTTCTGACGCCTACTATGTCTGTTTCTTGATTTATTTTGAGCACATTTTTTCCTATCATAGCCCTCATAGGTTATTATTTTCCATTGTACAACAGTTTTCAAGACTACTGTCCTCACTTCTTCATGCTGGAACCATTCCTCCATTAATCTCATCCTTGGTTCATGATTGAAACTTTCATCTCCTCTCCTGAAGTAACCAAATTAACTCCTGATTCTTCATTCCATACTGTGTAGTCAATGATTCCTAATTGGGCATTTTCTACCAGGCTTTATTCCATTTTGTTCTCTTTTTCTTCAGTCTGCTATTGCCATTTTGAATTCCAGTCTATTTTTTTCCAGTGTATTCTAAAGTCTCTCTCAACTTCATGACACTTGTGAGCTTAACACAGGTTTCTGTCTATTTAGGTTTTTAGTAAAACTCTCAATAGAAACAGATCTGGACAGACTCCAGGAGAACAGCTAATTGTTTGCTTCTGCTTGACAGTGAATCACTGATAGATATTCTCTAAGTTAAAATCCTGACTTCCTCCCCTCAGTCACGTGTATCTGAATTACTGACAATTTCCAGAAGTTTTAAAAACTTTGATGTGTTTCACCTTCGAAAATCAAGACTTGTGCCTTTACTCTGGTAGTTTTGTATTCCATATTAAGCACTACACATAGGCTGTCAGGCATAAAAGCTCATAAGCTTTTTATTTATTGCTTTTGTTGAGTAAAATGTTCCATTTCTTCACACAGTTAAACTGCACCAGTACTTTATGGCCTTTAAAGAAGAGGACAGTGTTTGCAGAGATTTGCTCCTTTCCTTTTCCAGGGTTACTATACCCCAGTAGAGGACTTTGGCTATGAACTTTTATCCTATTTATTGTTTTTTATTTATAGAGAAAATTAATGACCTCTCTAGGTAAATTAACATAGAGCGAACATTTGTCAATATTTGCTTATTGTGCAGTAGAGGACTTTTTCAGCACACGGCCAGAGCTCCACAAGAGTAAATGAAAAAGGAGGCAGCAACAATATGATTATGAATACATTGCCAATTTGTAAATGAAAAGCTCTGAATCTTCTTTTCTTTTTTTTTTTTTATCCCCTGAAGTGCAGTGCACATGGGCATTTCTAAGTAGATCTGGGCAGGCCTGCAGATAAATCAAAACTTAGACAAGCCAAAGACCTGGCTTTTTTCCACAAGCAAAAACACAAGTCAAGCTGCCAAAGTTGGCTGCCCATTAAAAAAACAAAAACAAAAACAAAAACACAAACAAAAACACAAACCAACAAAAAAAACCCCAAACCAAGATAAAATTCTATGTAAAGATACATAAATTGAATGTGACCAGGAGGCAATCTTACCAAATGATTGTCTTTATTCACAGATGTGAAGCGAAGGCAAAGCTTGTAACTCAACAGGATCTCAAATTAAGCTTCCTTTAAACCTAGTCTAACTTTACCTTCTGTAAATTTATATAATTAAAGTAGGATAACAGGAACATTAATGTCAACACAATCAGGTCCCAGGAACAAGTAAATCAGCTTTTTACTGGAATAAACAGTTCTTACACAGCATAGAATTACACCTTCTACAGAAAAGGAAGTTACAGAGACATAGAAGGATGAAAGAGGAGCCTGTTAGAGACCTGATAATTAAAAGGGTCTTTTTCAAACACTAACAGAAGATTATTATTTGAGTTAAAGAAAAAACAATGCTTATATATGCACTTATTATCAAGAAAGGGCCTTGTATTTAAGTAAAACAATGTTTATGAAGAAAAATAAGATGGCTATACACAGAAATATTTTCAAAGCAAAATGTTGTTCATGGATTTCCATAAAAAATTGTGGTTGTTTAGAAGTGTCCCTTTTAAATTATCATGGACTAAATCAGAGACTAGAACTAAAATGTAGCCACACTGAAAGATAATGGCAGTGGAGGCTGCTGTTGTTTATGCGTGCTGTTCACATTTACTCTGCAAACGTATAGTTCAGTTTAATTAGCATGTGATTGAAAAGTGTTGACGTCTTGTGTTCTGTGTTGCTAAAGGGATTTCTTCAAACTGGGGAATATGTAAATTCCTTGAAGAATTGTTTATACTACCAGAATGGCTTTTAAGTAATTTTGATGACAAGAATTAAAGTAGGCAGTCAACATAGTTATTTTGAGGATTTAATATAGTTGTGAACACAAGAGTGTAAATAACTTTTGCAAGGAGCTGAAGCAGACTGTGAAAACAGCTGTACAAATTTTTTATTTTTTAATTTTTTTTTAGTTCATGGAACAGTAGAGTTTAATTGCAGCTTTTGTCCATTCTCATTTCTGGCAGCTTAAAATAAGATGAATAAATGTAAAAAAAACTACATCTCCTTCGAAGCTCTGAGTATAATTTAAAACAGAAAAGATTTTAGAATTTCTGTGTGATTCTTCTCTGGGCTATAAAAAGAGTAAATGTCTGTAGCTTCATTTGTTTCACAAAGTATATTTCTGATTTGCTGTGGTTTTATAGGAGTAAAATATGGATTAAACTGTAAATCACACTTCTTTGAAGACTGCATATTTTTAATTGTTTGCGTGGCAGAGGCAAAGTACTGTCAAAGGCTTGCATAGTTCAGAAAACTCTAGAAATATATGGACATTGAAATTTCCACTCCACAGAAAGACTTGCAGCTTCAGAATCAATTTTATTCTGAACTGGAGAGAAAAAAGAAAAAATTAAAATGTTAGACTGACGTGTTTTTTGGGCTTATAATATTCAGGGGAAAAAAAATTAAAGTGAAAGTTCTTGAAGAATGAAAAACATAAAAAAATAAAAGTTCTTGTCATGAGAATGTAAAATATTTTGCTATTTATTTTCAAATTGGAAGTGAAATGAATGATGATTGCAGGGTTCTTTAGTTATGTCCTAATGTACAGATGTTCATAATCATGAGCTGTATGGGAGCATGCAAGAGCCACTGGCAGCAGCTGCAGCCATCAAGGTAAACTGCAGAGTCAGGAGAGGTTACTGGTAAGCCTTCCTCATTTGTGAGGGTGATTTCTTTACTGTCCACAACACTGACCCACCAAAGTCCCAAAAATATCTCAGTGGAGAGGCTTGTACGTTTTGGGCAGAAGATTATGTTCTGATATGGATTCATCTAAGATGAAGTGTTCATCTAATTTGGGTCTGTTAAAGATTCTAGTCATGAGGTCTAAGCTTCCTAAGCCTCCTGAGAACAATGCAGAATCATTCATCTGTCATAGCCAGCTGCTTATGATAGAAAGGATTTTTTCTCTTTTTTTCCACATTAGATCTGTCTGCTGAGGGATTTGGATCAATAGATGCTGTACTTTTATGTGGGTAAAGTTAGGTGAAGTTACACTCCCTTTAAATGTCAGAATAAACTACGCAGAAGAGAAAATCCCTTTTTGGTGTATTAACCAAATACTAATGCTTTGAATTTATTGTGTTCATTGTGTCAAATTGCACTAATTGCTGATGGTGTTGAACAAAAATCATTTTTCCCCAAAACCAAAGTTAACCTACCTCACCAAACTACACATTATACTAGCTAAGTACTACATTTGCCAGGCCCCGCTCTTTTCTTTGCAATATCTCTGACTGTCCTTCTGCTTATGAGGTAAAATTCCTGCCACTGAGGTACAGTGAACTGCAGGAGAGTTGAGTTCTATCCCCAGCCTTTTCTCCCTATCCATCAACAGAAACACTGGTGGGTGTTGGTCAATAATTCTCATCAGTCAACTGGGTTTAGATAAAACTCCAGTAAAATCACAACTAGCTCTACTCCATCTGAACAAAGGGCAGTTCAAAGAGGGAGTGGAAAAAATTAACACCATCATGTCTTATGATGAGAACATAAATCAGACTATGATAAAAGAGAGGGGAAAAGATATGGGAAGATAAGGGAAACAGAAAAGACTGCATAATGGATAAGCTTCCTCAACTAGTTCTAGAAAATGTGAACCCAGAAAACCAAGTAGATCCAGCCCCTCAAAATCAATAAAAATTGCTATTGACTTAAGTGGTGCCACATCACAGGCTCTTTTTATCCTTAAACCTTGGAGAGATACCAGGATAAGACAACTGCCTAACCACATGAAAGAAACCTCTGCTCTACCACGTCTAAGATTAATTTAAAATTAAGGAATTTTGGTAAATACTTAAGTTACCCTGTATCTCTTACCTGACAGGCACATAATGAATAGCTTAGCAGGTGATAAATAACTGTTCCAGGGTGAAAATCTATCCAAGTGCAGAAGGAATTTTGTTGTAATTTTATCAATATCTTAGAAACAAAGATAGACACAATAGTAACAGTAAGAAACAAAAATAATACTTTTTGTATTGCAGATACATTTTCTTTTGTTCACATAGAAGACTACTCTTTATGGATTGCAACACCCTTCTTAAAATCCTATCTGACATTTTACGGACATTAGTTTGGCTTCCAAAAGCATTTCTTAAAACTGCAAGCTTTGTATGTCCAGTTCCTGGGGTTAATACTTTATATAAAATATACAGAATAATTCCTGATCTTTTCAATACCTATTGAATTCATGAGGTTTGGAACGTGAGGAAGGAAGAAATCCTACCATTAATCCTTAGTGTTGATCATTCTGACATGTCAAGTTTTAAAATTGGTAGATGAAAGTCCACAGATGCTTTAAAAACCAGGTTAACTTTTACTAATACATTGAAGAAAGATAATCTGTCTTCAGCAGTAGCCAGCATAATCAGGTGGTTCTGCTTTTCTTTCAACCATTCTAAGACACAAACTATGTCTGCTAGGGAACATAGCCACCCATACACCGGTTCCCGAAAGGAATGGAAATTCAGCGAAATTTCAGTGTGCTACAGGTATTGGCTTGATCTTGGCTGCCTTACTGACTTAAGCAGGACTAATATTCAGGCCTGAATAAATCACAATTTTTTCTACTGCAGAAGTGTTCAGCCAAACTACTGGTCCCCACTGCATAGAAGTAAATAAAATTTAAATTTAGAGTCTTATCATAATATCAGCTTTTGTACCTGTGGTACAGGAACAGATGGAGTATGGGAAAAATTTGAAGTGTTAATTGATTTTGTTTGAATGCTGTTACCCTCTGTTTGGTGTGAATTGTTGAGTTGTCAAAACATTAAGTTATATAAGGAATGGAGCAGAGAATAAAAAAAATATAATTCTATTGATATCAGAGGTGTATCTTCAGCTAATATACCATGTTCACACTAGTCATCCCATCTCAGACTGCTTAAAAAATAAGCAGAATAAAAAAACACCAATAAAAATGAAAGAAAAGCCCTGTTCTCAGAAACTAAAAATTAGTTTTTGTTTCCTTAGGAAAGAGATAAAAATACAGAATTTCTCTTAAAGGAAATTTGTGGAGTTCAAATATTTAAGTGCATTTAAATAGGCTGAGAAAACAAATGTACAGGGATATGAACAGTATATTGGGGTTTGATAATTACCCCCAAAAGCAATAAAAGGAGCATTTATCTTTGCACTTCCCAAACGTAACTCTTAGAAATTAAGATCTAATGTGGAGGAAGACATAATTTGCTGCTCCTGTGAAGTCATGTCACCTTCCTCAGAAGCACATGATATAGGGATTTTATGTGGATAAGGTTTAGGAATGATGGAGTAAGATCTCACATAAAAATTCCTGTATTTACATGTACCTAGGAAAATATCAGTAGGATATAATAAAGCACATGGAAACCTCCCAAAACCTCTGACTGCATCCTATGAATCATGTATTTGATCACATGTAGTTCAGATTATAATCTGAAATAAAACATAATGTCTCCACAGGATTACATGGAGTTTTCTCATGTCAAACACTCACATAGTGAAGGCAGGAAGAATAAAAGAAAGTGATAATTAACCAGGCTGAGATGAACACCTCTTCCACTATCATGTAACTTCAATGCAATGCAGTGTTCCTTTGACAAAATATTAGAAATCAGATTTTAGGCCACAATTTAGCTCAAAATTACTTCCCTGATTAAAAATTAAGTTTCCCTTCAGGAAACTGACCTTCTGTCTGAAATTATTTTACCTCCATAATAATATTTTTGACCTGTAAGAAAATATACATGTTCTTTTACCCCATAAGCAAATCATGAAGTATTGAAGATAGAAATCAATAATGATGTTTGAGAAAAAACACTTTTTCTTTGTATTTCATCAATGGAGAATAGAAAAATACTGCAATTACTATGGGGAAATATGTGGATTAAAAACCCACTGTCAGAACCACCTCAATATTAACTGCACAATATAGAGCAGAAATCTACAAGATAGCAAATCAAATGACTCTACCTTAACTCACCCAAGAAACAAGAACAAGCAATTGAATATTATGCATATAAATTATTAAGGGGAGAATTACAGCAACTTCAGGAATTTTTGTTGGTTTTGTTGTTGTTTTAAATATTTCTTATTGTTTGCAGGCATCTAAACATAGGAAGTGTCTGGAGTTTTGTAATATTTTTTGAATGCTCGCTTTCCATTGTGAGATCTTTCAATATTATTTATTTTAATTTTAATGAACAAAGAATTTGAAATCTGCAGGCAATTTGCTTGTTACTATGACTGAGATAATATGTTTTAATTAACTTTTGTATAGCTAGTTTTTTTTTTTTTCCTCTGGAAAATGCAAAATGAGTAACCTGTGGATCCCAATTATATGGGAAATTCCACCTTCAGAGACACTGGTTGGTTCATAGAAATTTGTGGGAAAAAACCACCATTACAAAGTAACAAGCATTTGTCAATTTTTGTGGGGTTTAGTCCTAGTTCTGCATGTAGAAAAAATGCATTCATTCAATTGTAAGGACTGCTCATTTTCTCCCTGATTGTATCTTTTATTCTTGAATCTTCTCCTTTGCAACATATCTGTACATTGCTTGCACTCCATAATGAGATCCAGACCTTGAATCAGCTGATAAAGAATAGTGTACATGGTTGAAATAATCCTGGGTGCAGCTGGAATTGCTTAAAGCATTTCATAACTATATACAGAATAAATATACAAAAGCTTTCTATTACGATGACATTCTGAAAGAGAAGAAGGTGAAGAATCCAAGGAAGCAGATCTTCATATAACGAAGCCAATGCTGGAAACACACATTAGATAATCTGCTGTTTATTAGCATCTGTTTTGCTACCTCTCTCCCACAACAGCCACAGCTATTTTATGCTTCACTCCCTTTTTTTAGTGGCAGATCTGCACTAGACTTATGGAAAGCAAGCTATGTTGGCCGTACAACTCAAATACCATGACTCAAGGTGCACATAAGGGATTCCCATGTTTTATGAAAACACGAGAAATGTATTTATTTTCCAAAGGAAAAAGGATGATTGCAATTTGTAGCCTTATTTAAGAGTATTGTGATCACCTAGCATTGTGATAAATTAATTAAAATAGCTATTTTTTTCTTTTGTAATGGCCTTGTAAAATTACCTGGTTTAGAATTTTCCTCTTTAAACATCCATTTACATAGTGACATTTTATGAAATGATGTAACAATTTGTTTAATGTCTGTAATATATTGCTGGATGAGAGAGACAACCATTACAATTTTCAGTGATATAGGGGCTTGGCTTTTATGTTAATTCTGACAACCATGTATTTTAAAATATTTCATCATAATTCTTATTGCTTATGGTGACACTGGTTAAAACTATATTTAAGAAAATGCTGAGACTTGGCAATAATGGCTTTTAAAAGAAACTTTACTGGGTGGAGGCAGACAAGAGTGAGTTAAATTCATCTGCACTGATAAAGAGCTACTGGTTTGAGTGGATTGACCAGAGAGATGAAGTTGGCCCAGAGTGATGGAGAGCAGTCATTTGCTCCCTTCTTGCCAATAGAATGTCAGACCAAAACAAAGAAAACATTCTTCTTTATGGTTTAGTCTGGAAATCTCCATTGATTTGATAAGTACTCAAGTATCACTCCCTGTCAATATTCCCTTTTCTCTGCCCCATGCAAAACCTGAAATACATCAAGCAGAACAACTGTCTAATTACCAGTAGCTAAAAGAAAGTTCTTCTATGTCCTTAGTGCTAAAAGTGGTCTTTACTTCAGTTTTTCTTTCAGATCTGGACTGGTGAAAGGAAGGATGAAAGTGTGTGGAACAAATCCCTGTGAAATCTGTTTTTTAATCTGGTTTTATATCTGCCAGTTAACGAGAGCATGTTTTCTCAGTTTGGGAAGATGAGTCAACTAATGTACTTTGTTCAGACACTGATGATTCCTATCCCAGATATTACATAACAATCACTCTTATATAAATAAGCACTCTTATATAAATAAATAATCCTTACATTGTTAATCATTGTATGGAAATTGTAAGGTACAGGACATTTTTAAGGACTGCAAGCATGTCTAAATATTCACATAGTGTGTATCCTAATTTTCTCTCTTGAACATTCAGATGGTACATGACGAAATTTGATTACTGGCAATCTGTAACTTGATTATAACAAATCTCTTTTCAAGGCTTATAATGTGTTTCTTTTTTTGTTTTGTTTTCAGTTTTTTTTGAATGCAAAACATTAAGCCTTATTACTCATTTATTGCAACTAATTTTCATATAATTAAGAATGCATCCTATGTGTGCCTTATCAGCACTGATTTCATAAAGATAGTTTTAAAAATAGTGAAACAAAAGGCAACAGCAGGTTTTGGTCAGCCTGAGAAAACAACATACCTGCTGGATTACAATGCAAAGAGAAAAGTGGAAAAACAGGTTTGCCAGGAGAGAGTAATTGAGAAAAGCTTCTTCGTGTATCTGAAGGAAATGGAGAACCAAAAATCATTTAATCCCATAGAAAGTCAGATTTCCTGTCTTTGATATTATCCCCTTTAATAGGAGATATTAAGAAAAACAAAGGAAACAAAATCCTGTAGTTCTTTTGAAGTTGAAAGTTATATTCAGGGAGGTTATATTGTTTAGTAAAATGCTAGCCAGGTATTTTTCCCCACTTCTGAGCTTTGGCTCTCATCCAAAACATGACAAACTAAGCAAATGAAAATGTGGATGTGCCTTATCACTTTTGTTTCCTGTTTCATATGGAACTCTAAATTATATTGGTGAGGGAGAAGGATGTTAATCAAGTAACATCATCTATGGTAAAAGACACCTTTTATACTACAGTCTGTGAATTTTGTTGTTGTTGTTCAAGTGTTGCAACTGACCTGCTCTTGGAGCTTTAGAAAATAGTTTAGAAAATAGCAAGTGCTCTTCAGACTCCATAAAGTTAACATAACTGTAAAGTTTGATCCTCATTCTATTGAATGAATGGGAAATATTACCTGAATTTCAATAGAAACAGAGCCACACCTTCACTGACATGAATTGTAAGGTACTTTCTTGAAACTCTAATAATTACATTAGTGATATCCAGGGAGATCTTCAGCATTTGCCTTGATAGTGAGGATGTAAAAGAAGAAAGCTAAGTCTCAAAGGAAGTGCAAGTAATTTAAATACTAAAAAGGACATGTTTTAATTTATTTCAAGAGCTCAGGGAAAAAAAAAAAAGGAAACACAGAAGTACTTCTTCCAAAAGAGAGAGATTCATGCCGATTTTAATGTCTGGCTCACTGTGCTAGAGGATACTTTGAGAATTATATCCTAGAACCTCTTTGTCACCTGCACTAAATGGACTTTCATGGCTTTCTGCCAAGGATGCCAAGTTGCTGATTTCCTGTAGAAAAGCTGTGTCCAAACTGAAGACCAGGAAAAGCTTGAACATGAAAATATGGATCACTCTTCAGTTGTACAAAAGACCATCCTAGTGGCTGCTTTCTGGACCTCCTGCTTGATAAACTAATTCAGCTGTGATTGAAGAAGTACAAGGTGTTTAGAGTAGTCAGCACAGTGCTGCAGTCAATGTAAAAACATGCCAGTAATTCTATGGGGAATTAATCAGTAAGATGAGAAATTATCAGTAAGTTTTACATCAATTTTTAAAAGAATAAAAATAACTAATATTCTTATATTTCATTGTAAAGTGACAAAAAAATAGCCATGAGAGGGGAACATGGAGGGAGTTAAAAGCAGACATTTTCCAAGAAAATAATTATAATTTAATTGCAACATTGTAGAGAAAAAAAATACATTGTATTTGATTTGAATGTATAGCATATACACTTCATGCTTAATAGTCACTTTCAGTAACAAAAATAAACCAGTAGAAAATATTACCTGAGTGCCCAATGCCTCATGAAGAGAAAATGAAAAGAGATTGTCTAAGATTTACATTAAAATATCTATAATGAAGAGTAATAAAAGGTAATACCATCATTTAGCTTTCTTTTACACTAACTTCTGAATATTCTTATCTTTTCAGATTACAATAGCTGCAAAAAGGACTTGAGCAAGTCTTCCATGGAGGATTTTACAGCAGACCTGCTGCTGATGCACAAAGCAGGCATTTAATGATACAGAGCATTGCCTAAAGATATGTCTGCACTGCAGTCGAGTGTCATTGAAACCTCAGGAGCTTAGATAGTGAGAGAAACAAAAATGTAGGAAGTGGACTTCAACATAAACTACAAAAAGTTTTCTTGGGATCCGGAGTATGTATTTGGCAGCTAAAACCCACGCTGTTTAAATCACTTAATTATAGTATAGGCATGCCCTGGGGTAAAAATACATTGCATTCACAAACTGGAATCTGCAGCAAAATGACTGTGAGCCTACTGTCTATTTGATACTGAAAGGGCCAGCTACTATGAGAGAGCACTGGGAAGTTTCCCTCACCTAATTTTAAGTGTCTAAATTTAATCCCCTTAGATTCCCCATGCAGCCTAGGCACATCCAGAGGCGTGTCACTTCACTGCTTGCACTTGCCTGCATTGCAATGGACTGAATCACACTCTGCAGGTATTTATTTTTCCCTCCACCAACTAAGAAGAAAATCTTGGGAGTCTCGTTTCAGCCTTGGCTATCTCAGGGCAAAGCAACCCCACACAGTACGACAGCATAAAGCTTTGACAATAGGAGTACTCAGGAACAGTTGAACACTGGAAATTGATGAGAGGGAATTTGGTTTTGGACTGAGTAAGGAAGGGTCAGAAAACTGTATGAAAGAGTTCAAATTATATTGTCACAAAAAATGCATCTGTTTAGTTGAACATTTCATTTGTTATGATGTGTATCCAACTGAAATCCAATTCCTCTTCCTACAGCAATTGCTTCCTCTGCTGGGGGTTAATTATCCTGTAATCACAGTGCAAATTATCCAAGTGAGATGGTGACATGTTTTACTTTTTCAACTTCCGGACTAAGTACCTGGGATGTAATCAATTTAACACAATGCCAGTGCAGTCCACAGGGTTACTTCACTGATAGATTTGACTACTAACTCATAAAAAAAGTTTTATTTGTGAACAAACTCTGACTTCTTCAGATCAGAACAGCAGATGTTAAAAAAAATTAAAGCATAAAAAACCACAGAATGTATCTTTCCAGGTGAGGTGACAACAAGCAGAAGGTTGCAAATATTGGCTTTCACGTCCAAAAGGGGATGAATTCCAAGTTTAGAATCCATATAAGAATCCATAAAGAGCAGGAGATGCTCTAGAAAGCAAATGCAAAGAGATACAGATCAGTCTGAAGACTTGTATATACTTCAGACTTGAGGAAGGACTGTATATTCAAAAGTTGATTCATTTTTCCCAGATATAGAAAATGATCTAGTAAAAAGATAGTTCTTTCACTTGCAGATATTGCCTTTCCTGAAAATTTGTATAAGTGCTATAAGCTGTTAGCTCTTGTAGTCATTGAGGGGTTGCTTACCTCACCTAACATTAGCCAGCACAGAGTTAGAGATCCAGATATCTGCTCTAAACTGGTATTTGTCCTAAACAAAACCTGACAAAGTGGAGGAAAAAAACAAATAATATGATGACTTGTTATTTTTGGAGATTAAATTCCTGACTTCCTCTAGTAAAACTCTATATCTTCTCACTGATTTACACAGAGATCAGTCTATTATGCTGTTTCCATGAAAATATAGACCAATCATAAAGTTTGAAATAAACTTCATCTTCTATTTTTGACTTCACAATCGTAGTCACATATGTCCAGATATACTTATTAAACAATTCAGTCTCTAGTTTTATATAGTAATATGCATGTTCTAGTCTACAAGTACAAAATATGTCAAAACATGAAATGATAGAGTTACAGCTACAGTAAGAGCCAATATTAAGTAGTAAAGAGATGCACACCATAACAGTGACATGAAGGAAAAAGAGAAAATATTTCCATCTTAGTTCATTACTAAACCCCTCCAGCTGGTTTTCTTGGCGAGGAGACGCAGAAGAAAAGCTACATGGAGGATGCAGCTTAAACTGACAATCTTGAAAATGTAAATCTGCTTGCAAAAAAATGTATAAACCCTATAGAAAAACTGGATTTTGCCAAGCGATTCGTTATTTTAATGGCTTCCTGCTCTAATGCACTTCCTCTCTTTTCCTTCGTGCAAACTGCTCTAATCCCTGTTAAGGATTTAGCCTTACAATGAAGCTTTTATAACTTTCTGGATCCTTGTCGTGTTGGCATATGGGTCATTCCCTTTATGTCAGGACAAGAAGAAGGTGAAGAACAGTTGTCCTGTGGGATAAGGAAAAGTTCAAAGCAGAACTGGCCAAGTATTGCTCTGAAATACAGAGTGAGTTGGTTTTTTCCCTTAGGAGCTGAATGCTGGCAGGTAGCAAGCGTGGAGAAAACCTGAACACGTTTCAATGCTATCTCTTCCAGCAGATGTCACTAAGAGGCAATGCTGTTTATAGAATGGCCAAATTGGAGACAAGCAGGTATTTTTAAATCACAAAAGTATGGAAAAGCTTTTCCTAGCTATCAAAGAAATGTTTCAACACTGAAACATTTTTAGCTCCCAAATAGGACTTTACTTTGGATCCAGGTCTGGAAATAAACTCCTGATTTCCACTACATTTCAAAGGTTATGGTAATATATACTCTTTACAGGAAACTGCATGGAGATCAGGAGACAAGCTGAGTGCCATTGCTAAGGAAATAGTGAAGGTTTAAAAGAAACAAAAGTGTCTTAATCTCCATAAATTGTGTATTTCTAAAGAAGGAAATTACAAGAATTTTTGAATGCTGCAAAGATTTAAACTTCTTAAAGACATATATTGTTGTTGTTCTTGTTGTTGTTATTACGATTTAAAAAGCCCAAATATTTGGAATATACAAGAAGAAAGAAAATAATGGATTCCCAGGTGAATATCATGCTTGTGTAAGCTCTCTAAGACAAGGAACACTTCTGCTGTTTGCCTGTGCAGCATCCAGCACACTGAAGTCTCAGCCCATGACAGTTACTCTGGTGTTGCTGTGACATCTATAAACAGGATCAATTGCAAACAGAAGATGGACCATTACATCAGGTCATGGATTAATCCCCATATGGTTTTAATAAGAACAAAGCATAGGCTACTCTTCTATTTGCTGTTGTCCAATCTTGTCTCCCTAGCAGGCACACCTTTTGCATGAATTGTTCATGTGTTTTAGTTCATGGGCAGAGTTTGAGGCCAGAGATGGGAGCAAGGAACGTATGAAGAAAGAGAGCAAAAAGGTTCCAAGACAAAGCTAACACTTTCCCCTCCAAAGGAGGGGAGCCTGCAGCCCCAGCAGTACAGCCAGATTCTTAGAGGTCTGCAACAGAAACACCCAGCTAATGGTGCAAGAACAGCATGAACAGGTGGTGCTACAGCACTCTCATACTCCCTACATCTACACCCACCACCACCTGCTGTCTAATCCCCTTCCATTATCCAGCTTCCTAGTAACAAATTATTACATTCTCACCTTTTATTTGTTTTTATATCGCATCAAGCCCATCTATGCTCAATCTGGGTTTGTACTACAAAACTTTGTGTTGTTTTAGGATTCCTGACTTTCTACAGCTGTGAGAGGAAAGTCAGGCCCTCAGCTTCATTAAAACATATATAAACTAATGTGCAATCTGCCTCATCTTCTGCCCTTTTTAAAAACAGATGAGAAAACACATATTAGAAGGGAAACAGCAAAATATGTTATAAGCATGCTATGCAAGATTAATAAGCTTACTGTCTCATTTGCGCTGTCTGTAGCCTCACAGCACTTTAATTAGAAACACCAAAAACCCTACAGATGCCTTGAAGAATACTAATTCAGTTTCTTGGATTTTCTTTTTAACATGTGTATGGTCCTGACAAACATCTGTATCTCATCAAGAATTTGTCTTCATAAGGAGGTCCTTAGTATGCCCGTAATTGTGGGTTATGACTGTCCAAATTCTGAAGACTGCAAATGTCAGCAGTTTGTAAAAGCACCACAGCCTCTCAAATTTAGAAAGGTCAGTAGGACCCTATTACAGTCAAATGTTCTCTGCAGGCTTCATAATTCAAACCTCTATTATTCTTTCCTCTCTATTCCTCTTCCTTATTCCTTTTCCAAACACCCTGTATGAATAAAAGGGTCATCATTTCAGTGGAATGCAGCTACCCCTTGGATGGAAGAAATCAGTTCAGGGCCAGCAGCACTACAGTACACAACCATTTCCAGCAGCCAAAATCTGCCCTTGGACACAAGTCAGTGGAAACATGCACATTCAGTGGTAGACTCTGGCCCCGGAAAAAGAAGCAAAGAGTAACAAGAGTAACTAGAGCACCTGAAACTGCCAAAGGGATTTAGGTTGGCAGAATGTATTTAACCCAATTTGGCATGTGGTCAGGATATGAGAAACTAATAGCTCATTGCTTAAAAGAGCTGGTTCTTTGTGTAATATATTAAATATTAATATATTAAAAGTGTTCATGATATTGGCTTCATATCTCATCTGCTAGCTCCAAAATAAAAAGAAAACTCAGTTTCCATAATGTTAATATATGAAAACACTTGTTGTTTTGACTCATTGCAAATCATGACATCAATGAAACCACCAGATGCAGTTTCTCCTTGAGAGCTCCCTGCTTACTGGTGGGCCTTGAGACCCAGCATTACTGCGTAAGTGTTGGTACAATATGGGTAAGATGGAAGAACAACCTTCCAGGAGCAGAGAGGTGCCTCTGATTCTGCCAAGCTACTGGAGAAGCACGTCCTTACAGAGGAGACTACCCGACATTCCAAGCCTGGACAACATATTGCATAATGATAGAAAATGACTGGAAATGTCCATATCATCAAAATTACAGCCTTGAAAATAACATATACACTACCAAAATCCTGTTAAATTGGATAAAATAGGATTTTTTTGCTTAATAATTTTATTATTATATAATAAAGCCATATACTAATTCTTATTTTCATTATTTTGCTTCTCCTCTCTGCAAAGCAGCCATTACAATCCTAATTTATATTAAGTCTCTACCATGCCAATGAATTCACTAGTGTATCTGCTTACATCTGTGCATAGTCCCACTGATGTCAGAGAAAGATTATAAATAGTAAATTTGGAATTGGTTGACTAGGGTCTTCTGAGAATGTCTAGTATTTGGCTTCTGAAATATTTATAACTGGTCATAACTTCTAATAAGAAGGATAGACTTTCTGAATTCAGCAAAATTTTCCTGGTGCACGAATATACGTTTCTTCATTCTTCTTTGAAGCAGATTTTTAATTTTGTGAATGACAGTATTGCAGTCATCTTAGACTGATGTTTTCAATTTGAAGAACCATAGATTCACTTCTAGGAAAGTTATTAAAAGTTATTATTATTATAGAAATCATACTTCTTGCCTGTAAGCAGTCTTTCTGCAGCAATCTGTGTCTTTAGTGGAAGATGGTCTCTAACAATCTTCAACTTTAAAAGTGAGGAGCTTAGATTAAGATACTAAAGGTGGCTCTTAGAGGCAATTCATCTGCTTGACTCTCAAGAGAATGAAGGTGGCCCAGTAATAAAACCCTGACCCTTTCCAGGGTGCTGGGTGCAAGTTTTTCCACTTTTCTCTGTACTTAGAATCACTACCTCCTTAGTGCATCACCTTTGTGGATCCCATTTAGAAGTGTTTAATTCTTTCCACATACGCAACACAGAATTGAGATGACTAGCTCATTTTGTGGAAACAGCACACCTATATATAACCTATAGGTTTCCCTAGTCACAGAAAGCAAAATTTAACATCTCCATTTTAAAACTGAAAGACTCAGTTCATAATTTTATTTTTAAGTTGTTTTATGTGAGGAAATATTTGACCAGTTTGAATTGTTTTTTCTGAAATGTCCCCCGGACAAAACTTAAAATTTTGAAGACAACGAAAATTTACTCCTGAATTTAAAACAGAGATCATTGTAAATTGTTCAAGAACCATAACAGAGTGCTATTACTACTTGATGCAGAAATAATATAACAGACACAAATACATACAGCTGGATAATTCTAAAGATGTATGCTCTTAACTTCATAGATCAATTCCTAAATCTACAACCACAAATGTTATAAGAAGTTGAAATTCCACTTCTGCTTTTTAAAATACAGTATTTCAAGACTGAATCCATGTTACAGGCCAATTCTAAATCTCACATTTTTTCCTTACTAAGGACATATCTCAACCTCATTGTTCCTGCCCAAGACTTGGCCTTGATATATGCTATTTAGAAAGCAAACAAAGAACATGAACTTGTTCAAACTCTGGGAATATTTCAGCCTACAGCTCAGCAAAAAACCTTTATCTGAAACCAATGAACTTCTCAGGACCATTGAGAATTGACCACAGGGGCCAATTAGCTGTTGCAGTCTCACTGATTCTGTGTCAATAATTTATAAATTTAGAGACCAGGCAGGTTTCTGCTGCTGGCTTAAAATTGAAGAGCTGGTTCTTATAAAGTCTATGCCATTCAACTGAACTCCATGGACCAGTACAGATATAAACTCACTGAAGATCTAAGACAAATAGGTACATCGTGTTTTCAAACATATTCTTTCCTTCCAAAATCAAAATTTAGTTCACCATTGAAAAAACATTAATTAGATATCCATATTTTTTAGAAAGTGAAATAGCTACCATTTTTTTTATCTTTCCAAACAGTTTGGAAAAAGCATAGATCAGTTTTACATCAAAGGCAGGCACCTAAAGAATCTGCTTTCTGCCTCACAGCAGCAACAGCCAACATCTTAAGGCATTTTTGGTCCCCTTCATATTGCACCCCATGGTTTTTCTGACTATCTAAGAAATAAATTAATGTCTGATGCCATAGACTGTCTTTGTCTTGGCTAATGTTATTTAATTGAGAATATTTTATTTGCCATTGAATATGAATGTGATAGGTGACTTTGTCCATAAAGGCAGAAGGCAAGAATCACAGGTACCAGAGCCTTTATGGTCCCACTGAATTCACTTATTTCTACCCTCTGCTGAGCAAAATCCTAATCCACTTATTGGCCAAAATTAGGCAGACGACAGTGCATTCTGGGGTGAAAAATCTGCCATTATCTAGCTTGGTTTTGGCAGAGATCACCAAGGGTATCTAAACCAAAGATTTTTAGACTCTGCTGCACAGAAAATTTGCTTTTTTGGCTCCAGAGCCGGTTGCACACTTGCTGCCGCTCTTTCCAGCTGCTGCTGAAATCCCCAAACTCACTTTTTTGCCAGGATATGTGTAAAAGCCCATCAGTCTTCCATGCTGATCACTTGAAAACCAATTAAAGTGTATTTATGCATTCCAAACATTGATTTTACATATGGACAATAATTTTTTACCACTATTCAGGATGCTCTACAGTGACAAATTTGACAGAGGTCCGCCCTGACATCCGTGGTTTAATAAAAAAGAAAAAATTAAAAAAAAAAAAAAATTCCAGAAGCCTCACGTAAGAATTAAGGTAAATAAGTTCCCAGACTATCATCTATTAATATTACATATCTGTGTATCTTTAAAAGACACTGCAGGAAGTAGTTTTCAGGAGGCCCAGGGAAGAGTGTGCCCCTGGACAAGCAGTTGATGGGGTCCAGTCCAGTATAATTCTGTTCTGAGAGAGCTTCCATTTCATATCAGCCAAGAAATCTTGGGTTTCTCTACATATGTGATCCAATAAAAACTGATTTAGTTTGAAGGTACAGTAATCCTCTTCTGAAGCTACCGTATCTGAATATCTCTGGTGAACTGTCTCTGGTTACTGTGCACAAGTCTAGGATGAGACTTGACTAAACTCATTTTCATGAGGTGTAAAAATAATGTATTTAGTTCAGTGCACCACGGAAATCCTGGCATTGCCAACTTCACAAAGATTCAATTCATATTTAACAGTTAGAAGATAAATTTGCTTTAAAAAAAAGTAGTTGGCTTTTTTTTTTTTTAAGAGAGCATGATGGTTTTAAGGCTATGTCTTTTTCCATCAAAATCAAAAGTTAACTTGGAAACATATAAGAGACTGTAAATTAAATTTAGTGAATGCCATTTTATGATCCATCCTGATGCATGTAATTGCCATAGGTAGAAAATACATCTGTGGTGAAGAACTGGAAAATTGGAACATTATGGAGTTTCCACCAGGCTCCCCTGTTAGTGAATCTAAACTAATCTTTAGTGAATTCCTGAGAAAGCATGAAGAAGTTTCTTCTCCTAAAAAAAGTGCTGTGCAAGTGAAAATGGAGCCAGAACAGACACTACCGCTTTGCTTTAAGGATTTAGATACGTTATTTAATTTGATTTCTGCAGAGACAAAACTAAACAGTGATGGCAGCTGATTCTCTCTGGAGTATCTACTAATCTGTATTAAGTAAACTTAATATAGAGTGTAAAACAAAAGTCTCTGAATGAAAAGTTGTTCCATACTGGTGGTCAGACTGAGTTATCTGGAGAGATTCACAACTCATAACACTTGAGTTAAACTACGGCTAAGGTCACCCTCCTGTAAAAGCAGTATAGTGTACCCATACGTGATATGATTTTAAATCAACCAGCCAAAAAACTGCAGCCAGTGAACTTTGGCAGGGCAAAGCTTAGTGAGGTCTAATCGACCTAGGTGTTTATCCAGGTTTTTGGACAGATTTTTCAGGCTTGCTTAATGCCATGCTACTAACTTCTTTTAACTCTTCCTTGATCAAGTATTGCCACCAAGTCTCCTAGGTGATTTTTAATACTATATATCATGAGTAAGGGCTTCACACCACAGAAATGAGATCGAGGCCTCACACCACAGAAGATGGAAAGGAGGACAGAGAAAGAAGATCTCCCCTTTGCATCGTGTCACCTCAGCCCCTCTCCCACAGCACAGTGGGACATCACGGGGTGTGGTGACAGCCAAATAACCAGCCCCATGCGGGCAGGATGATCCTCTCTGGTATGAAACCACAAGAACCTAGACAGGGTCACACATCACAGAAGCACTGTGACTCTCATGGTTTACTAGTTCTACCATATACGAAGGATAACTGGAGGCTTTAAAGACGGCAGCCAGCAAAACAAACTATACCTAATTAGAGTGCCAGGGGCTGGATGCTTCTAACCCTGATTCCCCACGAAAATCTCTCATGGATTCACAGGGCTTTGTTGTGATTGTATGTCTGTACCACAAAATTGTTGGAGAGAGAACTGTTTCAGTATACTCGTTCAAAGACACGAGACCTATAATTTTACACCAAATTGGCTCTAATTGCCAGCAAAAGCACTGCCTGTGCTGAGGCATTCTCTAAGGGCTTGTCTTCACTGCACAGAAACTCAGACCCTCCCAATGTCCACAAAGTAAAGCCCTCTGACCTAGGGCTTTAAATATGGCCTAATTTATCTGGTTAGAATTACCTGCTGAGAAAACCATTGAGCACTAATGATCTGTCCTTTCCTCTTCCCAGCATTGAAAAGCAGGCTGGGGAGCATGGGCCCAGATTCCAAGTAGAAAGGGTAGAATGAAAGAAGTGGAGGGAGGTGTCCACAAAGCCACAGGGAGAAATTAAGATAATGGAGAGAGGCACCAGAATACAAGCTGCTGGTAGAAGTCGCTGAGAGGAAACTGTTCTGAGGCACCAAAAGATATATTTGCAGTTTTAAAATAACTCTTCCAACTGCAAGATGGGAAGAACAGTCCACCAGTCAGACCATTAGAAAACCTGGATTCAAGTAGCAGTTCTGTCACAGATTTTCCTGAGGCAGTCAGTTGGCTTCTTTTTTACCTCAGAGACACAAACTGTAGCTACACTGCCTTTTTTCACCCATCTGCAGAATTGGGAAGGACAGTTTTTCACTGCTTCACAGAAAACATTAAAAACTTTAAATTCCTCTAACTTCATGGTAATAGGAGCTGTAGAAGCACCTAAGCCAACATGGTTTTTTCCTTATTAATAAATATAATTTCTTTTAAGAAAGCTACTTTTTCCTTTCCAATTCATGAATTTCCAGAGACCTCAGTGCTCATTAATACCTGCAGAGTACAAGTTTTAGTCATTAACAGTTTGTTCTAAAGTGAAACTGTAATAGTACAAAATTCTTTATTAATATAAGGAAATTACAGAAACTTCTTTTATATATGGAGCCAGACCCAAAGTTCACATTCTGGAAGTAAGAAATTGCTGATGACAGAACAGGCTGCTCTTCATGGCAGCTTCCCAATGCTGCCATCCCAATGTCAGCTACCAAGGATCACTGTCTTCAAGGTTTTCTAGAATTGTCATGAATTCTCAAAGAGAAATAAGAATGATTCGACAATGGCATTATTTATGATCCTAGTCTTCTTGTGTGAGCACAGAAAGACCTCAGTTCCAATGAACAGATGAGAGAATGAGCAAAGGATCTGATGAATAATGTTATGTTTGCTTTGGGACAGTCTGGAGCGTCAGAGAATTATGGGCCAAAAAGGAGTGGTGTGACTGGGAATATGAAACAATTAAGCCCGCTGTGGGTTTTGGTTGAGTTGTTTTAATCTAAAAAAATTATCATATGCCATCTAGGTCACATAAATCCTGATTTCATGTTTCATTTTCTTAGTTGTTTGAAGACTCAATACAAGTCCAGAAAGAGT
Source organism: Eulacestoma nigropectus (assembly GCA_013397775.1). Classification (NCBI taxonomy): domain Eukaryota; kingdom Metazoa; phylum Chordata; class Aves; order Passeriformes; genus Eulacestoma; species Eulacestoma nigropectus. The sequence continues at coordinate 477,323 of VZTE01005888.1, read as the reverse complement.
ACTTTCCAAGTATAATAATTAGGCTAGTTATTATACTTGAACTGTTATGAAGCATCAGAGAGAAATGTAGATAAAATAATGGAAGAGGGACTTAGTTCTCTGGAAAACCATCTAGACATGAGTCTGCTTTTATCAAGAGACAATAAAACATTACTTTCTGAGATGGAATGAAAAATAAAGGCTAATTGAATCATATGTTAAAGTGTCTCTTAAATGGGGGATCCATACTAGGGCTTGCTGGGCATGCAGAACAGAGAGAACAGAATTTCTTGTTTTGGTTTTGCTTGCAGCTACTGGTGTTAGCCAATTTCCAGTAGTCAGTGGCTGTGTGTCATTTGACTTGAAGGAGACTTGGATCAGGCCCCAGGCATCTAAATTAGTGGGGTACATCAACAGTCAATTTTGCCCTCATGCTATTGGAAAATGGATTATGCCATTTAAATTTAATAGCTCTAAGGTAGTTTGACAGCCTCAGATGAAAAAGAAATACATAAATGCGGAGACAGAAGTATGAAGTGGAAACTTAGTCAGGGTTTCTGCTTTCTTTGTGCTACTGATTGTTTCTATCAGGCTGTTGGTGACCCATCACGTGATTCTAAACCACTTTGCATGACTATGAAAATTACAATCCTTAAGGTAACTTACTTATAATAAAATATTAATTATTGTTTCTTTCTTCTAGAGGGCCTTATTCTCAAATTACCATTTCTATATTGTAAATGTCTACAAGAAAAAGGGTAATAAATGAAAAAAAAGTCTTTAAGTTTTCACTTGTTTTACACCCCCTAAACTAAAATAAGACAAGGAAAGAGCATAAATCTGATTAAGTTTATTTCACTTTTGAAAAAAACCTCAACTGATTTCCAGTCAAAATTGAACTATTATATAGCTAAAAGGGCAGGAGTCTTAGCATGGCCAGTTGTAGAAGAAATAACCTTCCTGATTCTGCATTTCTCATTCTGCACATCTTGACATTAGGCAAGAAGACACATCTTCCCAGAAATCCAGAGACTGGAGACCAGATTAGTTACTGAGGCAACCGATGCTTCATGCCCTGGAAGGAAGCTCTGTGCTCCCTGGCGGTATATTTCTTCAGTCAGGTATAGGTGAGTTCACTCAGCTTTAGCTTCAAGTGCATCCTAAAGCATTCCAAGTGCTAGCTGGGAACACAAAGTTCTTCTCAAGACACAAAAAAAGCAAACTCCTGTGAGCATTCCTAGCTGAGGTGGTGGGACCCTGTCCTTCCTCCCAGAATAACTGAAACAAGACATTATGACCATACCCCACCCATTTTTCTTTCACTTGGATTCCTCTACTTTCAGCTTCACAGACACCCCAGAAATACAGGATCAGAGTTTTTACTGGTAATTCTCTGATATTCATCACACTTAGTTTCAGACTAGGATCTGTTTGTGCTACAGCACAAAACTAAACTTCAGACTCTGGGATCCAGCCCAGCCCAGGTGGGATCAGTGGGCCAAGGACAGTTGAATGAGGTTAAAAAAGGTGAAGTGATGGGTCCTACACTTGGTTCACAATGACCCCAGGCAGGGGGAAGAGTGGCTGGAAAACTGCCCAGCAGAGAAGGTCCAGGGTATGCTGGTATGCTGGTTGACAGCCAGCTAAACGTGAGCCAGTGTGTGCCCATGTGGCCAAGAAGGTCAGTGGCACCCTGGCTTGTACCAGCAGGACCTAGCTTGTGGCCGGCAGGACCAGGGCAGTGATTGTCCCCCTGTACTCAGCACTGGTGAGGCCACACCCTGAGTCCTGTGTCCAGCTTTGGGTTCTTCACTGCAAGAAAGATGCTGAGCATGTCCAGAGAAGGTCAATGAAGTTGGTAAAGGGTCTCGAACATAAAACCTATGAGGAGAGGCCAAGGGAGCTGCAGTTGTTTAGCCTGGAGAAAAGGAGGCTGATAAGAGACATTGTCACTCTCTACAACTTCTTGAAATAAGGTTGCAGCAAGGTGAGGCAGGCAAGTAGTGACAGGACAAGAGAAAATGGCCTCAAGTTGTGTCAGGGGAGGTTCAGGTTGGATATGAGGAAAAAACGTTTTGCTGAAAGGGTGGCTAAGTATTGGAACAGGCTTCCCAGGGAAGTGGGGGAGTCACTATCTCTGGAAGTCAAAACAAGTCAAACTTGTCAAAAAACAAGTAGATGTGGCACTTCTTGATATGGTTTTGTTGACATGGTGGTATTCGAACAAAGCTAAACTTGATGATCTTAGAGGTCTATGAGGTGTATTGCAATTTGTCTAAGTGTGGAATTATAAAATGTATTTCCACCTGATCTTAAGCCATATAGAGAAATATCTATACATGCTCTGAGTATTTTTATTACCACAGAAGTTAAAATAAACAATTATTCCAAAATATCCCAGGTTATTTTTAGCTTTACCATGCTACAAATTTTATTTTTAACAACTTGTGGATTACTATTGATGATGTAGACATTGACCTTTATTTATTGCATTTTTACAAAGTAAACTCTAAGGGTTTTTTTATACAACAAACCCAAGGAACTTGGGAAAAAAACAAAAAGAAAAATCCTCATCATGAACATTTTCCTTTTCCATTTCCTCCTGCTTCATCCATTGGACTGCAGAGGAGATTACCCCCTTAACAGAAAGAAAAAGCATATGTCAACTTGCCTCATCTGCAGAGCCTTCAGGCAAAATGCATCACTTTTTTGGGACTGTCAGGATTGAATAAATCAGAGATAAGTGGGTTAAAATGTCAGCACCCACTGGGACCAAAATAAACCTACCATATTTTTTCATCCAAGTGAAATCCTATCTGCAGTACCACCAGCACTTCATTCATTCATTTAGGAAGACAACTTAAAATTCTTAATGATTAATTTAATTTTTTTTTTAAAAAGGGAAAAAAAAGAAAAATAAAAAAAATTAAAATCACAAAAAATAGTTGGATTTTTTCCCCTCTCATTGTAATAAGCCTGTGAAAGTCATCTCGTGCAAAAGGTCAGATAAGAGTGATGTGAAAGATGGTGCTAAAAGGCTTTCAAACTTTGTTTATTAAGAGATATAACCCTTTCACCTCTGCTACATCTGTCACCGCTAGGTTAAATATCGTTTATCTTACTGGTCACCTGACTTCTTGTTATGAGTACGGGGAAATGCCACAAAAAAACACTGAATAGTCACAAATCCATTATAAAAAAATGCAAGAGAAGAACTGCCTGAGCCCTTCTAATAAAACATAACCTAACATGGAGTAACTAAAGACACTGAGGGTAGCCCCTGGCTTTAAAAGCATTCACTAGGCCATTGATCATTGAAGACAACATGCAGTGACCTCACACAAACACAATGTAAACTCCCAAACTCATTGATGGCATTCCTAGCACTCTGTCTGAATTTATATTGCCTCTCTGTAAACTGTTTGACATAAGCAGTGAAAGATGGAAACAGAAAAGGGCCTCCTCAATATGATGAGCATACCACCAAATGCAGCTGGATGCAAGTGAATAAACTTGTAGCTTACTTTGATGTTCAAAGAAGTCTCAGGCCAAGATGTGTGTTAATGGAATTTTCGTAAGATTCTTGAAAGTATATTTTTCCTTCTGGATAGTCCAAAAATATGCTAGAGCATAAAAACTACCTGAGTCTATTTTGAGGAGATGAAGAAAAGAAATGGAAAAAAACATACAGTGTTATCATCTATTTTTCAAGAAGAATGTTATGGCTGTGTAAGTCAAATCATGCAGTCAGAAAGGCATGTGGGTGTATGTCCGTAGGTGTATATTTGTGTCCCTCCTTTCACTCCCTTTCCTTCCTTCCTTCCTTCCCTCCTTCCTTCCTTCCTTCTCCTTTGAGCACCAAGAATGCACAAAACACTAAATAAATGCATCTGCTTTATACTCTAAAATGATATAAATTAATTGTAAGGCAAATGTCAAAATGTGAATACACAGAACCAGAGTAGGAAGCTGAAGAAAACAGCAGAACAATGTCAGTTAGCATATTAACTGCTTAAACAAGTGTGCATTTAAAAAAAAAAAAAAGTTTTAATAGGTTTGATATTTAAAATATCAAAGCTTGGATTATTGCAGATGGAAAGCTCAAGGACTTTTTTTTTTAAGAAGAGTTCTGCAAATTTTGTAGAGAATTTGTTATTGATATTTTAGACATTGTGCTCCTGCAATGACTAAGTGGACAGGAAGAAGATGCTACTGGAAAGTTCTCCTGTTTTTAAGCCATCCATCATAGCAATAGGTAAATTCTTTCCCTGTACTCAAAAGAAGGAATAAATCAAAGACAAATAACTGCAAGAAAGACAGAGGGACATTTACAAGGGCATACAGTGACATGACAAGGGGGAGTAGTTTCAAAGTGGGAGTAGGCATAGATTAGATATTAGAAGAAAATTCTTTACTGTGAGGGTGGTGAGGCACTGGCACAGGTTGCCCAGAGAAGTTATGGCTGCCCCATCCCTGGAAGTGTTCAAGGTCAAGCTGGATGGGACTTGGAGCAACCTGGTGAAGAGGGGTTCTGTTCATGGCGGGGGGGGTTCTTAACCCTTCCAACCTAGGCCATTCTATAACACTCTGATTCTAAGCTACAATTCTATGAATGAAGTTGTATCTTAATGTGGTTTTCGTCCTGCTTCTAAAATGGCATTGTACCTTTCTTGGGAGCTGATTGCAAAGCTGCATCACAGCTCTTTGCTAACCAACTGGGAGACCCTACCAACTGATTACTGCTAGCATAGAATGCTATCATTGTGCACACTACAAGGACATCTCAAGACTGCACAATTCCAACTGAAGGTTCTCCTGGTGGTTCAGCAGCTCTTTTTGGAGCATTTTATACGTTTTCATTGTGAGGATTTTCCATCTAGTGGGATCCAGCCTTATATAAACAAGTAATTTTAATTTTTTTCAAGCAGAAGTCTAATATGATTCAAGTAGGTCAACTAATCATTTTGACCCATTAGCTTAGGTTTAGTAACATAAAAGTTGCAATGAGAATTTGGGCAGGTAAAACCCCTCTGGTTTAAATTTCAGTCCATTGTCTTCTGTTGGCACTGCACCCACCCACTGCTTCCAGAACTTCTTCTATTCTAGAAAGACAAAGGATTTCATCCTTTTCCAAATATCAACCTTTTGTAAATCTATCTGGTCTATTTTAACTACATTTTCACAGCCTATATCTCCCATTCTCCACCCATCCTAGGAACTCTAGTCATTACACATTCTTAGTCAACTATGTGTGGAGGCAGGTGGACCTGCCAAGTCAGAGGCCGATGAAGTCCTGTGGAGGGAAGAGCCCTGAGAACTGCCTCTGGTTAGGGTGATGAAAAAGGCCTCCCCCAGGATTCTCTGCTCTGTTATGTTAATGTATCCCAGTTCTGTTCCCCTGGTTGGCCCGTTGGCCTTCCTGCCCCTTTCTACCCTATATGTCCCTAATCTAGAATGTTCTCCCTTCTTGCCTCTCTCATTGGCCCCTACCCCTCAGCCACTCTGTTTCCCCATGGCTCCTATACCCTGGCCCCGCCTGTGTACTGCCCTTACGCCCTCAGACCATTGGCCCTGATGCTCTCTCCGCCCCTGCTTTCCCCATGCAAAACCCCTGGACCCTCCCTCATTCCTGGTTCTTCGTCCCTGGACCCCTTCACGTGTGTGGCTGCAGTAAACCTCCCCATGGAACTCCACACGAGGACCCTTCCCGTGTCTCTTTGCCGACAGCTTCTACAACAGCAGCTCTCCGGCACAAGTGTGTGAGTGTGTGTGAGTGTGGCACCGCCGAGTGGCTCCCATATACGGAGACGCTTTCAGGAAGGTTGCAGCATCTTCACCACCTCCGCCCGTGGCAACAGCTATCAAGTGCAAGTGGCTAGAACTCTGATTGGGCTAGCTCAGCTCCTTTAGCCCTTTCCTTCTTTTGATTTCTATAAACCTATGAGTACTTTTTACTTGAGGAAGAAACAAAAGAGAGAGACTGAAACAAAAGAATCAAACATTCATTATAACTGCATTTTCTTCCATTCACTGCAGCCTACCGTGTGAGTAGGTCTTGTCTGCAACTGTCATATAAAGAGCTTTTGGAAACATAATGGGAATTATTTCAAAATTGCTTTGGGATAGAATATTTTCTCTGAAAGGGTTGTCAAGAGTCAGGTTTCAAGTATAACAGGATTCTGAGCCATGGGATTGACAGTGATTAATTGCATCACCAAAACCGGTTGGCCCTCTCAGAGATGTGACTGGGCACTCTGACAGCAAGTCTTCCTGGGAGGTGTTCAAATCTAGGCTCTGATATATCGTCTGAAGGCATCAGCTACTGTCTCTTCAGTGAATCATAGCTTGTATGCACCTCTAGCTCTGCCGGAGTAACACACTTCCCTTGGCTGCCTTGTCTCAGCACAGCTCCTGGTCCTGTTCCCACTCCTAGAGAAATCACTAACGTCTTGTATGGTCCTTTGCCCTCAGTTCTTGCCGTGGCTAAACTGCTTGGCTTGATGCACAGGGTGACAGAATGGCTGAGGTTGTAAGGGACATCTGGATGCCATCTGCTAAACTCCGCTGCTCAGGCAGGGACACTTAGAGTCAGTTGTCCAGGACCATGTCCAGACAGCTTCTGAAAATGTCCAAGGATGGAGACTCCACAATCTCCTCTCTGGGCAACCTGTGCCAGTGCTCGGTCACCCTCATAGTGAAAAAGTGTTTCCGGACGTTTAGAGGGCCCCTTCCATGTCTGTTTGTGCCCATCCCTGTTTGTCCTGCCACTGGGCACCACTGAGCACAGCCTTGCTCCATTCTATCTGAACGTTCCTTTCAGCTATTTATTTATATCGCTAAGTTTTCCCCTCTTCGCCCTCCTTTCTTCACAGCAGAAATGCCACAGTCTCTAGCCATCCTTGGAGCCTTTTCAGTTCTCCAGCATTCCCACCCTCTCCAGTACCGAGGACTGCTCCACAAGTGGCCCCACCAGCTCGCAGCAGAAGGGAAGCTCTCCTTACCTGCAGACAATTCCTCGTGGAATGAAGCCACGGTCACCCCCTCCTCTCATTCTGGCGGGGGCACCACCTTTGCGGGCTTTTGTGCAACTCGGGACCCCCATCAGGACCCCCAGGTCCTGCCCGGCCGCTCCGCGCGGACCCTGTCCCTCGCTGCTGCGCGACTCCGCCCGTCTCTGTTAAACTTCCCGCGGGCCCCGTTTCTCCCGATCCCCTGGGAACGGCGTCAAAAACGAGGCTGCGTTGGCCGGGAATCGAACCCGGGTCAACTGCTTGGAAGGCAGCTATGCTCACCACTATACCACCAACGCCGCGGTGAGAGAGCTTCTCTGCTTGTGTTCCTGGTTCCTGTCCTGCTTCCCTCCGTTCCCGTCTGCCCACAGGGTTTAGTACCTGCCCTCAAGCCCAGCAAAGAGCTACCGAGGGAAGCATGCAAGTTCTCTCCACGGCTGTTTTCTCCAAGGCTACTAGAAAATTAGAAGCTTGTTTGCTTGTTTGTTTTTAAACACTGAAAAAACTGAGGTATTTTACAGTGAAATGCTTCCAACGTCCTCATTGGTATAAAAGAAATTCCAAATAGAAGGACTAAAAACTTCAGAAAGGGGGCTGTGGATAATAGCACAATTGGAACAAAAAGGCTGGCTGGCAGCACATATCTGATGAAGCAAGCATCCTCATTTTTAGTAAAAGAAATAGTCTTTCTAGCATTAATTTTGAAGGAGAGATTTTTACCTCATGTCTGAAAAATTAGGTGGAAAAAATTATAAAAAACAACATATGTTGTCCTTTCTATCAGCTACTAGTTTTGTCTTCTCAATATCACCCAAAGAAACTAAGATTACATGGAAAGCAAACCAAATAGGTTTGCAAAATATTGATATTTGAAAGAGGATTATCTGAAACACAACACTGAAATGTTGAATCTCAGACTTAAGTACATTTTTATGACATAATGTGTGATGAAAAGTTTTCTACTATAGTGAATATAGCCAACAAACTACTTTAGAAAAACAAAAACTCAAAAACTCACATGCTTTGAGGATATCCTATGAATAAGCCAGGGCGTTCTAGGGCATCTGTGATTTCACTTCTGAGAATGTTCTGTTTACCAACAGATCTGGTTCTTAATATGTAGGAATTGTAGCAAGTTTATAGTTGAAAGAAGTTTGTGCCAGCTCATAGGTCATAAGTAGACCTTCATGAGAGACCTTCATGTCTCTTTCAGTCTCAAATCCTCTGTCTTCAGCTTACTGCAGTGGCAATCAGAAAAGTTGTAAGACCTAATATTGGTCAGACATCCATCGATCTCCTGATTCCTGACCCGTTCTGTCACTTGGCATCTGAGTAATGAATAGGGCCATAGCAGCTCCCCAGGCCTGTGCATACTCTGACCATTTTACAGTGTTGGTATTGGTGAAATTTTTTGCAATCTTAAATGAAATTCTCTGGTGCACAGTACACCACAGGAAGGATTTAGTGTCTTCTCTCATTTTCTTTTCATATTTTGCTTTAAAAGTCTGCAAAATCAACCAAGAGCCTATTTGGAATGCTCTGCAAACAGCTCATGAGGACATACTGTTAAGTGTATTCACAAGATTTAACAAAACAAACTAAGAGTGCTCTGCTGAATGATGCAGAGTCTTTTTTGACTGCATGTGAGATGCAGTGCACATGTATTGCTTTGCAAACCCACACTTCAGTTATGTGGTGCATGAACAGCAAACCGTTGCTTTTGGGAACCACATTTTCTGTGCATTTTTTGTGGACCCTTTTTACACAGGGTCTTGACCTTGTGCCAGTAGGCTTACGATTTAAGAAGTTACAGTGGGACACACCAGACTCATTGATCATAATCACTTCTGAAAAATACATACCTTATTGTAATGATTTTCGTGCTTTTCTACTAATCTGTAGACATCATAAATATTTTCTAGTAAAGGCATGGGCAGTAAATTTAAGTCTAATGAGAGTTGTTTCCAGTGTTACTGAAGAGTATGGTTCACCAATCATCAAAAATGGCTATTCTTTACATACTCCCTTGCAGAAAAATTCCATGGAACCTGAAATTCTGTGGACCAACATTTGAAAATAATTGCCTTACTCTTTAGGAAATTTGAATAACTTTAGTAAAGAAGTCAGCCTGGAGGAAATGTGGATGGTTTTCTTTAAGAATGATAATTTTCTTCTTTCAGGTTCTAGTCTTAACTACATCATCTTTGTGAACTCACCATCCTGTATTTTAAGGCAATACAGAATGAAGGAGGTGATTTTAAAACAGTATGATAGAACTGAAAAGAGAGACGGGCCCCTATTGAATTGAGAAAAAGCACTGGATGAGGATTTCCAGCTCTGAGAAAGCTGGAAGCTGAAGTGTATGGGCAGAACAGGACAGAGAAGTGGGACGGGCTAAGGTGATCTCTGAAAGGCAGCCACCTGCATCTCAGCTTGTAAAGCTGCTTAAACACACATGAGATTCCTAAAGTATTTAAGCACCAAAACTTGCACATAAACTCAGAGGGCCACATTCCCAAGGTCAAAGTAGTCTTATCCTGCTTAAGGAGTTCTAGAAACACTTCTGGACATCTGTAAGCACCTGGAAATCTGTTGAAATCTGACATCAGTGTTCCAGTCTCAAATGCAAAGCCTCCTAATCTTCAGTAACTCTCGTGTGTTCAGGCAATAGACACACACTGCCAAATCAGGGGCTCTGCATGAAATTTGTCCTGATTTTTTTTTTTTGCCTCCCTCTCTCTCACACGCACATGCACACATATTCCAGTAGCACTTGATGAACAAGCAGATCAAATTAACCCTTATTATGTCTTACCAGAACACGAAGAATAAGCAATGGTAGCATTTCCTAATCTGGTTTTAATTCACTAGGCAACAAATCTGTTGACTATGAGTCGACTGCATACAGCTTATAGCTGAGAGGAAGTATTTTACCGTGGCATAATTAAAAGAGTTCCTGCTGCACACGTAATGACACGCTCTCTGCTTTTTTATTAAAGGTTTTCTTTGTTGGGGCTTACACCAAATAAGTTGCACACGTGACGGTTTTTGCTGCAATATCATCTTCAGCCACTTAGTGCATCACCACGCTAACCTCTCGATTAACCCTTGCTTCAAAGGCTGCTCCATGCAGGTGCAGTATCATGGCTTTCCTGGCAGGGGACATGCTTGGCTCACTGTTGGTGACCTCTGTCATTGCTGAGGACTTGAGTGTGCTACATATGCTTTTGGTTTACAGCTCAAAGCCTTGGCTAATTGCATAATTAATGTGCTGTAGATCCATAGCCTGTAGGAATCTAGAGGATGTTCAAATGGAAAAGACAAAACCTAGGTCTTGTCAACACTAAATTTGTCCAGTTTTCTGGCAATAAGCTTCTCCACAGAGAAGATTTCAATTTAGTTAGTCTGGAAGAAATACATGGTTTTACTGTCGGTCCAAAGGATTCCTTAGTCCTTATCAGGGAAAAAGTTTGAAAGTAAGAACAACATATGACAGGAGATTTCAAAACACTTCAGTGCTACAATACGAACAGAAGGTTCATTACCCATTACATTACAAGTTTTATCAACTTCTCTAGAAGCATTAAATCTTCAAATTAAAGACATCTAAGTTTTGGAAAATAAAACTTTCTAAATATGTTAGGCAAATAGTGGTAAACATTACAAACGTGATCCTTTGGAACCTGTTTGAAAGTTGTATGTATTTACTCCTAATGCACCAAAAGAAATAAAAATTAAAAGCTTTTAAAAAAGGTTTTAGAATATACTTTGGATCAGCCAAGTATAAGTTTAATTAAAAAATAATAGCCAAGTTTTCTGGAGCTCTTGCTTGAAAATCTTCCCTTTCTCATGATTACTATTCTTTTATACATAAACTGATTGTCTTAGTTTCTGATTTCAGCTTTGCCAAATGCTGTTCTCCAGTCAAATTGTTCACATAGTTATTTATATGCTTTTTTGTATCAAGGTCAAGATCTGTGAGTGATCAGTCCTCAACATACAATAAAGATAACACACACATAAACACCTATTTATCTCTATCAAAGACAACTACTGAAATTTAGAAATACTTTAAAACGGACTGTAAAGATGGCATTTCAAAATTCCTGACTTGTTGCTGCTCATCAAGTCTTGCAAACATTGTTGACAATTTGTAACACTTGTTAACTTGGTTGCCTTCATTTCTAACAATCATAAATTACTTTTTCCTTTCTTAATAAAATGGCATGATTTTAGATTTGATACAAAATATTAGAAACACTATAATTTCTCATGATCATCACTGAGGATTTTTATTAACACCTAGATGTTTGACCTTTCAGAAATAAGCCAAGTATTCTTTTCTTTACCAATGACTAACTGAACATTAATGGCAAGCAATAAGAATTTTTCCCTGGTGTATGCAAAATTTGTAATACTTTAATAAATAGATAGCTGTTAACTTGAAAAAATAAAACAAAATTTCCTGAGAAATATTATTCTTGATTTGAAGGAGAGCTCACTATTCCCAGATGCAGTGAAGCCCCAACAAGGCTGGCATAGTACAGCTAAAATAAAACGCTCAGCAGTCAGCTTCTTTCTAGTCATTGTGATGATGAAATGAACTGAAAATCTATCAACTTTGCTGAAAATACAAAAAAAATTTAAAATATCTTAAATATTTCCTAAGACATTACTGGTTTTTTTTCTTTAGCTTTTTTTTTTAATTATCAAGGGAGAGGAATTTTAGTGAAAACGTGAACTGAGACTTCTTTCACGCAGCTGCTGGGCTTCAGAAGCTTGGATGCTGTGTAGAAATGTGCATGGGCATCTCAGGGAATGGTTCATCTCAGGTTCATCTTGAAGGCCATCGTGGCCTTGGATATGAGTCTAAGTTAAGCTGGTGAATCCCCTTCTAGGTGGACATCTTTCTACCAATGTTCCAAACAAGAAGTGGATAGCTCAAATTTATGTTTTACACACGATGGCTTTAATATAGCCAGATTTTTATAAAAATGATAAATCACACAATGACAACTCCCATTTTTTTTACAGTCCGAATGGTTCTATTGGCTGTTATGTTATGTTGAGATTGGGAATATTACCTAGGAAGATAGAGTTTGAGGTTTGTTAATGTATGGATATTGATATTTTTGGGCAGAGTGGATACCAGTCATCCAGCAGCAACTTAGATGTTTCCAGGAGTAACAAAATGCATTCCTCAGAAACTGCTTAATATTTAGAAATTAACTACTCAATCAACCAGACCTTTACTGGCTCTCTGTGGTGCTTCAAGGAAACAGAAGTCACTTAACTTGCTCTATTTCATGAGAATACAAACAAACATTTTAAAAATCCTGACCCAAATGAAGAGGATTATTAGAAATAAGGTGTTTTGTTGTTTTTTTTTTTCTTTGAATTAAGGTGGTTTATTCAAGAAGGCAGCTACACACCCTCCTGTCACTATTCCAGATTTATCAACCCGATAAGTCCTTAAGTAGGGAGGATTTAGTCACTCGCATCCTTATATTTGCACCCCTTTTTATACCAAATATCTCTTCTAGATGATCACATTTATAGACATAGTAACAGACAAGAGTAGTAAAAGAACTTCCTTATTTCTACAGATGTACAAGTCATGTACATAGTTAGTGTCATATATTATTAAAGACATTCAAGGATTCAGTAGGCTATTTCTTTCTTTTTTTTTTTACCCTCCGGCACACTCCTTCATTCCCATTCCTCCTTTTCTTGGCATGTTTCCTGTTTCTTGGCATGTTTTTTTAAGCAAGGCAAGGCACACCCATAGCATTCACCTAACTTTAGAAGACAACACTGGAAGATTTGACTGTGAAGGCTGAACACAAAGACCTGATTGAGAATAGGAATATTTTTTTAATCACAGAAAAATTCAGGCTCCATAGAAAAAGATCCAGAGTTATTTTTTCTCTTTATTTTATCCCTTCCAGAAAATTTCTTACTATCTCTTGTAGGCGAAAAATTTCTTCTTTTGTTTTAGAGTGGTTATCGTGATTGATTTTGGCCACAGAAATAATTTATCTTTATTTATTTATTCTTGCTATATAATTTATCTTTGCTATATAATGCTGGACATGTTACCAGTGGTCTGGAGTCTAAGATTCTGTTTTATTCCATCTCCATCTTTCTGGGAGCTGAAAAGGCTGAAAGGGAATAACAGGGAATTACTGAGTCCTGCATCTTTAGAGAAATAAGCACAGGGAAATACATATAACATGGTGCTTGCATTTAGTGTGCAGGCATTTTTTTTTGTCCCCATCACCTTCTGAAAAGGTTGGCATATTTCATTTTTCATGGTCAGTCCAAAGAACTATGCTTTCCAGAACCCTGTCAAATGAGTATGATTGATGAACCAGTGGAAAATAAATATGGAGGAAATTACTCTGGAGTATTTATGCATTGAATAAACTAACATTCTCTATCCCAGAGGCTTACAGACAAATGAGCAATTAAGCCACTTGATTCTTGCACTTCCATGTAGAAATTGACTTCTATGGAAATGAGGAGCACTGTTTAAGGTGGTCGTGGGCATTTCTCTGTGCCAGACTGTTTAATGACTTTTGTCTGAGGTTTAGCACGTGCTCTGTCTCATATGACCTATCCCTGGTCAGGACTGTCAGGCTTAGTCATTTTAGAATTATAGAACATTCTGAGTTGGAAGGGACACACACAGATCATCGGACTCCAGCTCCGCCCGCACAGGGGAGCTGGGTAAGTTTGCTATAAAAATAATTTGGTTTCAAAATACATATTCATTCTGGGGGGAAAAGTTTTTATTCTTTCTAATTCTTGCTGCAGTTCAGGAAAGCCCATTCTACAGTTCTGTCTTAATATTGTTAGGAGAGATTAAGACTGAATTTATAAACATAAGTGCACAAAAATAATTTTATCACTCATAATTAATGCCTTTTATTATCTCAGTGTCAATTTCTGTACAAGTTAATTTGGAATTAAAGTTTTCAGCTGAATACTCTGCATCTGAAGTATGACAGAGCTGCTCTGAGGTTTGCTTATGCTAATGTAGCTTTCTATACTGATAATTATATTATTTTAATCAAAACTTTCTGTAGAGACTCTTGAATAGTTCTTAAATTGGAGTTTTATTGCATAAAAATTAAATTACATTAGAAGCCATACCAACACGACATTGGATTAACTGTAAATGCTTATTAGAACAGATTTGGGTACACTGGATACCTTTTCTTACCTTTTTTTGATATGATTTGGTTTAGAATTTGATTACTTTGATACCTAATCCTCCAGTTAATCTGGTTCACCACGTTATCAGACATCAGCTGAGCTGCAGAATTGTTTGTTTATCCTTCAAACATTGGCCATTATCTGCAAAAGCAAATTATACTATGGAGCATAATTCATAATCACTGCAAATCAAGTTGACTATGCTCTGGTTAAAAACAGAGATCAGTTTCCTCAGATCTGATATTTTATATTAGATTTAAATTATCATTATTGGTAACTTCAGTTACCAAATCTTTATTTTTTGATTTCTAACTCTGTTTATGGGAAACCATACATGTTTAGGAAAGAGTTTATGTTAGCCCTTCTAAAATCTAAATAAAATGCAAAAAAAGTTAGAATTAATCGTAAATTTATACCAATTATGTTAGCATTCACCAAACTCATCAAATAGTTAACATTCTTCTATTCCAAATTCTCTAGTTGATAGAAATCACATACTATTTAAGTTGTTAAAAATACAGATATTAAAAGTAGTGTTACATCATATAATATTATTGAAAGACAAACACAAGTTAGACAAATCAGAGAAGAGACAGCTGCTCTTTGGAAAGATTCTACAGTATAACAAGGAAGAAAAACACTCAAAACAGGCCAAGAAAAGTTCAGGCAAGGTCTAGCAAGTCATGATAGCGGTTTCCCCATTCTTTAATTGCTCTATCATATCCAGCTTAGCTCTTCCATCACATTTCTGATATCTTTATAGGGAAATATAATGACTGTATTAGCTGAAGATGTGCAATACACCTCACACTGATGCCTTTTATCAGAGTCTCTTGGTTTTCAAAGACACCAAGTCTCACAAACACCCCAGAGGAAAAGTTTCTTTTCTACACAGTCCTACTAGTAAGTAGTTCATCAGATAGTTCTAATGAAGGCATTCTGAATTCTTTATTCCTTGCATGTCAATTTAATGCCTATTAAAATAAAACAGATGCTTTAGCCACTTCTCTCTCAAGACACCCCCACCTTCACCCCTGCCATGCCTATTTTGGCAGGGGACACTATCTGAGAGCTAGACATTTCTTTCCTTTCCTTGCTCTTTGACACTCAGTGCAGGTTCTGCGGTTCTCTTCATGAATGCCAAGGCAACAACTTCTGACTTTTCCTGATAAAGTAAGTTTTCTTTGGCAAAATTTTCCACCTTAAGGACTAGTATATCTCATATTTAGGATCATTTCTTACAAAGACTCGGAAGCACTGCTCAATTCCTTTGTAAACCATCCAATGAAGGTAAAATGTCTTTACATTACTCTATTTTTTCTGTCCCAAATTATATGGGTTGTTTGGGTTTAATCAACATTATGTAGTTTAAACTCCCTCCTTGCACTTTTTCCATTCTGTCTCTATTTAGCATCATCTAATGTAATTTTTCCAGATAAGCCATAGCCAGCAGGTTGGTCATATGGAAGGAACAGTTTATACCGCATTAGATGAAATATCAAGTGGGCAAGCATATTTTGCTAACAGACATTGCCTTTTTCCTCCCTCCTGAATCCGCCTGTGCACCTGTTTCAAGATAAATCTCTTTACTTCCACTGGATTCCTGTTGTGTTTGGCAGGCTGGAGAAGTGCAATGGAAGGGAACTGGGCTAATTTTTCAGAGATGCTTAGGATGCACATATTCCTCCAAAGTCAGTGGGAGCTGCAGGTACTCAACACAGCCTGAAAATCATGCCTTAATAGGAAAACTTGTGCTCTCCCCTAGAAAGACCATTATTTTTAAAAATCAGATAGAGACCTTCCATATCATCTGACCTTTTCTTTGATGATTTTCTTTATTATTCTGGAAACAAAAGGAGGCCTAATGAAAGCAATATTGTTTATTTAATGTTTTAGAAATAAACTACCAAAAAAAAAAGGATATAAGGGAAATAATTGTCTAGGACACAATGCCTGGATAAAAGTGAAACTTCTACAAAACCGATAATTCTGAAGAAAGAAGTATTTCAAGAATATTAGAGTGAAGTGCTGAATGCTTTTCTGACATATTCAAGCCTGTACTCCTAAAATCTGAATAAATATAAAAGAAAACACGAGGAAGAGTGAGAATGAAAGAAGAAAATGAAAATTCATGAAATTAAATTAAATGCAATAATCAAAAAACAAACTAGAGAAGAGAAAACTATGGAAAAAGTTCATTCCCACTGGTACTTCAGTTAACTAAATAGACTTAAACCACAGAATACACTTGTCTTATTGGCATCTTATTTTGAATGTTTATTACTCTGTTCTCTAGTTTCCTTTGGAAACCAAAAAAGGAAAAAAAAACCAACAAAACAAAAAGAACAAAAAAATCACACACGCAAAAAAAAAAAAAAAAAAAAAAAAAAAACCAACAAAAAGTAACAAAACCAAAACCAAACAAATAAATGACAAAAAAAAACAAGAAGGAAAGCAGATAGTATCATCCATAAATAAAAATTCTAAATTAAATAAGATTAAAGTCATAGAAAGTGGCTAATTATTAAGATCTCACTGAAACTACTGTTAGAAGTAGGAGCAAGAAAAGAAGGCATGAATCTGAACAGGAAAATAAAACAAAGCACAGCAGAGGGATTTATAATATGAGTACACATTTCATATTCCTGCTGATGCCTGTGATCGTCCTGAAACTAGTACAGATGGTAATATCATCTGTTTCTCAGTATAATCAGGACATTTTTCAGTATCAATGTGTCAAAAACCTTTTGATGCTAAGATGACTATGCCGTATCAGGTTTGATTGTAATGCAGTCACTGGCTAAATCAGCTGCCCTTTCCCTCACAGCCACTGATTTCTGTAGACAGTTTTATGCTGCAAACAGAATTGCACTTTTTTTATTTGGAAAAATATGGTGTATTTCACACAACACCTAGAGCTATAATAGATAGGATAACCTTGTACAGGTATAATCACAGGTATCGATGCATCTTTTACCTTCACTTATAGTATTTTTAAATCAATATTTTTCCTGAAGTCCTAATTTCCTGGTTTCTATTTCCTCTCACTTACAGGTGAAATTTTTTTCCTGAGAAAAGTGCTGTAGTAGGATGACTGTATGGCTTATTGTTGAATACTTAGGCAGTTTTAATAAGAGGTCATTAAATCTGATGGATGGGGCCTCTACAGTCAATGTCATCTGTCACTCTACACTCAGTGAACAGAAATGGAAGAACAGTTGGTTTCAGTTTTCATGAGTTTCGCATTTTCCTTATTTCTGCATCACATGGGATAAATTTCTTATTTCTAATCTGACATTTTACTCACAGTTGAAATACAAAGGAGAATTTATACTTGACTTGATAAGTATTGTCTAGGTTTGAGTTGAGAACATAAGCTATGAAGCTCGAGCATGTTTTTTTCTCAGAATTTCTGTATCAGCCCATTTAATTTTAATTAGGTAGAAGTTTGCAAACTTTGTTAAATTATGCAGTCAAACCTTGTTAACTCCTAAGAATCAAAAAGACCTCAAATGAGTTTGCTTTCACCTGAATGCAGGTTTATTTATATTATAATTCCAGCCTAGGGAAAAAAACCAAGAGTATAATAGATCAGCTTTTAGAAGATATCTGCCAGATACGTGGTGCCTCATCTATCGCGTTAGTGAAAGCCTACCTAGCTAATTATTGACTCGTTGCTGCATATTTCTGTGAGAACAAGCACAGTGTCAATAATGTGGCATTGCTCCCTAGACCCTGGAATAATGGTTAACTTATAATTCTGTCATTACTAAACCAAAATCTTTGAAATAAGTCAAAGAAAGAAATAAATACCAAGCAAGAAAGAAAGAAAGAAAGAAAGAAAATATTTAATTGTCCTAAGAAAGTCTACATAATGAAATATCAAAGAAAAAGCATAAAATATCTTCATAAAACTAACAGGACAGAAATTAAATAAAATATAGTCTAGACTTCAGAATTTTTAGCGATCTGGACTGATACTGAACAGGTTCACTTCCTACATTTCACCTCCCCTAAAATGCCTTCCTTATTAAAGTGTGAATTTACAGAACATTTGATTACCTGTATTTGATTCTTAATATCTGTAAGGTCAGGTTACCTGTACCTAGAAAGTAAAATTAACCATATCTCTGAACAAAGAATATTGCAGTGAGTCATCAATAAACATCACTGAAATAATTAATTAATCAATAAAACTCTGTCTATTCAATTGTAAATCTTTATTACGGTTTTATTTATTGGCTATAATCAGAGGTCTCAGAGTCTGAAGGAGGCATTAAGTTATTTATGAGGATGATGGTGATGAGGCTACTTGTGCTGGCTTACTATGTTTAAGATAAATATAGAAAACTACCATCTATCAACAATTAATAATTTTATATTATTTATTTGCTGATCATATAAGCCATTAGAACTATATAAAAAAAGTTATATGTTCTGATTTCATAGAGATTTCTGTATCTGACATTGAAGAGTCAGTTACTTAGTTTCTTTGCTGAAGATGTTGCAAAATAATCTGAACATAAAGTAGTAATTCAATAGTCTTAGTTTTTTTTCTCAAAAAGAGCTGAGAAACTGAAAATCATAAGCTGATCTTTAACATCACATAAAAAATAAGTCTCATGCTGTGTGGTAATATAGATTAACCCCCACCAGATCCAAGTCACAGATTTTCCCTGAATTCATGGAAACAGACTTTAACCAACTCGTTGTACAAACAAAGGCTAATATAGTATTTGGCTCTAACTTCTGGTAATTTATACAAGGTAGCACTTAAATTAGACATTAAAAAAAAAAAAAGAAAGGAAAAGCACAAATCAAAATATTTTATCAATAAAAGTTTTCAAAAAATGCCTTTTTGTTTGTTTTATCAGAAAGAAAAAAAAAAAAAAAGGCATATTCAGTCTGCCACAAAAATCCAAACTTTCCAATGCTTTGTCCATGAGCAACATCTCACTGATCACAAAGTAGTGTCTGGGATGATGATGATGGAGCAATGAAGGAATCACAGAACTGATCCCACACAAGACTCTTTCCCCGCTCAGAAGGCATTTGTGTCTATAAAGCAGATTTGCAAAGCAGACCCTCCACATTGTTATGCCATGTTACTTGCAGGATGCTACAGTAATTTTATGATGCTCCCCATTTCCTTCAATTCCCACTCTTCTAAATCATCCCATCAGCTGACCTTGCCTACAAACACAACTATTCTCTAACTGCACTATTTCAAAACACATCAAAACAATAGGGATACTATTCTTCCAAACATTGGAAAATGAAAATAATCTGAGCTTGTTGTATTGAAGAGGATTTCAAAGCTAGCAGTTGCCCTAACTCATCTGCTACCTATTGTGGTTATACCTTCTTCCACTTCTAAATTTAATATATTAATCTTTTATGAAGAAAGAAGGGGTCCAACCCTCACAAATTCTCTCTGAGTCTAGCTTCTCTTCTTGTTCTGATACTGTGCATAATAGCTCAGACTCAGGCAGAGTACTGAAGAAATGTTTTCTTTACATTATTTACTCTTTGTCATAAAAAACCTGGCACTGGAATTCAACCTTTGTCCTTTGATAAGTGGTATCTGAGTCTTTCTAGTAAGGGAGGAATCAGTGACAGGAAACACACAGATAATCCCTTATTTTATCTGTCAAGGCCCACCTCTCATAAAGAAAACAGAAAAGTGTGTAACCGCCAAATTAAGCACATTTTCCACTTCTCTTAAGCAGAGGAAACTACTAAAGTCTTTCTGAACAACCTCCTTCTAACACAGTCTGTGTGTTGGATCCAAACTTTGCAGCCTTGATGAACTATTTCTGCAGTGTTTGGTGAGCAGCTCCCTAGATTTCTCTCAAGTAAATAGTAATTTTCCTCTTGAAGAATCATGTTGATATTCTTAGGGACTGCAAGCAGCTTTGGGATCTTATTGCAGCACTCCAGTGAATATCTTCCTGGTCACTTGGTAGGAATGAGGAGGGACATCCTTTTTTCACAGCTGTCACTTCTCTGCAGGGAAGGGATGTGAGGGATGTTAGGGATTAGGAATCCTGATTCTGTTTCAATTAGAGACAACCCTGTCATTGTCTCCACAAGCCCAAACCCCTGCCAGCGTCCTTGTCTTTGTCCAAATACAAGTCTCTCTCCAGTAGTGCCAAGAACATTTCCAATTGGCTCCAAGCATCTCGCAGTGGCTTAAGAAAAGCAATTGGTCTCACACATACATTTGGATGTGGGTGTGCTCCCAGCAGGATTGCCAGAGCTAGGAGACTACATGACTGCTCTTCCACAGTGTGAACAAGACACATGCCACAACAGAGAGCTCTAGCAGGGAGGAAGGTTTGCAGCCTCTTTTACTTGACCTCCTCCTATTTTATCTTTTATTCTGCTCTGAGGTGCTTCACAGGAGCTCAGATAGGAAGCTGAGACAAGAAGAGTGGTTAAGAGCTACCACAGAACACTTCACTCATCTCTCTGGTTTAGGAAGACTGAATGCATAATTTTGCAGTTAATTTATATATAGTTGCGATTCCTATGCACAACTGAGAAAATAAATAACAAAGGCAGGATAAAAGGAATGCAGCTTAAATCATCTGAAACTCTTATAAAGAAGACATCTGGAAACTATCTGTGAAAAACCTATCAGGGTAAGACTTTTTAAAAAAAAGTCAAGGAACAGCCTTTCCACTGAAGCAGAAGTTAGGAACCCTAACTGCATCAGATAAGGACTTAAGTCAAGTTAACCATCATGTTCATGAACTGGAAGTCTGACTGAAATTCCACATCAAAGATAAAAACAAAGACTGTCAAACACATAGATTTGTATGACAATTTATGTGATTATGAGAACTACAAAGAATAAGTAAGTGTGTAAAATCTGTGAAACAAGAATCAAAATGGCTTAAAGACAGTAGGAAAACAATGTGAAGATAGAAACTAGAGAGGAAAGAGTTTAAAAACGTTAGGTAAAAAGGAGCAAGGGAAAGTTTAGAAAGATAAGAACATGTTAATCATGATTTCATCCAAGGAAGAAGGTACCTCTGAAGACAGCAGCTGCAAAGTTCCCTGTAGAGCCATGAGCTGGACAACGTGATACAACTGTCATTTAAACAATTTCTTTGAAAGTAGTGAAAAATTGAAGAGAAGAAAATTTTTTCTGGGTTCTGGTATCAAGCCAGAATATTCCTTGTAACATGTCAAGGATGGAGGTCTTTTCCAATCTTAAGGATTTTATGATTCTGTGATAACTTGAAGTAGCCCACTATTATGGCATTTATATATGGAGGTGTAGAATTTGCTTTTAACTGCCTGCTGAATAGGAAGAAGATCTAGCTGTCTGCAAAATATAGAATCATAAACTTGTTTAGTTTGGAAAACACCTTTGAAATCATCAAGTCCAACTGTTAACCCAGAACTGCAAAGTCCACCACTAAACTGTGTCTCTAATTGCCACATCTCCACATCTTTTAAATACCTCTAGGGATAGTGACTCAAACACTTCTCTGGGCAACCTGTTCCAAGCTTACCAGCCTTTCAGTGAAGAATTTTTTTTCTAATATCCAATCTAAACATCCCCTCATGCAACTTGAGAACATTTCATCTTGTTCTATCATTTCATACCTGGGAGAAGGGACAGACTCCCACCTGGGCACAACTTCCTTTCAAGTGGTTGTAGAGAGAAATTAGTTTCCCCCGAGCCTCCTTTTCTCCAGGCTGAACACCCCCAGCTTCCTCAGCTGCTCCTCATAGGACTTGTGCTACAGGTCTTCCACAGCTTCATTGTCCTTCTCTGGATGTGCCCAGCACCTCAATGTCCTTCTTGTAGTGAGGGGTTCAAAGCTGAACACAGGATTTGAAATGTGACCTCACAAATTATTATGATCACCTATTTATTTTGTTTAAATACATTATTTTTTATTGTTACCAGTCTCCTGAAGAGCCTAAAGACCTAAGAGTACAAAATAGCTGTTTACTTTAGGTTGTCCTAAAGAGATTTTTTTTTCACGTGAAAACTATTTTTGTCTTTCTTTCATTAAGCTCTTTCATTGAAAAAATCTTAGAAAGACATTCCATTTACTGTTAAGTCTCCTTGCCTTAATAATCCTATATCTTAACAATGTTTTACACTTAGGGACCGATTAAAATTTTTCTGACAAAGCCTTGAAATCTACTAAAGAGTTTACTATATATAATTTTGTTCAGTTTAGACAAATATTTAAAAATGAACAGTTGTCCTTTTTCTCTAGTTACTTATATGTGTCAGTCAGGAAGGATGGGGAAGATGGGAATTTTTGAGTTAATAGGGTAAGTAAATATTTTCTAGTGAGTGGGAAATGCAAGAAATTTTTAGCAATTTTATCACTGATGTTTAATAGTTAGCAGTTTTGTGCATGAACTGTAGTCACACAAACTCTCTTGAAATTCAGGACATTAGGAAAGTTAATTAAAAATTCAAATTGCAATTTTACAGAACAACTTTTATTATTCACACAAATTGAGAGATAATAAACAATTTTAGAGATTATATTTAACAAAAATTGATTACAAAATAGCAAAGGAAATTATTACCATTTAATTATTTTTGAATTGTTTTTCAACCAGAGCAACTGAAAGTGATTTATTTCTGTTTTATCATGTGAAGTTCTCTGACATCAGCTTCTGAGTTGATCTGTCTGACCCACTTTATTATTGAATTTATTTAACTGTAATCTGAGCCAGGGAGAAAATAATTTCTTGTTGGTTTATGAGGCAATCACTGGCATAAGAATGTCCTTGTCATTGCTGTGTGGCCACAGTCACTATTACAAATATATTATTAAACTATGTAGTGAGAGAAACTCACAGTGACAAATACATTATTAATCTGAGAGAGAAACAGAGGAAGAGCTATTTTTGCTTTGTTTTCAGATTTAGGAAGATAAAAAACTTTCCTTATCATATACATGTTTTCTCTAAGCTTGTTTTCATTACACACATTTGTATATTTTCCTGCTGAAAGGAACGTTCCAAATAGGGAGCTGAATTGTGCTTGACATAGTGGGAGGACACTAATTTGGCCCAGCTGACATCCTGGCACTATACCATAAGTGGTGCCGATGTGACCACCAGGCAAGCAAGTGCTAATAGCATCACGCACAAGCGATTGTGTTTTCTCTGACTGTGTGGTGTAGAGAGCAATTGCTTACTTAGTGTAAAGCTTTTCCTGTCCCACTAATCCAGCTGGGTGCTCACAAGGACTGAGTCAACTGTTTACTCATCATAAAGATTAATTTCAGCTGGTGCTGCTTTGCTGTCTGCAAAGAAAAAATAAAAAAGCAAAACAAAACAAAATACAAACTTTAGCTGAAAGTGAAGTTTAACTCTCGTGTTCCATACAGATGGTGCTGTTTACCAGTTATCTCTCAGAGCAGGAAGGAGACCAAAGCCTAGATGAATTACAGCTGGTTCAAACTAATCCAGACAAAAGCTGAAATTAATGAGGAGTAGAAAAGTAATTTGTTGAATTCTGTGATTACCATGATCTCACAGTTAGTCAGACTACAGCCCCACTAATAGTCTACTCAGTATGCAAAAATGGCATCTTTGATACCCAAATTACAGTGTTGCCAAGAACATTTTCTGCATGAAGTGATTACAGACCAACCTCTCTCTAATTACTGCTTGAAAAAAAAGACCTCATCTGTCCCATTGAGAATGAGTCTCCCTTTTCTGTCTTTTAGGTAGGACATGACGACTGACTGGGCTGATCCACTGCTTGGTTGGAAGGGAAGGTCCGGCAGGAGTTGAAGCTAACCCGTGTTATGGACAGGCAGCTGCTGAGACAGGGAGCTAATAACAGTCCAGGTACTCCATAATTCCTCATAACAGAGTGTGCTTCACCTCATCCAGGCAGATCCATCCTCTACATTGTGTCAGGAAGGTATCAGCAAGTCACACTTCTTGGTACATCTCCAGATGAATGCGAGCAGGAGATGACAAAATCAGTTGCATCAGTCAGGAAAGGTCTAGATAGCTCTGTGTCATGCAAGGTACATGCTTTTTCATTCCATGGCAGCTTGAAGGAAGAATATGGCAATGCTCTGAACAAATGAAGTACACCTTGCTATAGATAAATGAATAGCAAGTGGGGGGAAAAAAAAAAAAAAGAGAAGGAGGAGCTAATAAAAGACCTAACTAGTAGTGGCACATGTATCTGTGGTTTGTGGATGTAAAGGAGTTGTTTCTTGAACTTCCATATGCACTTGCTGGCTGCCAGCACAGATGTGCTGCAAAATGGAACCTGAGAATAAGACCTGCTTTTCAAAAGCAGCTTTTCTAAAGATAGCAGACAAATCTCTTCATTTTCTATCGTATAATTCGGCTGAGTGTGTATAAAATGGACTGTTATTCTTGGCAGTAAATTACTAATATTTTCTTAGCCACTAAACTATAAATATTGGTTTTGCATGAAAGAAGATACATGGATTCTCATATACTTACTTTACGTCAGGTAATCTGTTGTTATTTATTGGGATCCACTCATAATAGTCCACTTGTTTGAATATCATTTTCTCCTATAGACAGAGGGTTTATAGAGTCCTTAACATCCACGATATCATTTTTATTTGACTAGTAAAGTGAGGCTTCATTATAATTCCTAGACTTAAACACCATCACTGAAAGAAGGCAAAAGTCTGGTTCACACTGAAGAAACACATGAGGAATCTCACAGTGATGCAAGGGACCTTGGGCAAGAAACATGAGTAATCACCTTATTGACTTCCAGGCAATAGCAAGAGTTAAGAAGACACAAAGATTAAAAAACCTTATAGTACGCATTTCATGGCGGCTAGGTCAGACGAACATCTGTCAGGAATCATTGATCCTGCCTTCAGGCAAAGCAGTGGACAAGATGACCTCCAAAGGTTTATTTCCAGCCCCATTTTCCTGTGATGTTGTAATGAGACCTAAATTCCCTTGGAAGCATCAGACCATAGACCCTCAGCCTTTCTGTGGAGTTATCCATTAAGGTTGGGAAGGTTATTTTCATAAATGCCAGTGTAAACAATTTTTATTAAGCAGAATTATTATTGCTTTGATTATTTTTTTTTCACTGTCTTGTTGCAAGCCTATGCTGAAAACCTTCAGGCGAGGTAAGTCCTCAAGGACAATATTAGAAATCTTACTGGATCAAAGCATAATTTTATGGAGCTTTTTGCTGCCTGCAGGTAAGAGCAAATTTTTTAACTCCAGTCATACTGAGTCTGAAGTACAACAACTTTATGAGTCTGCAAGTGATAGGAAGCAAGAACCCTATTTTTAGGGAAACCTGCCCTTTCTTGATCTTGACCTACCCTTTGTTGCAATAAAAACAAAAGATCCAAAGGCATACGGCTATTCATTTATCCAAAAGGATGTTGCTGGAAAAAAAAAGTGCATACACACACACACAAATCATAACAACGTGTAAAAGACCATGGTTTCCTGAAAACTGTAATTTTACATCCTCAAGTTGTGTTCCTTCATAAAGAATTAAAATGTTGGCATTTCTTGATAGACAGGGTGATTATTTGATAAGATTACAGAGATAAAGTGACGCTCATCATTTTTCACACATAATTAAATACAACAAAAGTAATATTTAAAATAGATAAGCAAGCCCACAATGGGTAGTTATGTGTATGGAGCTTTCTGTGTCACAGTGTGTAGTGTTTAATTTGACCTTAAGGGACAGCGCAAATTTAGTAATCGTTTGTGCAAGTCACAGCCAACGTTTCATACCAAAGTTCCAGACTCCTGTCTACATCTTCATGTAATTTGCTTATTAGTTAAAATGCACAATTTCAACTCTTTAACATTCAGTTTTGATTGGTTTTGCTATATTAATGGGATAATAACATCATTCATAATCAATGTTCTCCAAATGTAAATTATTTTAATTGTTCTCACATAATAGTGTTCTCTATTAAAAACACATACTGATGCCTCGTTGAGAAAATTAATTTGCTGTGTTTGTTACTATAATGAAATAAAAGTTGTTCCAATTTAATGAATTCAGCAGTAGATTTCATGACTTCATTATGAACTCAAACTCAATTTTCTGGGGGTAACTTACCATTAGTTCAAATGAAAAGATTCATGCTCTGGAAAATTCAGGAGTCACTGGTTCTATTTCTTGGGGTCATTCCAATTAATAAAATGAGATATATTTAACAATGCCATAGAGTGAATATTCCAACATGCAGTTGAAACAATTCTTCCTGCATCTTGAATTTCAGAGTTTCCCCAGCTGAACTGCCATTTTTAAAAAAGTTTCCCAAGGAAGGAAACAGAAAAAAATAGTGACAGCATCATTTAACTATTTTCATACTAAATTATTTAGGTTCCTTTTGTAGCTTCTCTTATGAACTTGAAATCGATGGCCCTGCTTTTGTTCAGCAGATCAAAAAAATTGCAAAGCTTATCATCATTCATCTTGAAGAAAATGAATTACCACATTGTAAAACCAAATACTTTTAATGCACAGATGTGGAAGACATCAACTCTGAGGCTTGCTTAATGAATACCACACTTTGTTATTTCACCACTGCTGGGTGTAAAACTGTGAATGTTCATGCAAAACTCTTGCTCCATAGTATGAAAAAGATTATGGTAAGCCAAAATTGACAATAAATTTAATCTGATAACTGACATCTGACGTCTAGCTTTGGGGCCTTCTTTTGCTGTGTCTTAAAACCAAGTTACTGATCTTTGGAGATTAGAAAAAACCTTAGGGCTATTAGGAAAGTGATGAGAAGGCATGGATAAAAAAGAAATCTTTTCTTGAACCCTGATATCTCAAATATTCCTCAACTATTATGTCTGTTCCATTTCCAGGTAGCTTTTTTTTTTTTTGGCAAAGACTAATTTCCACGTTTTAAAATCCCTCCTGGAAAATGAGTCCCAGCTCAATAGAGAATATCTATCTTAATTAGGAAACTGTCTAATATGTGGGGTTTATGGGTCTTAGCATTTCTGCTCACATTCACCATTCTGTGCCTTTCTGGGACATACAATTTAGTTCAGTACAAGATTCTAGGCACAGATATGAAACAGGTTATGTAGCAGATCAGGATTAATAATGTAATGCTGTCTTCAGGCCTTCACACAAAACTGTGACTTTCACAACCATAATTAATTTGTATCTAACTACAAGCATATGAGTCTTTCTTATTGAAATCAAGGAATACAAAATTCCACCTCACTATAATTGCATTCCCAAACTCCAAGCTAAAGTCAGTTTACTCTGCTGAGTTATTCCTATGATTCAAGAAAGGTTTAAACGCTGTTGGGTCTACTGAAGAACATTCAGTACCAAACTTAGAGGACTGAGCTATGTAAATGTGAAACAAGTTGATGGGTGGATTCAAGGGAGGAAAAACATGGCATTGTTTTCAGCTCTGAGTGTGATGTTGGATAGATAGTTCACAAGGTACCTCCTTCTCGTTCATCTTTCTGAAATCTGTGTCCAGTTTTTTGAATTCATTGACTTAGGATAATTCAAAAAAATATCCATACATTTTAACATTAAGCCAGAGTGAATGGAAGCTTCAGACTCTCTTTATAATAATGCTTAAGAAAAATTACATACTCTTGGACACCCTCCAATTCTTGGGCACTGTGATAGAATTTTTATATTTATACAAAAATGATACCACTTCAGTAGACTACCATAAATGTATGTGGTATTTTCAGAATATTGCATATAGAAGTCATCTTCAAGTATCTGCCAGTTTTTTCATAAAATTCCAGTTTTCCATAGAATCTGTTACTAGCACCAAAGCAATGTATTAGTTAGCTACATATGAATTTTATCACACAGTGATCCAACTTGATAGCTACATAATTAAATGAAAATTTATCCTCTCCTGAGCATAGTCCAAAGGAATAATATCTAAAATTACATTTGCCTCAAAGAATGGTCTGCGTTGGAAGGGACCTTAAAATTCATCTAATTCCAACTCCCCAGCCATGGACAAAGGCACAGAGACTAGGTTGATCAGAGACTCATCTAACCCGGCCTTGAACACTTCCAGGGATGGGACATCCACTTCTCTGGGCAACCTCTTTCACTGACACCACAGTAAAGAATTTCTTCCCTATATTTAATCTAAGCCTACTCTCTTTCAGTTTAAATTCATTACCCTTTGTCCTGTCACTACAGCCCCACATAAAAAGGCACTCTTTAGCCTTCTAGTGAGCCTCCTTCAGCTACTGGAAGGTGCTGTAAATTCTCGCCTGAGCATTCTCTTCTCCAGGCTGAACAGCCCCAACTCTCTCATTGAAAGAAGTTCTCTGCACCTCTGATTATCCTTATGGCCTCCTCTGGACTCACTCCAACACATCCTTCATATGTTGGGAGCCCCAGAGCTGGACATAATACTGCAGGTGAAGTCTCAAAAAAACAAAGTAGAGCACAAGAATCACCTCTCTCAACCTGCTAGTCATGCCTCTTGATGCAGCTCTTGAGTCATGCTGAGCTTCTCCTCAACCAAGACTCCCAAGACTTTCTCCCCAGGTCTGCTCTCCGTCCATTCTCCACCAGCCTATTTTGTGTTTGGGATTGCCCCAACCCATATTCAGGACCTTTCACTTGGCCTTCTTGAACTTCATGAGGTTTGCATGTGCCCACCTCTCCAGCCTGTCCCGATCCCTCTGCATGGCATCCCTTCCCTCCAGAGTGTCAACCACAACACAGATTGGTGTCATCAACCAACCTGCTGAGTGTGCGCTCGTTCCCACTATCCATGGCAAAGTTGTTAACCAACACCAGTCCCAATACTAAAATCAATTGGCATTGATAACTAATTCAAACTTTAATGTATAAGTAAACAAAATAAATCAGCAGACCTTGTGTGTTGCCATGTTCAGTTTAATT
This sequence comes from Eulacestoma nigropectus, assembly GCA_013397775.1. NCBI lineage: Eukaryota > Metazoa > Chordata > Aves > Passeriformes > Eulacestoma > Eulacestoma nigropectus. Next base: position 448,223 of record VZTE01005888.1, on the reverse strand, counting down.
TTCTCTTATCTTGTTGCCCAAGGCATAAAGAGAATTTACTTCAACTTATTATATTACCACCCTTTTCACGCCTCTCCAAATCCATCCATGAATGGCCCTTTTGCTTTTCCATCATTGCAATTCTGTAAGCATGTTTGCTTCTCTCCGTATCCTACAAGAAGAATCCAGCATATGAAAATATATTGAAAAGAATGGGGTTTATTCATTTTAATTGAAGATTTGTCAGAAGGAAAATACCTGCATAACCAAGATGCTTGTGTTACAAATTGCATGTATGTCTAGAAGATGATTTCTGGCAGGAATTTTATGTTTTCTTTTCCCCAAAACACTCAGAGTTCTAGTTCTTCAAAATAGCAAATAGAGTCTTGGTGATGACAAGAAAAAGAAAGTTGCTCCTAAAAGATTCCTGTTTGTGCTGCTTGTATACAATTAGCAGATAGAGGTGAGGGTAAGTAAGATCACAAATGGTGATATAAATAACAAAGAATGAAATGCTAATTCCATAATGAGAACTTTAATGAAATCACTGGAGCTTCAGGTGAGAGTAGAAATATATTTTTTTCCTTCTTATAGTAGGATTAGAAACTAATCTTTTGCATAAGCCAGAGCCACTCTAGCATGAACCATCCTTTGTAATGCTGCACTTTCTGAGACTGATTTACAAACACAGGTAGAAGGAAATTTGGATTTTATGCTTTGTGCTTCTTTGCCTTTTGTCTTTTGGGGAGTGGGAATCATGCTACAGGCTCCAGTGGATTTTCAGCTAAACTCTACAAAACTTTACAGTATATTTTAAAAGTAAGTTTTGAGTAGGATCTATAAAAAGGCATTTCAGGTCAATTCATTAACCAGTTCTCTTAGGAATGCTTTAATTACAGTGCTCTGAAACCAGAGGGAAAACTGGTAAATACCGTAGAGCCAACAGACCAATATTGCTAATTAATATGGATTGCCTGAGAAAGTGTTGACTAAAAAGCCTTGCATGAAATCTCAGAGGGATAACGAATTATGATCAAGGGGGATTTATTAAAAATAAACCTGCTAACAATACTAAAATTCTGTGCACTTTCTAACATCTTTAACTAACTTACAAACTTTCTACAAACATTAATTAATTGTCCAAACATTTTACTAGCTTAAGTAACTACTATGATCCCAACTAAATAGTCTGACACTTTTTTAAATTGAGAAACTTGCCCAGAAGGCAACAGTATATCAATGACAGACTGGGGAACAGATATCCCCTGCTTTGTTGTTTTTTTTCTTAGTCTTAATATGTCAGACCACTTTCCTTCAGGGCGTGATCCAAAACCTAACAAAATCAGCAAGAGCCATTCAGCTGACCTCATGGGGCTTTGAATTGCCCAAGGAGAGACATATCAGACTTTTAATCAGGGCTACTGCCAGTAAAAATACAACACTGCAGTGGTAGAAAAGCCATGGCATTGTGGGTAAGGACTGATTGTTTTTTTTCCTATTTTAGGGTAGTATTCAGATGGCAAAAGACAATCTCAGGGGGAAAGTCCAGTGTGTGATGGTTCCCCCTGCAGTACTGGATCAGTGCCTCAGTGTGGTGTGACAACGTCATACTCTTTTTCATTATTTTTGTATGAAATGAATAAGTAAGTTCTTATTACTAAATGACAACTTTTGCAAAAGTATTGATGACAGCTCCAACTATTACAGCTAAGTTATAGATATTTTGTGCCTCTTTATTATACCTCAAAATTTTCAAACTGGTATGTTAAGTTATTAATTTTGTCACTCTTTTATGCATATGCCCATCTATATGCCACAAAGAATTTGGTTTGCTGTTCTCTTTCTGCAGACTGTTTGAAACGAGCAATAATTGACTTCCAAATGTGGTTACGCATTGGTTCTAGTGAGACCGCCAAACATGAGACACAGTAGGACAAGATTTTCATGTGTAAGAGACCAATTAACTTCTTCAAATTTTGATACATAAAAAGAAGGACATATTTAATGATCTTCTTGTATGGAAATTATCTTACTTTTTGTAACATAGGACATGCTATTATTATGGCACAATTTTTGTACTTTGACAAAATTCCGTTTGTGCTGAGGGGTTATATTAGAAAGCTCGCTTAATAATTCTGTCCCAATTTTACCTCATGTGATCAGTTCTACATGCTTTGATTAGAGGATCAGAGTACAATTGGGAAACTCAGGACAACTCAGACGAAAATCTGTCACATACATATGAATCTAGTGTACAAAAGAGTGTATAGACAGTTAGCCTTGCTTCTGGTTTGGGGTTTTTATCATTTTTTTAATAAACTATTCATTTTGCCCAAGCTATGACTAGAAGATCTTATCAATAGTACTGGTACGGTCCTGATACCCAAAATGTTGCAGCCACTCTTGCAAAATGGAGCTCTAAATGGTCACCAGAGGGCACAAAATGCCTTTGAATCATAGAAGTTGAAGATGTACACCAACATTCTCATACTTGGCCCCTGAAGCTGTGTTTAAATGGAAATTTGTTGTGTTCAGAGGTAAATAGTACAACTTAATGTCAGGTCATAGCTCTTGTTTGAAACCAGATAGCAATTTTTGCCTTGGTGAATAAATCCAAGCTTACATACATAGAAAATTTTGTTCTGTTCTTTTGTTTGGGAACTAACCCTCAAGTTAAAAAGGCATATCTCTAGCTTTAAGGTGTTCATGGAAAAATTCACTAGATAATTTCAGCCCAGGAAGCCTATGAAGGCCCCATTCATTTCTAAGGTTGTCTCTCTACTTGTGAGGGCAAAAAACAAAGAGGAATTACTCATGTTGTTAGTTCCTTTCCCCTGAGGTGCAAAGATCCTTTGTCACATGCTACTTCCAATGCAAGGTCATGTGTCCCTGGCTACAGTCTCCAGCAGTGCTGATCCTTCATGTTCCTTTTTAGCTACCAAGAAGCTAAGACCGGCACCATGATGGGCTCCAGCAAGGTGCACAACTTTTCTTTTAACTCTTTGCTTTGGGCTCCCTTTGGCCAGCAGTGCTATTCAAGCTCAAGTAAAACACTGGGTCCATAAGTGATAAAGTACATCCCCTGACAAGGTCTATGATCAAGACACATCATAAAATGTTTGCATTTTAGAATATTGCTTGTCACCCTCCTTCTGCTACTGCGACTGCAACTACCTAATCAGACAGAAATCCAGTATGGATAATGTACGGATTTCCCCTTGTCCGTCTAAAAATGAACTGCAGTAAAATAAAGTGAGGTCAGAGGGTAAGGATTTTAACTATTGTACTGACAGTGAGATCTGGGGGAAAAAAATGTAGTGGTAAGTAAATAAGTGTAGTAAATAAATCCCCTATTGAGTTCAGATGAAAGCCTGTCCAGTAAAATGTCAGGTTAGAAAAATATACCGAGCCCCTACTTCATGAATAAACTCTTGTTGTGAAAACAATATGAGCAGAATCATATCTGTAAAATGTGGATACATAATACATTGCTTTAGTGCTAATGATTGTTTCACTGTCTGTTGTTGACATCAATGACATTAACAATTATTTCAAAAAGTTTCTCTTCAATGTGGCCGAGGCCTTTGCTTACAGTGCTGAAGATCCAAGGTTCAATCAGCCTATGGCTCTTGCAGAGACAGTGTATTCCGACACATGTGCTAATATCAGTGCTATCAAGTCAAAGAAAGGAAAACCTGATGAAATCTTTTTTTAGATTTCAGTATCAAATACTGCTATGTACTACAAGGCAATTCCCTATGGTGACTAGAAAAGTCTTCCAAATTAAACATGCTGTTTAACTAGATTAAAATGACAAAAAACAGATAAGTCAGATTAAAGTTTGATCCTACTCCAACCTTAATTCACACTGCTGTAAAATTATATCATTACAACATGCAGAACAGTGAATTAAAGATCAAGTGCCAGCTTTAAATTTAATTTCCTCACATTTGCCAATTTCAGATTATCTAGTGCTAACAGCATGACTGACACTTCACAGGCATGCCTGAAAATAAATTCCTCTAATCCAGGATCTCTCCTGCCAGCATCTCAGTTGTCTCATGGGGTCTGCTGTGTGAGTAGATTGGGAACCTGGTAGAATAGAGGAATGTTGGAATATAACATTAAAACTGAGGACTGTTAAAGCAACAACAGATTAAAGATGGGTAAATAGACAAACCCAGATTAGACGTGATGTCAGGAAAATGTCCCTTCGCTCCTACTTTAAGTACCACCCCAGGAAGTACTGCCTGAAAGAGAAGCTTCCTTATCAGGGCCAAAATTGTGGGGCTGTATTTCTGTAGTGGCCTGAAAACCATGGTAAGGTATTTCAGCACACATGGAAAGATGTCCCTCTGTGACTTTCTCTTGCTGTAAATGCGCATTCACACATAGAAAAAGGGGAGGAAGTTCAGCTACTGCCAAGTGCATGTATTTGAGACACTGACTGTGTTTATTCCTCTGTTAAAATGATGTGCCTTGATAAATTATTTTTTTTTCTAACCTTCTATAATCTTTCTGAGTCACTTCTTAGGTCAAACATTGTTAGCTGGACTGCAGTTCCACATTCAGACCTGCTACAAGGCATAGTCTATTGTGGAGGCTGTTAGAACTTAATTCAAACCCTGCATTTAGCTGAACTTTTCATTGAGACACTCACTCTAAATGTTATAAAACAGTGTTTTGCTTGTATGTGATGGCTGCTTGTATATGACTCAAGAGATTTTTAGCCTGTGGGAGAATTACATAAATAAAAAGACTGAGTAAATAAAGTAGCCACAAACCATGTAGGCTATAAGTCAAACAAACAAAGAAGTCTTGCAGTCTGTAGGAGACTGCAGATGAACTTGGGGATAGGTTGTTGGAAGAGCATTACTCATGAGCATCAGAGGAGGCATCACACCCCACAGAGATGCTTTCTCAGGATATTGCCCTTTTGTTATTACTTTAGACTGTGCTATCTTGGTTATTAGATTGGTAAAATGAAAAGATAATTTTAGCCTAAATTGCAGGAGGCTAAAATAATCAAAAAGAAAAGGCAAATGTTCCTTCCAAATGAAGATGTTCTTACCAAAAGAAGGAATATATTGAGTTTGCCTAATCAGTACCTAATCTGAACCTTTGCTATTAAATTTCTGAAACGAGAGGTCAGATTTCTCGAAGGATTTGTTCACTTCCTTGACTTTATTTGTATGAGCAATGTTCCAAATTCAAGACTTAGTTAATGGTGGACTATTAAGCACATACAAATATGTTTTAAAGCAGATTATTTCAGAAAAAAAAATATGCAATTTAATTTGCATGCTACTAGGGTAAGCAACTTATTTTCTTATTCTTAATAACCTTGTTATTTAGGATAAGCTACGTTAGCCACAGAGTGAATGAAGTAATCAGTGTCTGAGAGGGGTGTATGTGAAACCATCCTGCTGAGCTACCTGAGGTAGCCAACAGGCTGAGGAGAGACAAAAGGCTGTGTCCACCTTAAACAGATTAATAAGATCCTTTGGCCTAGCCTATTAGAAGGGTGCCCTGATCACAGATGTAGGAACATACCTTAGGAGCAATGAAAGAAGTCTTTCAGACTTCACCAATTCAGGCATGAAGTGACCTCAGGCGAATGACAGTATTTTAAAAATTAAAGAATTTGTGAGCAAGAGAGTAGACAGGGGCTCTGCATCCTTCATCACTGAACACTGGTATGTAATATTTAAATCTAGACCAACCTGTTGCCAAGAAAGCATCCTAACCCCTGCCTTCTTAATAAGGATATTTGTTAGAGTCCCTGATTTTCACAACAGTTTAGAAGGCAGGATTAAAATATTCCCGAGATGCCTGATGTATTCTGAATGTTAGAAATCGTATTTAAATCTTCTTGAATAGAGAAAGAAGCTGAACCTGAATTTGTAATGACTCTTTTGAGTGCTCCCATTACACAACCAGCTGGCAAAAGGTACATTAAAAAACAACCCTTTCTCCTTCTATGTTTTCTATGAGGTCCTGCCTACCAAAGCTGTTTTGAGAGAGGCTTCTGTGAGAGAAGCTTCTATCTCAAAGCTCTTAGAAGATGTGAATACAAGGATGCCTGGGGGCGCTCAGCTGCACCACACTGCCAGGGCAGGGGCAGTTCTGAATATCTCCATTGAAATCTGGCTTCTAGGTGTAAGTGAGAGTGTCAGATTTGGAAAAATCTACACTTTGGATTTCCACCTTTATGTCACTTTGTACTTGATCTTTAATCAGTCAAGCATGAGAACAGAAAACCCAACACAGACTAAATCATAGTGTGTGTTCTTTAGGTGGAACAGACCCAAAAGGACAGGCTTTAGACCTCATTACCTTCTCATGCCCTCCCTGTTGCAATCAAAATGGGTACCACAGAAATGAATGAGATGAGATTGCTTGATAAAACTAGCATTCAAATAACATAGAAAAAATGAACAAAATACATACATTTTCCAGCATTTCAGTATAAAATCTGAAGTGCGTTCAAGTTTTGTTCTTCTTTGTAGCTGCTCGAATGTAAATATACCAACTCTGATACAAAAAAAGAAATAGAATCATTATGAGAGACATTTGTAGAATCAAAAAAGAAACTGGAAAGTGACATATTCCCACCATTTTCTGCTGTTACACCCCTTTGAAAGGTGTCTCTTTGAAAGGTGGGCTTTTGATGAAAGTGAGTGGGGAAGGGGAGCAGGATTTGCAAAGTCATTGCAACCTTGTGCAAGATCAGTTGCTGCCTCCCTACCACAATATGAACAGTGTCCTTATTTATCTTTTTCCTGAACAGAGAACAAGAAAAGCCAGAAGTATTTAAGTAAAATTGTAATAGGACCCTACAGTAGTTCCAAAAACAATGGGAGCTAGAAGGGGAATATAATGATTAATTTTGGCTACTCTGTTGTATCCTTTGTTCTTCCTTAGCCCTGTAAACTGGTACATAACAACTTTTAGAAATGTAGGAAAGTTAGAAAGAGAAACCAGATGCTCAGAACTCATAACACCTTTCCCTTATTTCCTCTGAGTTCAAAAAACAAAAATATCAGCATTTGTGAATGTAACCTTTTAATGTAAAAACGAAATCATGTGTTCTAGTAGCTGATTGTGACGGTAACACTTCATTTCCCCCTTTCTGCTCTCAAGTGGCAAATTGATATGACACAATGCAGAAACATTTTCAAACACACGGGCTGAAAATCTTAAAGTGTATCTGTAACACATTAGTTTCTGAAAACTTAGATGTCTATATAGTGTGTCTGTATCTGTAAATTTCTGCAAGAAAACTAATCCAAGCAGATTTGAGCTAACATCTGTCTACAATATCAGCTACTTAAGTCAGTGTATTGGTCAGGACTGTTTCTAGGGGATAAATTGAAATAGATGTGAAATCAAAATGAATAACAGTTACAGTAATTCATATAGAAAACTGTCTTCTGGTCTTTAAAAGTCTAGTAAAATTTTTGCTTCTATTACTTCTTTCTTTTCCACTTCTTCATTTTGTGATAAGTTGTAACAAAAAGAAAGGATGAACAGCTCTGGTTTGTAGAGACATTAAAAATGTTAAATCTTGTCTTTGTAAATAAATTGCATAAATACTGTTTAGACTAAAAATGTAACAAATTACTACCCAGGTTGGTGCTAAAACAATGGAGATTTTTTATTTTTACTGGATTAGGGGTAAAATGCAACATAGATTTTTCAGACACAGCACCAGAATGTGTTCTACCAGCAACTCACAAGAAACATTAAGTTTCAGACACCAAAAATATTTTTTTTAAAAAAAAGTTGCTTAATATAAATAAGTCAAGCTCATTTGGTTGCTGTACCTTACAAATCATTTACAAATCAACACTGTCACATTTGTCCAGGTGTTAATAAGTTCCATTTCCACATAACTTATTCTACAAGTGGCTCAAGCATGTAGAAAATGTGCCAATTGCCCAAGGATGAAAAAAAAAAATTCATTTACAGTTGGTGACATTTTCTGCCATGAGCAGTAATGGCCTCTGCCAGATATTCACAGCTTGCGGAAATAGCCTTTATTTCAGTAGCATGAAATCTGTGTGTATTACAAAACAAACACGGAGACAGATACAATCCAATTCTGACTAGAAGTTCTCTGATTAGGGTAGCCCACAACATCAAAGAGCTACAGCACCTGTAAAGCCCAGTGAGCCCTGGTCATTGCTTAATTGGTGAAGTTAAGCCCAAAACATCTCTCTTCCTTTCTATCGCCACCTGAAACTTCTCTTTTTCTAAGGGACTTCACATGATAAACAGAGCATCAAAATCGTCTCTTAAAAAAACAGTCTAAATACTGGTAGATGCACAATTGGCTTTAGCTTACTTCTTTTCAAAATGATTTAATTTGTGAAAATTATTTTCATCTTTTCTTAAAAATTTGAAGGCATAGAGTGACTGGGTTTTTTGGGCTGGGAAAATAATATTTTAGTAGAAGAAATAGATCTTTTAATGGATTTCTGCTTGAAAATTTTCAAAATGTGTAATTTCCTTACTCTCTAAACAAAATAATAAATATTTGCAATCAAATTTCACTTCAGATTCTTCCATTATCCCCCCTATACGGTTTCATGGTTTTTCCCAAGTGTTTTCTACTAGCTGAGGTCTATTTCTGATACTCAGAGAGATGAGGTAAACATTAATCTGACACAAGAAGATGTCATTTTCAGTCTCCTACTGGAAACTGAGTTTCACTGAATAGATTTCAAGTCTTATATTTGAAGGGGAACATGTGACTTTTTCCCTCGCCCAGAGAGGGAAAGGCATCATCGTGGAGCATAAACGATTCCAAAATTTCCAGTCACCTCTGAAATCAAATGGGAGAATCTTTCCCAGTCTGCATGCTCCTGCATGATCAGTTGAAGGAGAAGGATAATCAGTCTCAGGCACAAAGCAGATTTCTGTATCCACTGGGAACTTTTACAGCATTTATCATAGATCTGACTTTATTTCTGGTTCACTCCAGTAACTTCCACTGTCACTCAAGATCCTGTGACTTCAGGAGAAACTTTTATGGATAACCATTTATTGAACAGGAGACATTTGTAGACTGATTATAAGTAAGAAGAAATGGAGTGGAAAAATAGACAGAAAGATTGGATCAAATGAAGATAAAGATAGTTTAGCGAGGATCACCTTACTTTGCACCTCTATTAGAATTTTATAAGTAATTAAACAGATCAAGTTTAAGATCTATTGAAGATGAAACAATATCACAATTATTTTAAGCTGCCTTATAAAATAACCACTCTGGAGTCTGGCTTCACTGTGTGTTTCTTGGAGTTTTCTGGTGTAGACGCGAAGCACTGCTGATACACTGTGGTACGGTTTGAGGGCATTTTGGAATGTTACAGTGTTATTATGCAAGATCCAAAATAAATAAATAAATAAATTTATCCAAAATAAATCAGAAATAGAATATCTGAGTAACAAAGACAGAACTTACATCCAAGAATAAAGTTATATGTGTATCTTGAAGAATTTTAAATTCAGTTTATAATAAAAATCAAATTATTGATATTTTCCTTTCTTTTATTTTTTTTCTCAAGAAAATAAAAGAATTTTCAGTAAATGAAAGCAGACGTTCTTGTCATGTTCAGTTTTCAGGCCCCTGAAGGAACAAACTCTTCCAATGTGTAATTCAGGAGCTATAAAACATGGACTATTGACACAGCAGACCGCACTGTCTCTTGCAGAACCATTATGGTCTTCCTTGTCACCGAGAGTTTGCTTATTTAAAAATAATATTCTGTATGTGAGGGATATGATCCAATGGGTGAGCAAAATAAAGACAGATGGATTAACTGTGGTGTATTTAATTCCAAGGAAGATTTTACAGTTAAAAGGTCATGTACTGTACACACTTGACAAGAATTTTCCAAGTTTTATGAATTATAAAATTGTCTACATGATATGTAATGAATCGTAAAGTCAATGGATATAAATTTATCTATCACATGCAGTACCATGCTGATTCATATAAAGAGGATTTTGGGAGCATTACATAAATGTACAAAGGACTCTTTCAATAAAATTAAGCCTCTATACAAATATTGATGCTTTACTTTGAATTTGCTACTACTAAAAATACATAATTGAGCACATATATAAATCAATATTTCATTTATTTATGAGATTGTCCCTATCTTTTTGTTGTAATTAAAATAAGGAGATACTCCCCATTATTCTGGCAAAAAATAAATTGATGGCTTTCCTGTAGAGTTAAAGATAAGATATGGCAAGCTGTTCTCTTGCAGTGGGAGATCCTAAAGGTATCCTCCAAAATTCAAAGCACTGAAGAAAATTAATGCAAAGGGTTACTCTCTTCAGACATTGCAGACAAACAGTTTCAGTTAGTTTATTCTTACTTATAAATCTTATAGGTATTAGAGGGGAAAGTTTGTTTTAAACAGCACTTAAGGCAGTTTCTAAATATATGTCTCTCAAAAGCCAAAAGCTGTTTAGAAACAGAAGGCTGCTTCAGGAATTCTATTGGCAGATTGCAGCCCTCTGAATAATCAACAGGATTTTTCAGTAATGTCAGAATGTCCAGGGGAGGACAGAATTCAAGGCAAGCACCCTCCTGTAGCCTATATTTTGTATAAGAGTTTAGAGGACTGACACACTACCTAGACAGTATATTCTATTAAGATATGAAGCCTTACAGTAGGATTTATATCAGTGGTACTTTTATGATTATTCAACACATAGGTTTCTCTGGGAGTTAAGTATTTTTAAGTTGAATCCTACCTTTTACTTTCTCTCACCAGTGCTATCATTTATGCTTCCTTATCTTCATATATATTCACATATATTCATGCCATTGAATCACATAATTTTTACCAGAGGAAAAAAAAATACTACATACTAAAAGAGAAAAAAAAATCAGATGTTTTCTCAGCAAAAATGATGCATCATGCCATTACTAGACCATCAAAAAACAAATAGTAGTCAAAATAAGACAAAATGGCAAAATATATTATGATTCTCTTTATTTAAACAAGGTCCAGGGAAAAAACCCCGACATGTATCAGAGGTTATTAATAGTATACTCAATGAAAAATGTAACATCAGGTTAAGATATACAATTAATAGATCAATGTCACATTTCATTTTAAAAAATCTGCTAAGAATAAGTATCATGCATAACAGTTTATCCATGAAAATTTACTAGAGATTTTAATTTAGTAGAAATGCTCAAATGTAGTGGCTACAATTCTTGAATGAGACAAAATGAGGCAAAAGCAAGTTCATAATTGCAGCTGGTGGAAAGCAGCAGCACTTTTTCATGAGTTTTTTCAGGAAATGGAACTAGAGGGGAGGGAATAGTGGCCGTACATTCAGTAGGAGTGGCAATAGGCACAGCATGAAAAAAATGGCTGATACAAGTAACCACATGCTAATATACAAGCATTCAAAGGTGAGGACATTGTTATCACTTTAAATGAGGCTTTTATGTAGCTGTGTAGTTTCATTTTTATTTGATCTGATAATTTGAAGCCACAATTAGATGAGACAGCATTTGTCTTTATGGCCAAACTACCACTAAAAGGCTAAACTGTGTTTTACCACCTTAAACACATGACAGCAACACCTCTTCCTCAAGTGCCAGTTTGATTTGATTGTCTAAATAGATTTGTAGTATATTAAGTTCTCTTGTCATTCCAGTGATAGTATTTGTTTTGTTTTTTTCTTTCCTACCTAGTCTATGTGCAGCTGTGAGAAAAACACTAGCTGTTTTCTTTCTTTTGCAAAATCCAGAATATTTACCTTCTCTGTCTATGTTAATAAAACATAATGGAAATCTTTAGAATAAATATACAAATAATGAAATGCCTGTTAAATTCTAGATCCTTTGCATATAATGTTATTGATTTTGTGTGTCTTTTCCGTGTACTGACATACTAAACAGAGGGAAGATGTAGAAATTAAACATCTTGCTGGGTTTTCCAGTATTAGTTAAAGATTCATTCCAGACCAGCTAAGGAAAACTGTGTAGTTAACTTTGAAGGGAGACCTTAAGAAGGAACATAAAAATACCACTGCAGCCATCCTGTCTCTCAAAATAGCATTGCTGTAATTGCCAGAATTATAGCTTGTGGTTACCTGCCACATTCTTTGGTGCTCAACTCATGGTTATTGTGCTACCACAGTTTAAAACGTTGGCTCAGAGCTGTTTTGCAATCCACATAATGCTATATCTACTGCACACAGTGCAGTATCAAACAGCACATAGGCCTTGAGAAAAAATGCATTTGAACATACCCGCACAACAACATTTTAGATGGGTAGAAAACACTGCATACTTGATGTCGTTCCAAAGGCCATGTCTTAGCTTTTGGGTCTCGACCAGAGAGTAATGATAGTAAAAATAAACAATACTTCACATCTTTCGGCTTCTGAGATCATCAAAAATACAAGAGAATGGCCCATTTCTCAAGACTTTTTCCCCAGATCTTTTTGCGACAGATAATGAAGGCAACTTAATAAAAGTCACGATAGGGATCATATTCATATATAGGCCAAATTTGTCATACTTTTAACCCCATTAAATGGCTTGGTAATAGCAGGATTATTAAATGTATTAAATGCTTCCTGATAAGAGATTGAGTTCTGATCCATTTTATAAATTTCCTTTGTTCCTTAAAAATGATCAAAGTGGGGGAAACACAAATCATGATCTTGTAGGATTCAAATTAAACTGTTGCTACTATTAATAGAATTAAATCAGGCCATTCAGAAAAAAGAAAATAGTTTTCCTCTACCTGTTTCAGAGCACATTTTGGAGAAGCCTACCCAAAGGAAGAGATTATTTTCCTTTACCAAACACATTCCAGAGAAGAAAACACTGATGTTTTAAAGCCCTAAGCGTATGAACTTGTCTGGAACATGGACTATCTAAATTAAGACCCTTTTTATGCTAATGTCCTTCAACATAGTGATCTACATTTGTCCAAGTCTCAGTGTTTCCCAAGCTGCTTTATAACTGGAGGTAAAGAGGGGCAAGTGCTGTGACATTTTTCTGAGTCTCAAAGTATTGTGTATTGGCAGAGAAGAATTATTAAATTATAAAGCTTTATGAATGACTGACCAGCAGACTCAGATTGGAAACATGTCAGACTTTAGCAGGCGACTGTAGCAAGCGCATGTAAGTGTTTGCTGATGGTCTCTTAATGCCTGTACAGCCTTGTCACTGTTAGCTGGCAAAATGATCAGGTGAATCCATGTCTCCAGACACCACAAGCATTACCTTCTCTTTTTCTGGACTTGTACCACCTAACCTCTGATTCTAGTCAGCTTCATAAGTGTCATGCTGTCCTTGACAGCATGAAAGAATCTGAGATAATTGTGAAAATAATATAGTGTTTTCCATTTGATGTCATGGAAATCTTGTCTGGTATCAGTGTAATTATGTAGAAACACAGTGAGTGTTCTGCATCTGCCATGATGTATACAACAGTCTTGGGTTTGCTTTTTGTTTAGCAGTGAGTATATGACATGGAAACAGAAGCAAAGCACTACCACCTCAGTGGTTCACCTAATGTTTGAATCTCTTTTCATAATATGACTTTTATTGACTATTAGATCAAAAGTTTAACTGAAGGTCCAAAATATTTTGAGTCATTAAAAGTTTTGATGATTATTTAGCCCAGTCATAGATTCATTCATTCTTGTGTGAAGATAGCAGTAACTTAATGAATAGAAGAGTTTATTTCTATGTTGTATGTGGAGTGGGAAATCAAAGTTGTGCACTATCAGTATAGGTAAACGACTAATTATTTTATTTAGATAGTTTTAACCATTTATTGTAATACTATGCAAAAATAACAGGAAACCAAGGAATTTTGGGTGTACCAAAGCAACATCTACTGTCAAGGAAGTTCATTCAAGAAATCCAGCCTTTGGTTCATTTTTTAAATATTGGATTTTTTTCTAAATTGTATGGCATGACTTATAATCAGTTCAACTCTTGTGTTGGCCACTAGTGACTTTTCTTGACAATGTCATGGTCATTCTGTCACTTTACATCAAAATATTTCCATCCCAATACTTTCATTCATACATACAAGGTCTGAGCAGGTTGGTGTGTGGATACCTGAGCTGATGTATAACTATTCAGTCTGGCTGTCATTTTAGTCAAGACAATACAGAAATCCCACCAGGCAGTGATTGTGAAAGACCTTGTATTGTGTAATAAATGGACAAAAGTAAATAAGTTGTGACAGATGGTGTGTTTTCAAGAGGCAGACTTTGTTTGGAGAATAATGAGGAAGGCTGAAAGTTTCTGTACAGTGGAGAGAGGGGATTTCACAGCAAAGATGGCAAAGTGTAACCATATTTCTACTTACAGAATATCTATTTTTTTCTTTAACTAGAGGAAAAAAAAAGAACTAAAGGTAGCAAAAAGCAGAAAAAAAGTTCTAATCCAAGAAAGACACATTTAAGGCCATAGTGAAGGATGACATTGAGCTATTTTGTGTTAGTATTGATAAGAAGGCAGCATATTTCTCAAACAAGAGTGCCAAAGTACAGGATGTAAGAGAACCGAAATAAACACTGTAAACTTATGTAAATCAGTTCTAAAGTAGAATTTGAAAGACTTCCAAATATGTTAAGATAGAAAGACAGTCAAAACAACATAAGCTCTGCTGTTTTACAAGGTAATGACCCCATGAAATAACCATGCAACCATGAATGATGGATGTTAATGTTTGAAATCTCAGATTCAGTTGACCTATTTTTTTTAACCCTGTTTGATTTTTTCTTCTTTTTTTTTTTATACAAAGTATTTTACCAAAGTAGAACCTTGAAACTCAGAAATTAATCTTATGTTCCACTGTAAAATTTATATTGTTTATTTAGGCTTCAGCCACAATGACAGATGTGTGTACTTTTAGATTTGTATCAAATCCAGGCACTCTTGCATTTTTCCTGGGGATCTGTGTTTGAAGATAAAGGTTTGCTAAAATGAAATCATAAGGAGAAATGTCAGCAAGAGGAATAGCAAAAAAATCCTCCAGATACTAATAAGATTCATTCATTGTTCAAATCTAGATGCTTAAAATATTAAAATACATTTGTTTCTTTTAACAATGCTAAAATTAGGAAAGAGTTTAAAGTTTCTTTTGAGACAATGGTATCTCACTGTACCCTCTTAATAGAAACATGAAGATAAGAACTGGCAATAACTGAGTTTTAATTAAAATCAGTTGCACTAGGATTTCGCTTCTTAAATTAAAACATAATTTGAAGGACATTTTTCCCCCCTTTTAAAAAGAAGTGTAATTTAAGAAGTTTGTATATTTAGAACTCTACAGAATCACAGAATCAAAGGATATGCTGAGTTGGAAGTGACCCACTGGGGTCATAGGGTCCAGCTCCTGGCCCTGTGCAGGACAACCCAAGATTCATGTGCCTGAGAGCACTGTTCAGTTTATACTGGATAGAGGGTGGAAGAATCTAATCAAAACGCTGCCTCTGCTGAAGCTCCACCCACTGCTCAAAGTATTCAGGAATTAGTCTTGTCATTCCTCATCATATAAGTGCCCCACTCTCCCCAGTACAGAAACTTCCAGTCTTCATTATCCAGGAAATGAAGCCTACCTCTTGAAAACATAGCCATCTCTCATATTTGGTTTAGCTTTGCCCATTTATTATACAACTTCCTTCACAAAGAAAATCTTCCCTCCTACAGATACAAGCTTCACTTATTGAAAGCATTCAGCAAAATTTAGGAACATCATGAAACTGTTACAGGATGATATGCTGCTGAAAGAATGATGGGTTTTCTTCTACATAAAGCAATGTATCACTAAATGCTTAACAACATAGGTATTTTAGTGAGGTTTAGAAGGTTCTACTAATTTACAGTAAAAGACTATTTTCAAATAATACCTTCAGCCAAGTATACACATAGTCAAATATATTTAGAATAGGTGTTACAGCTCCAAATAATGGATGTGTTTCTGACACTGAAGAATGTTTCATTCTATCAAGAAGGAAAGCTTTATCTTAACCAAGGTACTGTGAAATTACATTTTTGTTCCATTATGAGATAAATCATGCACTCCTCTTTTACTTGTCAAACTGGTTCTGATGAAAGGTTAACGTAAATAGCTGAATTAATTGCAAAGTTTGTAATTTATCTCCATAAACCAACATCAGAATTTTCCTACCTAAGACACTAAAACCTGGGAGTTTGGAAACATTCAAGTCTACCATCTGATAAGCACCTGAATTAACCTTCTACCATTCATAAAGACTCATCCAACTAGAAGATGTAATCATTTGTCAGAGAATTCCTGGGACAATCTCAAAGAAATTTTGTCACATACAGAGATTCTGGTATTGCTAGTGAGCCATATATTTTTCACATTTGTCTAAGAAGCCATAGCTCCCAAAAACAAAGAAACAAACAAACAACAGCAGCAACAAACTTTGGAGGCCAATATATACCAAAGAAAATTCTGCTAAATGTTACTGAAAGGCCTCTTCACACTCAGCATCTAGCAAACTTAACAGCAAGATACATAAAACAAGGAATACCTAATGAGATCAAGTCCTTCAGTTTTCTTGAAAAATGACTAGACAAATGACATCTAGACAAAAAGACTGGTGTTATTGTTGCCTTTTTCCTGTTCTTAAAATTAAAAATAGTTAAACACAGTTAAAGGGAAAAGGGTTTTTTACCTCTATTTATTTAAGGATCCTTAAGTGCACCACATCCAGGTGGAACGCGCTGAAATGCACACTGTCCCGAAATGCACATTCCCCCGCAAAACGCACCCACACGATAAATCGCGTATGCAATTTATAGGCCTTGTAAATTAGCATATCTACCAAAGACTCCCCAATGAGAGGCTCAAATGAACCCGCCATTCGGAAGAGTTCCCCCCTGGATGGGCCTATCTTAGTTTACAGGATGTGTTCTAGAGAGGACCTTGGTCTCTAGGGCTTTCTGACCTCTAACTGCAAGGATTCCAGGATGTTTAGTCTCCTGGCTTAATGGAATATTAGGTCTAGCTAAGTTATCAGACTTAAAAAATTACAAGTTTGTGAGCTAAAAGCACTAAGGATACATAAAGCTATATAAAATGGTATATAAAAGGGGTATAAAAGAAAAAGCAAAAATTCATCATGGCATCATGAGTGTGTGCAGAAGCACCAAATCTGCATTGCAAGTCTTTCACATAATTCAGAAAGCCTCAGGAGACAGGGGAAACTGGTGGATTTATGACCCCAGGCCTTATTGCACATTGGCTTTGTGCTGATGTCTAGAGTATGCCCACAGAAGAGTTCAGCTTTCCTATCATCCCGCACAACTGAAGCGGAGAACATGTTGAGTTCTTCAAGCTCCTATAAAGATAAAGGCTCTCTCGTATCTAAATATGACAATAGTTTCTTTCAGAATTAATGGGTTGAAATAAAGGGTTTGTGTACACAAGGAAGAAGATTAAAAACTGTTTTGCTTACAACAGTAGTAATAGGCAAAATTGATCCACCTGTGAAAACTGAATGCAGTGCAAATTTTTATGACCAAACTATTAGTAAAACTAGTCTTAAAATCTTTAAAGAAAATATTTTCAAAGATATTTAAAGCTCTTTCTGTCTCCTGTTAATCTCTTCAGCTTCTTAGTTTGAGGAGGTACTTGGCAAAATGGGTTTTTCTTGGAGTCCTTAAAAAAACCCATGCACAGGAAAAACATATGGAAACTGCCCACAGGAAATTTATATCAGATAAACATAGGAAGTAATTATTCAGCAGGAAAGTTTGGAGGAAGTGGGTTGTTTTTCTGTCAGTTCTGGTGTTCAACAAATTTCAGGACATCAGCAGCAATGAAGGAAATAGATTAGCAATTGCAGGGCAGCTATTGTTTATACAGTGTTGACACTAAATGTCACTCTCTTAGAATTTACCTTGTGAAAATTATTTGATATTGGGGAAAAGGAAAAGCAACGCAGTATTTCTTTCATTCTAAAAATAACAAAGCAGTTAGTCTTTACATCTCTGCAATGAGAAAGTTTGAGGAGAAAATAATTCACCTGGTAAAGTAGTAAAATAAAAGAAAAATACATTTGAAAACATCAAATATTTACTAGCAATGCTTTGTTTCTTGTTTTTTTACAATGATAAACTTTTCTTTTGGAATAAATGAGTAACATAGGAGCACCACAGATCCAACCTAAGAAAATACAAGATTTTAAGCTGTTGCTTTAACTTAATTTAATTCTTCACTGGAATGAAAACGCCTTGGCTGAACTGAGTCATAAATTCATCAGGAATTCTCACTCCTGAATCATCTGATTTACATAAGACAAAGATATAAACAAAGATTCTCCTTCAATCAATCCAACTGAACATCAAGTATTATCTAACCACATTTGCTTTTTTAAAAATTTCCTAATGAAACTTTCACTGGATTAAATATGCATATGTAAAAGCCTTCAGGTCTGAAAAATCAGTATCTTCCCTGTGAAAGCATATAATGGGAAAAACATATCCAGTGTACTGTAGTCCAAATTTTCCCCAAAGAGGAGAAAGGTGATTATGTGGAAAACAAATACAGCTGTGAAAAGTGCTGTGCTTTGAGCAGGCAACAAAGAGGTGAAAAGAAGTAACCTGCTTTATACCCTGATGATGCACTTCATAGCAAGCTGGAGAGAAAAAAAGGACAGGACAAGAAACAGGACAAATCTTCAGAAGGAGCCGATTTAAATACCATATTCTGATTCTTATATGCACAAATGTCTACTCAGGACAGCAGGATTTCAGTGATGTCTCTCTTCCCTTGGCCCCCACATCAGGATTACAGATATTACCAGCCCCTGCTGGGCTCCAGCAGAACCGAGACAGCTGTTCCTCAGTAGCTCTCCTGGTGCTACCAGAAAAGACAGAAACAGAGAAACTCCATATGGCTTCTTGGATGCACACTTGTTCCAGCTGTCATCAGTCCTGTGCAATTCTGTGTTTTACTGGTTTAGTGTGGTTTTAATTTTCCTGTACTTCTCTCCTTTCTATTTGATTTAGTCAATGATTTTGGTAACTATTTCACTTAATGGCTGAAAATATAATAAGGAATATTTCAGTTCAAATTACTTAGAATATTTTTCTCTAAGGATTTTAATATCTTAACATTTTTTTAGCCGTTCATGATCATAGCACTGTATTATAAACAGTTTATCTGGATATGTAACAGACTGCACTCTTAGGAAAGTATCATAAATAATCTTGAAAAATTTTAAATATCTCTTCAAATTTTATCAGTTGATAAATTAGCTAGAGCTGACCTATTTTTGCAAAGAATGTTAGCTGCAGTAAAAGAGCATTTCTTGCGCATGAAAAATTGAAATAGGTATGCAAAATTGTTCAATAAATAATTCTTGACATGTTCTGATTCATTTTGTCTATGAAAATTGAAATACATTCTTCAGGCAATAATATATTCTATCAGATATCCAAATAAAAAGATTTCCTACTGCTGGTTTGAATTGTTTCTCCTGTGTACTTAGTTTCACAACACCTTAACTTTGAGAAAAAAAATTACATTTTGGTACTTTCAACATTGCATATGCTCATTTGTCATCCAAACAACTTTTAGCTTCTGATCTTCAAATATGATTTCTTGCATTACAAACATCGATAAGTTTGAACTTATAAGGACAGAAAGTATCAAACTGATTTTAAGAAAAACAAGGTTAGAAAATTCAACCCTATCATTCTTACTCACAAAATTTACTGCAACAGTTCAATCAAGACTCAGTAAGTGACCTGAATAAACTCCAATTAGTGTTAGAATGGCCAGGTAGATTAGTCTGAATGCAAATCAAAAAACTTTCCACTGAGAGAGAAGGCAAGGCTGAGACAGATCCCTGCTTAGAGCAGAACAGTGCGAGCTCTGACAAAGGCAACAGGAAGAAAGTCTAGGTCTGAAGATTCTTGGGAAACTTTCACAAAGGAAATGGGAAAGCAAGATATAGGGCAGAGGTAGCTGCTGCAATTGTTTTACCAGCTTTGCCTCTTAATGTCTGTCTGTCAGCCTTTTCCTGAGTATTTCTAGTAGGAAGGCTGAAGCAGTGACCATTCATTTCATCAGGCATCACAGAAAAGTGTTAACCAGATGTTTAATCCTATTTCCCTTTTTCCTATTACTTTCTTAATGAGATTTTTACCCTTTCAAACTCTCTAAATCTGTGTTATAAGAATGACCATTACAATATTTTGACCACAAATGAATCTATTATTTTTGTAGAAGAAGCAGCAAATTCATGGTCTTCAAGCAATTTACCTTTGTCATATTATTCAGTTCACGAAAATCAAAGTCTGAATCAGACTTGTAAATGCACCATCATTTCAGGGGAGCATTGAAAAGACAGTGATGATCCAGCTCACTGGCACAAAAAAACTTTCTCCAATGTTTTCATGCAACATTGCAGTCTCTGGAACAATCATATTACAAGGAATTAATACTAAGAACAATATAGAATAAATTCAGTTTGAGGGTTTAGGGGAAGGGTTCAGCCTTAGGTTTGGTTGTTTTTGTGGAGTACATGTCTATCCCCTAAACATTTATTTGTCAGGCTAGAGATTTTGGTTACCAGATTCCAGAGCTTTAGTACTTTTCTCCAGCTACCTTTTAAAGATTCTACAGACCTCTTGCCTCTGGGTGTTCTGTGCTGGTTTCTGACTTTTAGAAAGTTTCTTTAAGAAGATCTGTTTGCTCTCGTAGAAAATCAGAGCTTATTAAGACAGAAGGCTGAATAAGCAACTCAAATCTCCTTTTGAACTGCTAAGAGAAAGTAACTGAAAATAAACATTGTGACCCAAAATTACTTTTTGTCTTCAACATCTGATTTTCTCTCAACAGGATTTTCATGTAACAAACAATATGGTTTAATCAGTTCTTTGATTTATCCTGTGATCCCTTGGAAAATTAATTATATTTGTAATCATGTGCTGAGAAATTACTGTAAGAAGCAACATTTTCATGGTAAAAAGCATTTGTTTCACTTCTTTTTGTTCAAAATTTAGGCCATAAAGTCCCCTGGTGCAGTTTCTTTTCAGGAAGCAGCTTCCATTTATAGCATTTATTGAAGTGGGACGTATCAGCGCCAGTGTTGTAGATGAGGACGATGTGTGCATTGAATAAAAAGTGTCCAGGACATTTGACTCAAAATATAAACAATACAGAAAGATTTTATGGTGATAAATTTACAAGAATCATGGTTGTGCATCTCCACAGGCCCCCTGAAAAGCCTGGATCATGTGTATTTTCCAGCTTTTTCCATTATACTACGTCCTATACATTACCTATAGCGATACCTCTACCTATAGCTGACTCTTGTAAGTTCTGGGTCTCCTTACAGACAGTCATTTGGTGTGGCTTTTGTTGACAGGGAAATGTAGGTGAAAAAAGTTCATGAGAAAAAGAGGTAGATAAAATCAGCTGCACCTCTGCCACAAGCCATATCTGGCTAACATGGTCCTAAAGCTGACTGAGACCTGTTTTTATGGCTTTATTCCACTCTTGGAACTCTGTAATTGTGGATTATGGTTATCCCATTTATGAAGAGAGGGAAAGTTAGATCAGCATAGAGTTAATTCCAGTTTAAGCAAATGTGAGAATCTCTAGAGAAATATAAATTTGGGTGACATAGTCACTGGTCTGAAGCTTGTTTTAGCTCTCTTTATCACATCTTTCTTCTCTCAGAAGCACGGTGTGGACACTGAAAAGCTTAAGTGGAGGGATTTTTCAGCTTTCTGCAGCATTCTGTGAGAACTCTGTGTCTCTCACGAAAACTATGCAAAACACTGCTATGGGTTTTTGTAAACTAATTCTTTATCTTTGCACCTGCGGTTGTTCAGTTAGTGTTGTTATGGTACACTGAGGAAAATATTTTGAAATAGGTGTTGTATAGCCTCCACCAATCATTCTAGGAGGTGGTTGACCAAGGGACCAATAGTACTATGCTACTCTTGTGAACCAAGTTATAGAAACCGATTTATAATTAATTAAATAAGCCATTTTCTCTGGATCTTGGTTGTGTCGTTTCTCACTGTCCCGGGTACAACAGTGACATCATGGTCTTTCTTTATTATCCATTAGGGTAGTTGTGAACCCCTATACACGTGACATGTTATTTAATATCAGAGAGAATAAAGGGATCAGTGAGGCCAAACTGAAGTAGTTTTATAGAAGCTTTCAGCCAACCACATGTACAGGGAGATGTTCTGTGGACAAGCTGGACATAGCCACATGATGTAGAGGCACCATTCAGCTTTCAGTCACCCCAGATTATAGAAGTTTTTCTAATTTATACCTTCAAGACTAAAATCCATTTGCTGATGAATTAAAACAAAAAGAAAGCTCTGAAAGGTAGTCCATAGTCACTATTTTCAGGAGTTGAAGCATTGTCAACATGTTCTTTTAGTGTGAAGTCTATTTCAAAGTTTACGTCTTTATAATGTTAATATCTTGAAATTAATTAAAATTCATTATAATACTTATTTTCAAAGAATTAATCCAAATTTAGGGGTTTCTAGACTAAACTGCTTTCAGTTTAATTCTTTTGAAAATATTTTTTTCTGTATGGAATTTTAGAATTGTTATTCTAAGCTTCACACTCTTCCTTTGCTTTTTTAGGTACTATTTTTGCCTCCTGACTCAAAATCTCTACCTACAGGGGTTCAGAAATATGTATCAGACTTCCTCTTGGTATGCTAACACTGGTTTTAAAAATCTTGTTTGGACTTTAAATATAGAGTTATATAGCGTGCCCTTATAAGATGTCTTTTTTAATCTGGCTAGGATAATAATAACCCTTCTCAAATCTTGGTACTGTAAAGGAATCAAACACTTTCAAAGCAGAACCATCACATTATAGACTGATATTTAAGTAGCTCTCTTCTAATATTTTGGACAATTCTGCTTGGGAGGAAACGGTTTCATGAAAGGAAAGAAATAAATTAGTATGAGTATGAGTACGTTGGTTTTGTTTTGTTGTTGTTAAGAAAAAAAACAAAACTCTTCTGAAATATGGGGGTTTTTATTTTGATGATTTGGAAATGTTGCTGGAGTGATAGTGCAAATTTCTCTTTATGCTTTTGCAAGCTTACATTTTTTCAAAACTACTTAAACTTCTGACATTCAATTGCCATCACAATCACACCCTGAACACAGCTCTGCTGAAAAAAAACCAAGGTTCTGTGATCTGTGCAGTAGTGAAACAAGCTATAGTCAGGAAGAGGAAATGCTTTCATATATGTCATTGCCCACATGGAAATGTCACATCTATTTCTAGCAATAACAGTCTGCCATTTCATTCATAGAAACAAGAGATGCCCTCTTCCATCCACCTCCAAAATGGAGAGATCATCAAAGGTTAAAAAAATCAACTACTTCACATAAAAAAAAGTCATTATTGAGGACAATACACGAAAAAAAAGGAACAATCAAATGACAAAAAGTGCAAAAGCAAGGAATCAGAGGGGTCTCCTACTCCTCAGGTAGGGCACAGCCAGCAGTGGACACACCACAATGTCCAAGACTACCTGAAGGTGTCTGGGAAACTAAAGGTGCTGGCCAGTCATGGAGGTGTGCTAGGACCAGGGAGCCAAAAGCTTTCCTACAGTTGCCAGAATTCCCCACAATGTCCTGAATTTCTGTCCAGCTTTCCCCAGAGGTACTTCTTGCCTCTCGATCCCAAATCACTAAGATCCAGAGAGGATTTCCTATCCACTCGGGGAAGACTCAATCCCTGTGTATCAGACATCAGTGTCAGCCTCACATGCCTATGGCACCACTTAACTGAATTTATTCCTGATTTAAATCCCTCTTCTGCTGATCAGTATCGGAGACTGGAATAATTGTTGAAGTGAACTCTTAATTTGACCTAATGCAACTATTGATTTATTTATACGAGTGAGCGTGATGAACCACTCCAAGAAGGGATTTGTTATTCTCCATTGTGAGAAGTCTGAGCAGACTGCATTTACATACCTGTCCTTTTATTCCTGTTAATCAATCTTATGTCTTCTTGACACAGTGGCTTGTTATGTTGTGATTAGGCATGGAAAACAATTAATAACTATAAAATACATCCAGGACTTTCTTTATGCATTTTAATTTTCTGTGTCCCCTGCTTCCTTATTTGATTAAAACAGTGTGCTTTCACATTTACATTCCCATTAATCAGTAAATCTGCTTCACAAGGTAGTATATTAATCAATATGTGTAAAAATTCATACTCCTGCATACCAATAATTTTATTTACTTACTGTAATATTATTACATGAATTTCTTCTGTTTGCTGTCAGAAAATATCATCCTACCTGATTTCCTACAAAATATTCCTCAAGAAAAAGTACTCAAGTCAGAGAAGAGAAAAAAATTCAGTAATGTCTACCAATCTTCATCGACAGAGACGACCAAGAAAGTTGAAAGGGTTTTGCTGGTTGCCAGGGTTTTATGACCGAGTTAATCACTTGATCCAGAGGCCTCACAATTTACATATCGTATGAGTCCTGAGGCTATCATAATCTAATTGATCATGTCAAGAGCATGCTCCAGTTGTCAGTGTGATAAGTTTTTGTCAAGGGATTATATACATAAAAGTATTACTGCTATTGGGGGGCTGTACTTTGTATTGCTTTTGCTTTAGTCTAATTCAGACTAATTTATAAAAGACACTGAGTGCAAGGTCTACCACAGGTCTAGTAATATACCCCATTAAGGCTTATGAGTGCTCTGAAGGAATAGTCCACATATTAAATGGTGAGCTTCACTGGTTTGTTTCTTTCTTTGTTTCTAATTGAGCATGTGCAACCAGAGTAGAGCCAATGAATCAGATTAGACATGCAAACCAGTAACTGTCAAGATTTATTCAAATCAAAAATAATCCTGGTGATTCACTCAGCAGAATTTGTTTCTTTTTAGCAGTGACAGGATTAGGCATCCTAAGTTATAAACCATAGTGCAAGAAGGCATAATTTCTCAAATCAGAGGTAATAATTGTACAAACATAGTGGAGTAGTGAGGAGCAAAGGTGTTCCCCTAATGGAAGACATTTCTCATCAGCAGTAAAAGAGATTGATAAAAAATTTTTAATCCCAAGGATGATTCCTACCAGCCACCAGAAAATTTTAAAGGAATGTTAAAAAAAACAAAAACCAGTAGAAGCTCTCCTATGAAATCAACTGTATGATTTGGCTCACTAGGCAGGAAAAACTCTTTTCATATTAAGTTTTAAAAATTACCTGGAACCAATGTCATTTTCCCAGAAATTCCAGGAAATGTTTTCACTTAGAACAAAATACTAACCAGACCTCTCTATTATCTGTGCAGTCTGAATATTTGAATAAGTGCTTTTGTCTTGATTGCAAGCTTCTTGGGATATTGTGGTTACATATTTGGTGGTCCCTTGGTTGTTACTTGTCTGAAAGTTCTTGTGTTAAAGATTCTCCTTGGCTGCGAGTTTTGGTATAGTAATGATGATTTATGTTGCTGGTGCTCTTCTTAGCATCTGGGAACTGTTTCTAACTTTCTTTATGTCCTGTCAGAGTTGATAATAGCAATAATAATTTAGTTACATATATGAAAATGACCATGAAATAAAATATATGTTGTTATTAAATAACCTGATTTCATTAAACAATGAAAATGTGGAGCTCAGGTTCTTAGCCATTTGTGATACCTGCTGAAATACAGCTAGTTCTGATGTAAAACAATTACTTCTAATTAATAGACTTTGGAGCTTATGACAAGAGACACACAGTACAATGTGTTGCCTAAATGGAAAAGTTTTAAGACTAAATACAATTTTTATCAATGAGGAAACAAGCATGGAACCCAAAGCAATGTGATCAGCTGACCTGGCTGTGTAGAAAAGAGCAAAGAAGAAACTGGTGTAGTCTTGTAAGCCTGGACAATGAGCAAAACTAGATTGGATGTACACAAGTCCATGAGGAGTTGGACAATGCCATTGAGTAACCCCTCTCAATTTACAGGCAGGAACTGATGCACAGGAAGTTCCATCTGAATCTGAGGAAGAACTTCTTTACTGTATGATTGACCGCACTGGAACAGGCTGCCCAGAGAGGGTGTAGAATCTCCCTCACTGGAGACATTCAAGGACCTTCTCTGCCATGTTCTCTAGGATGACCCTGCTTGAGCACTGAGGTTGGCCCAGATGACCCACTGTGGTCCCTTCAAATCTTACCCATTCCACGGTTCTCTGAATTACATTTAAATAATCATAGTGATCTGGGGAGTTTCCAGAGGATTGGAAGAAAGAAAGGTCACTCTTAACTGCAGGAAGGGCAAGAAGAAGAATCTAGAGAACTATGGGCTGTTTACCTTCATCTCTATCCCAGGGAAGAGGATGGAACACATAGCTCTGAAAAACATTTCCAAATCTATTAAGGACATGAGAGTTATTTGAAACCATCAACGTGGATTTAGAATTGAAAATCGTGCCTGATCAATATCATAGCCTTTGGTGACAAAATTACTAGCTTGGTAGATGAGCGTAGCGCAGTGGATGTTTCTCTTGACTTTGATAAGGGTTTCAGTTTTCAACACTCTCTAGCATAAAATTTTCTTTGAGAAGATGATGAAGTATGGGCTAGATATGAGGATGGTGGGGTGGGCTGAAAACTGGTTGGACTGCTGAGCTGAAAGGGTTGTGATCAGTGGCACAAAGTCCAGCTGGAGGCCAATCAATAGTTCAGTAACCAGTCAGATAAGCACAAGTTCTGCTAGAGTAAGTTGAATAACCAGTAGAACATGTTCAAAGATTCATGGCAAAATTCAGTTTCTTGGCAACATACACTGGCAACATTACAAATCTTTACTGGCATTGTTCCATTGAGCTTTGTAAAATTTTTTTTTTTAAAGTCTGAATGTACGCATGCTCACAGATTTGAAGGTATATGTTATCAGAGTGTCACTGTCAAAATGGAGAAATGATCATCTTTTTGATCTAGATTGTAGAGACTCAGAGGACAGACAAAGAAAGAAATTTGAAGAATAAACCAAGAGAATGAAAAATGATAGAACAATCAAGTACTTCCTAAAAGGCTATATTTGGGGAAAACCAGTTTTTAGTAGAAACTTTAGCTGAAGATTCCTAAGATTCACAGACTCCTGCTTCCTTGTAATGTGTGTGCAAGCAAAATTTTCAAAAATGTATTAAAGAAAAAGCATTTTAAAAAAAAAGGAAGGGTTGGGAGAAGTGGTAGATGGGTCACTCTTCTACTTCTTGATTTCTTAATTATTCAAACTGCGAGACAAGAATAGTCTGTATTACGCATGGTAGTCACACACCAAAGAAATTGAGCCTAAATAAAATAATTAGCTTACATGCTACACAAGGCTTGTTTTTGTTATTGTACTGTTTTGCATTTCCAGTGCATTCATTTTTGTTACTGGGAAAAAATTGGTTTTCTACACAGTTTTATTCTGCCTATTGCTAATTTATTATGACACTAGAGCAAAGACTATAAAAGCATAAAGAAAAGGTAAAAATAAATCCAGAAGGTTTTTATTCTTAGATCTCTATTTCTCTGTCCTGTTTGAAATTAATTTCTCTGATTCAGCAGTTCGTCTCATAAACTTGTGTGACAAATTAAAAATGCAAAAATTTCAACATTATTTTTAGGCTAAAGGACACATCTTTACTGTCACAGGTGAGGAAAGAGCAGAGTAACTATAGGAAAATCAATATGACCAAACTAATTACTGCCATGAAGATTATTAATAGAGTTACAATAAAGGTGAGTTAGTGTTCCTCCATTTTATACTGCAAGAGAGTTTAATAAGTCTATTTAAATACCTGCTCTGTGAATTCACGTGTAACTTAAAGGAAGTATTTAACATATTAGTTTTTAAAACTCCTGCCTTCATGGTGCTCAGGAAATAAAAAGATGCAAATTTCTGATTTCAAAAAATATAAAGAACACTAACGACACTAAATTCCTCCCCATTCCCTTCTCTTCTTGCTCTGCTTAAGCAACTTTTGCATATTCTGCTTAAGAACGGCTGGTAGCAGAATGGTAGTAAATCTGACAACATAATTTTTTCAATATTTAACTATTTGAAATCAACATCCTCAACATTCCATATTTTAAGCATACATTCATCTGAAAACTCCTGTTGAAAATACAGTTACTTAACACACTGAGACAAAGAAATTATGCAAACTGCCTGGGGACCAGCATGTATAGGAAACGTCAAATTTCCATCAAATCGTGGCTTTTTATTTCTGCTAAGCTTAATTTATATGCCACAAGTTTTTACACTTGAAAATGCCGGCATGAGATCTCACAGGTACAAATAAAGCAAGATTAATCCTTCCTTGTTTTCTCGTGAATAGTAAAGCATGCACTACCAACTTGCATTTCAAATGAATTGCCAATGAGGTAGATTGGGAATTGCAATTAGTTACTTAATGTGAGTAGGTAGTTAAAATATCTTTAGGAGAATTGAAGTGTAAATGAAGCTGTGTGCCATTCAGCTAACCTGTGCTTTCATTCATTTCATTAGTGTGCTATTTCAGAATCTGTATAGAACTAGGTGATTTAAGAACTCACCATCATCATGCAACATATGCAACATACAGCTGTTCCCATTCTTTTGCAAGGGGTTTGGGCTTCAAGATCCAATCATGCTTAAGATTCAGGCTGTAGTTTTCATATCTTTCAGTAAATTGACAGAGTGGACTTTGTACAATATGTAGGAGAGTTTATGTCTAGGCTAGCACAGGTCTCTGTTTCAGGGTGATCTGCATAACTCTGTCAGCCCAGGGACTGTATTGACTAGAGCTCCACTGATAGTAACAGGAGCTTAGACACCTTGTGAGATACCTTAATAGATATCTTAGACACCTTGCTGGCATACAAGTGCCTGAATTCTGATGCCTGCAAGCAAGGTGGGGGTCAGCCTCTTCTCCCGCTTCTCAGTGACAGATCAAGAGAAAATGACGTAAAGCTGCACTAAGGTAGATTCAGGTTGGACATCAGGAAGAATTTTTTCACTAAAAGGGTGGTTAAGATTTGGAATGGGCTGCCCAGGAGGTAGCCGAGTCACCATCCCTTTAAGTGTTCAAGAAATGACTGGCCATGTTAGTTTAGTGCTATAGTTTACTTGGAAAGGTGGCATTTGGTGAAAGTTTGGACTTGATATCTTGGAGGTCTTTTCCAAGCTCAATGATTCTATGAGTATATGAAACCTCACCCTCAATTTCTCTCTTTGTTAAATGGCAAGATGCTTAGGGACTTGTGAGTACAATGTTCCAGAAAGAAATGAGGACTAATTATGGTCATACTTCAGCTTAGTTCTGATTGATTTGTAAGTACATTGAAGAGCTGTATTACAGGATGTGGCAGCATGTACCATTTTCTCACTAGAACTGAGAAAAAATAGAGATGTTTCACGCTTTTATCCTATCTTCTTTCTTTTATGTTAGGAATTCTCTGTTTGATTATTACTGTTACTGACATACGTCAGACCGCATGAAAATAACTGAGAAATCATTTGGGCTCTAAGTCTGAAGCATACCCATTACTAACTCCTTAAAACAGTATACAAAATCAATGAAGAAAATAGAATGAACATCAAACTGGAATTCTCCACCCATAATGGTTTTTTTGCATTAGTGTGCAAACATATTTCTCTGCATCACTCACCTGAGGGAAACGGCACTGGCACAGGGAGTGAAGAAAAGGAGTTTCTTCAGCGTAACTCGATGACCTTGGTAGTGTGGAGCTCAGATTTCTATTGGCTACTGAATGCTGGACCATGATGTTTGCAACTGATAAAATGTTGAAGCCATGAGTATTCTTGCTTTTAACAGGGCCATATAAGTGTTGAACAGATAGTGTTAGGAATTTCTGATACCATGCATTCATTGCAGCTTGAAATCTCTGTCCTTGAAGTGATACATAACAGCTCACAGAGGCTTATTTCTTCCCCCAGAAATGAAAGATGACTGGATGGCAAAGGCCTCTGCACCATAGATATTTAACATAAGGTAAGAAAAAACCTACTTTTTAGATTATATGATAGATCTTACTTTATACTGTGTTATATTTATTCAACTGTTTATCTTAAACAATAGATGACAAGAGAATCTCAGCACTCAGTTATAACCAACACAGTAGAGGGATAATTCAGGAAAGGGATACATCATTATATGGCCATAGAGCTGTGGCCTCTATGAAACATAACCAATAGACTTAATAGATGGATATGTGGTTATACCAGAGATCCTAGAGACCAAATAAATCCATATATGTGTGTTAAAGACTCTTTCCTTCCCCCATATGAAGAAAATATTAAAGTAAAAAGTATTAAACAGGTATCTTGAGAGAACAAAAAGATATCTGATAATGCTCCTTTTTGTCTCTTTAAACCTGATAGATAGCAGATCAGGTTTTCATAAGATCTTTGTTTACCTGTGATTAACATCTGTAGTTGAAAAGAAAAGCTCTTCTCACACTATTTTAATATCTGCACTTCCTTAGATTCTAAGCAATTTGTTTGTGTCTCCATTTGAATAAAGGAAGGTAATCCTAGGGCTGTCCAGGACTGTTATTTACAAATGACTGCCCATTACTCACACAAAAGAAGTTATTTATAACTTGGTCACTATCAGAATACAGGGAATTACAACCTGTTTATTCTAGGCTTTGTAAATTGCCCTTAGTTTGATGAGCTGATAATTATATGTTTCTTTCTTCCACTGATGGCTCAGGGGACAGACATAATGTTAGCTTTTTGCTTTAACAATTAGGAAATTGTTCAATTTGTGCTCTAATTGACTAAATTACACCTGCAGAGGTCTAAAGAATTTCATTATCACCTGTGTGAAAGCAGCACATTTCCCCTATTACCTACGTGTATTTTTTTTTCTATTTTAACCGCATTATTATCAGTTCTGGGCATATGACCACAATCAACTTGCAATAATTTCCAAGCTTTAAGCATATTTTTTCTTTGAATATATGTCAGCAACTACAATACACAGTCAATCTCACTTTATGTTGTTTTGTTCTGTTTTCCTTTAAGAGTTTCTGTTCCAAAAGATGCACAAATATAATCTAATACCTAGAGCCAAACAGCGGAAGCAGCCTCAAAATAAAAATATGTTCTTAGAAAGTCATAAAATGCAAATTCATTTCTTTAAACAAAATTTAAAACTTTTAATTTTTAGGAGACAGACATAATATCAAATATGTTATACCTAAGAAAAAATTAGACCTCTTAAACTTACATCACGCCATATATTTAATGGTTATTTCTGTCAGGTTAATTTATATGATACATTTTTTAGGACAAGCATCTTTCACATTAGAATAACAGATTATTTTCTGGATTTTGCCTTAGGTGCTAAAATAATAAACACAGCAATAAACTGAACTGTATTCATCTGGCTCAAAACATACCTTTTTTTGTCTCTCTAGTTATTTCAGGATAAGTCTACCAGCTGGATAGCCATGGGCTACTAGAAATGTTTCTTTTGGCATGGTTGTTTAATGGACTAAAGAGCACTAAATTAAATTCTATTTAAAATAAGATAATTTTTTGTGTTTGTTCCATCCAAAACTGGTTAAGGAAAAGTATTCAAACAAATTGAATTTTTTTATCTGTTCATTGTTTTCACCCAAAATATAACTCACATAATTCTCACGTGTGAGACGCAAGTATAATTACCATACAAAATTTCACGGTTTGCCATCATTTCCAGCTGACTCAATCGCTTCCTCTGTTCATGACCAGGCCCACTAAGGCCGCACTACACTGATGACTCACAGAGTGGTGCCTGGACCCTTTTGGGAGTTTCTGAAGACATCAGAACTGTAACAGTAATCGTTGGACTAAAGGAACAGGGATTCAGGAGCCTACACAATCTATGTCCTGGCTTCATATTCCAATGGATGCATTATATATTCTGCCTCTTTCTGCTACCACTGTTAGTGGGTCTTTTTTAGTTGTGCAGATTGAGAAAGGAGACTGATAACCAGCAATAAGTAGCAAAAGAATAATAAAAGGTCTTCCAGTTGTCACTGCTGCCTTTTGGAGCCATTTCTAAGGAACATATTACTTCTCTGCTACATGCCTCATGCTCAAGTAAAATTACAATTTTCTTTTTTTCATGTCTGAAACATGTGACCTCCTCAAGCATATATTTTCAAAATCTATGGATAACTGGGAGCTTTACTTCCCACAGTGTTTAACTGACCATCTTATTTTCTGGCACTCTATCACTGATTTTTGTAAGAATTCTGCTTGAGGACCTGCAGATTAACTATTTAAATATAGTAAGAATGGCCTAATTTTTGGTGAAATACAAGATAAAGAAAATTAAATCTGTAAGTAATTTTTAAACTTATAGAAAGGGCATGTCAGCAAAAAGATTTTTAGTAGATTTAGTTATTAGAAAATATGGATAATAGCTTAGAACCAGTAACAACAGTGTGTTTATTGGTACTACTTTCTATAATGGTGAAATACTTCTTTCACTTGTGTCCTAATCTTACATTGTGGTTTGTATTTGCATATGCTAAAAGATGCTGAGCATAATGTCTCCTTCACAATGCTCTTTGCAGTGATCCTTTGGTTCCCAGTCACGATCTTTAAGTACTGCAGCAACGATCATGACTTGACATAGAGGTGCACTGTTCAGAAAACTATCATGAAAACAAGTCATTCCAAAGATTGTGTTGAATTAAGTTGATTTTCTTAGTAACTCTGCCACCTGCAGCACTAAAGAACAAATGTCTTCATGATGGATGGGTCAAACATAGTTTTTCATAAGGTGCCCACAGCTGTTCTTTCTTTTCCTAGTGAATTAACCACTTCATTGCTGTTCATTCATGCATGTGTCATTGTAGTTTTAAGGAGAATGTGAATGGAAAATGTAGCTTGAAGGTCTAGTCTTACTGAATCAGCCTCATTATCCTGAACATACTGATATGTCTTTTAGTCCTAAAGAAACTATTTACGCCTTTCACTACACATACATGCAAGAATACATAACATTACTTAGGAGAAAAAAATCCGAATTTTGAATAATCAGGGTTGGCAATATCATCAAGAAAAGGTAACAATGTGGGTTTTTTTGTAACTAAGCCATATGGCCTATAAGGTTGGATACACAAAGAAAGTTAAAGAAAATGTTAGGTGATGAAAATGAGACTTAGAGTACAAGCATTTTTTTACCGCAGTTTCAAGTGAACAAAACTAAGAACACATATTAAAGTTATGAGGTAATCGAAAACTAAATATAATTTGCACGGCAGAAAATGTAACTTAATAGGTATTAGCACTGTGTGGGTTATAAAATACAGTTCTCTGTATCACTTGGACCAGATGTTGGTTGGGTATTCATCTATAACTCAAATTCCCTGTAGTCATACTAATACAAGAAATTATCTATTACATTACAGAATGTTTGAACATCGGCTAAGGCTACTTGTAGAGTTCCAGACATAATATGGCAAAGAAAAAAATTTTAAATCCTCAAGAAATGAAAAAGGACTAATGCAGTGTTCCAAGTGCTATCCAGCTATTACTTTGCTGTCCTGAAGATTTTATGTTAATTCTAGGATGCTTGTCATGAATGGTAGAGTCAGAGAAAATGGTTGAAATCTTTAAAATTAATTATACCTTGTCTTTACAATTCAGCCTATTTTATTTGTTCACATCCAAACTCATTTTCAAAATATTTTCGAAAATTCTTTGAGGTTTTTGGAGGTTCAGTTTTCAAAATTTATATTCATTTATAATTACTGAAGTTCTTCCCTTTACTGGCAATTCCAAGAGATAGTCAAAATTTTACCGGATCATAAACAATGCAAGGAACAAAAGTAATGATTATTCCGAAATTATTCTTATTTTTCATATATGAGGGGACATAAAATCTCTCTTATGACAAAATATTTGTTTGTAAAATTTTTTTTAGTTTCTTCAAAAGTAAATCTTCCAGTAGGCTTTGAAAGTGAAAGAAACTAGGCTTGGAGATTCTTCATTTCTCACTTTGCTATTTACAAGAGAGTTCAAGAAGTTCTCAATAACAGGGTTTTTCTGCAAGTTTTCCTACTGTACCAACTGGAAGTTTCCACAGAATTTTATGAAAGGCCTCAATTAAAGAAGAAAAAAAAAGGAGTATGTCCACTTATCTGACCTAGCCAAGTATTTGTGGAATAATATTAATCTCTTCCTCTTAAACTGGATTTCCTGGATTCACTGCAGTTGCCCTGAAGTCTCAATCTTTAATGAATCTTGCCAATGGTTTGCTGGTCATTCCTCATCTTCTTTACAATACCTACATGAAAGCAGTGAACGGTCCTGAGTCCAGCTGTCTACAAAAGCCTGATAACAACTGACTGAACACGTCCAAAGAACAGGACAGAAGAAAAAGTTTTCCTGTGGTATCAGCTGAATCACCAGGTGTTTCTTCAATACTCAAACTGATGGATTTACAGAGTAAATAATGTGCATTGTCTATAGCTGCATTTTGGGCTTAGAGAGAAAGACCTTTTCAGGTAATTCACAATTTTTACATTTTCATTTAAGCAGTGAATTTTTTGTAATATACCTCAAAGAAGAAGTGGCTTGAGTTCAAGCTGTAATTAAAATGTTTCTTTTATCATCTTTAGCATAGCCCACAGTGAATCTGAAGAAACAGCAAGCCTGTTAAACAAGATAAAATATGGTAATATACATTTTTTCTGACAAGCATGTTACCAGTTTTCATAATCTCATGTAAATAAACCCAGAAATCTGTGCCAAGGCTTGTGGACTCTTTAATGGAATGTGAAACTTTCCAGCAGGAGTAAGCAAGCATGGTAAGACAATTAACATTATTGCTGTCTTTGTGGACAATTGCCAAATAAGATATAAAGAACAAATTATTCCAGGTAATTCATTCATAGAGAGATCAAGGACTGTTGTGTTTCCATTTAGCCAAGCTGAATATCATTATCTGCATTTAGATAAAGTCCATGCAACTGAAGCGAGCACCTTCTTTCATAGGCTCTATTTTAGCAACAACTCAAGGATAGATATTTCAGATTGATAAATTTAGTTATAAAAGGAACAGATTTAATTATCTTGCATATGTTACATTTCCTGAGAACAAGATAAATCATTGTTTTACACCTTTTTATGCATTCTAACATAAAAACTTGAGTAGTTTTTGGCAAATGTTGCACCACACTCAGCTTTGCTAAAAAATGTTTTTGATTCATTTCAGAGGTTTTTATCTGCAGTTTTGAAAGACTTTTATAGACTACAAAAAATCACATTTATTACAGCATATTGAACTAGTTTCTCTAATGCAGATTGGTTTATGTTGACTAATTCTTGATCAGTCCAGCAAAGGATATGAGACCTCTCCACTTTAGGACTGACCACAAGGAGGTTACTGAAACACAACCCACATCTGTACAAAGTTCTACTCAAAATTATTGTTGACAAAAATACACTAACTGACTTAAAACCCAATTTCTTTGAATTTGTTTGCTTATTTATTCTTACATTCACTAGCTCTGAGTAATCACTGAGATTTTTAACATTCCTCATTGCCCAACACAGTGAGAGTAGTTAGTTTAGTTCAGTGTTCCTTTTACTGATATCACTTGTGTTTCAGGGTAAATAATTTGGTAAAAAATTTGACCCTTTTAGAGTGTCTAATCCAATACATACCATTTAATGGAGAGTTAAAACTGAATATCTCTACAGGAAGAACATGTGTGGAATAAACATTACAATATTTTGTCCACTTATGTTCACAAATGGGGAAAGTTCTTCAGGGAAGAGATAAAACTTTCTGTAGATTAGGGGTAAAATGACTTCTAGATTGACTTTTTTCCCCAACTTATAGCTGGACACTACACTCAATGGCAACAGAAGGGAAATATATTCAATGTAAGGCAATGTTGTTGTTGTTGCTATTATTTATTATTATTATTATTAATAATATTATTGACAATCTTCCAACATATCTAAATATCATTAATTGTCATTCATTCATTTTTAAGGGTGAAGCTACTTAGCAAATTTTCAGGTTGGGCTGAAACATATTTCAATTTGTTCAAACTATATTTTTTTACATTAATTTATGTTACATTCCTTATATGAAATAAATAGATTGATTACTCTGAAAATGTTTCATTATTCTGCTTTTTTTTTTTTTTTTTTTAAATCAGGTCATAAACTCATAAAATTTAAAGGCGTGTTTCCTAAAATTTCCAGATGTCTCTGTACCTGTCTGTCCTGGATGTTGTATTGCCCGAGGGGTTTTTGTGGGTTTGGCTCTTCCATTTCTATATTTCTCAACACTTGGCAGACAGTGTTACTGTGGTTCTGTTTAGTTTTGTAATTGGACAGAGTGGCTACAGCAAGTCTTGTAACCAGTATGTTGAAAGGTTAAAAAAATAGACACAGCTCACTCTTGCTGTCTTTTTTGAAGCTCTCATGAATCAAGTTTTCTCTAATTTGTAACAGCCATTGTGAGAAAGTGCCTTACTTTAAAAGACATCTGTCAAAACAGCATTTTGGAGCTCCATGAGGTTCTGAGTTTACAACATGGGCATCTCCTCAGAGAGGATAAACCTTTCAAGTTACCTCTTTCCATGACTGATTAGGGAAGTGGCAGAAGTTGAGATATTGAAGGTTTATATCTTGGGAAATCTCATGTGGGCACAAGAAGCCCACGAAGAGGTGTTTTCTCTATCCTTACCCTTTACCTCCTGCTTTTCAAACAAAATGAAGGTCTCAGTCAGCTGTTGCCTGAAAAATTAGTAAGATCTGCTCTTGGCTGGGTAAAAATGTGAACTTCTGTATTACTTCTGCTGTGCACAAGATTCATTGTCTGACAGATCCTTCAAAGTTGTCCCTGTTTTAAGGAAAATATAATCATGTTCTGTGCTAATGTGAGCATGTTTAATACCTTTTATTACTGTTTTTATTCTTGCTGGTAAACCTGCTTGTCCTTTGACAGTTTTCCTTCCCAAGGAGCCAATATGATAAACACTCTCAAAGAAGGACAGAGGAGCACACCAAATTTCTGTGGTGCATAGGTAAAACCTTAGAAAATGAAGGCCTTGTTGCCTTTGTAAAATCATGGCTCAGGCCTGTTACTTCGGCTAAGTAGAGAAGGACTGTGGGAAAGAGACACAGCTGAATTAGGGGTAGAAAGACATGCTGCGGGACTACCGCGTGCTCACATCATGGTGTGTGGTGGTTGGTTGAATTATGCTTGTTATGCTTTAAAACTATGTAAACAGATAACTGGCTAAGTGCTTAAAAAGGCTGGGTTTTTGTAATAAAATGTTGATGCTTGCCACCATCTTCAGCGTTGGTCTTTTGTGTCCACCGTCAAACTTCAGCACGCAATTTTCCCCCATGTCATTTCCCATTTCCCAAGGAGATGAGCTTCCCTCAAAGAGAATTTCTGTTTAGCTCAAACTTGGATAAAATAAATGAATAATGCTCTCTGCAATTTAGACTGTGTGAAAATTCAGATGACTGCCAACATTTAACAGGACTCATAGCAGTTTACATTACCAATACCCCAAGCTACTGGCTAATATTAAATTCTGTATTAGACTGATTTTTACATTACCAAGAGGCCAGAACTTGATCAGCCATTCCATCTCTGATATTGTTATTTTATTCAATAATAGTTAACTTAAATAAATTCAATGTGTTTTTTCAACCTTGCTCACATCTTGTGCTTATCTGATGATTTCATAATGAAAATAGATATGCTGTACATTCGATACGAAATGTGTAATAAACTACAGTTCTCTCTTTCCAGAAATTAAAAAAAAAAAATCTGCTTCTAATTAATGTCAGTACTTTTGATGGATTTGGCACTGCTACCTTATGCTGATCCTGGCAAAATTTAGTCACAGAAAATGGGTTTATAAACCTTAATCAATTAAATCCTCACTTTTCCTGGTATTATTTATTTACATTATAGTAGCGTCTAGAAACTCTAATCAAGACCAGACTTGTATTAAAAGAGAGATTTATATGAAATGTTTCAATTAAATGATTCTGTGTCCTGAGTCAATAGTTAAATGCAGGAAAGAAAGGAAAGAAAGAAGTAAATCTTGGGAAGTGAAGTCACACAGAATGCCCATGGCCAAGAAAAGAAAGGTCTCTGTCTGAAATTTTGATGTAGTGTTTTATCAACAGGGCTATGGTTTTAAACCAGTAGAGTATCAGTTATTGTTATGTACAACCATAACTGTTGTATTTGTTATGTACAATAAAAACATAACAAGTATATTGTTATGTACAATCAAAACCACATGTGTCGCTGTCCGTACCGAGAGCGGCGAAAAACAACACAATAAAATTTAGGAAAAAGTGGAATATTTAATTAATTATAAACTGGTTTATATAACTTAGTTCACAAGAGCAGCATAGTACTATTGGTCCCTTGGTCAACCACCTCCTAGATTGATTGGTGGAGGCTATACAACACCCATTTCAAAATGTCTTCCTCGATGTACCATAACAACACTTCACAACAAACTCCAGGTGCAAAGATAAAGAATTAGTTTACAAAACCATCTTCACTGTTTTCGGCTAGTCTGCGTGAGAAAGCAATGCTCTCACAGAACACTGAGAAAAAGCTGAAGAATTTCTCCGCTTCTAACTTTTCAGCATCCATACATATGCCCTAATTTTATCACCGTGGACATCATATCCTTTAAGGCCTTCCCAGGCTAGAGGTTTAATGGGTAGGCACAGTCTACTTGTTCTGTACAGAGTGTTCAGACACCTACTGTCCCTTCACAAGTGATCTGCACAGTGCAGGGACAGTACACAGGAGGCCTTATCTCTATCCTTCCTGCAAATAACAGGAGAAATGAGGTAAATGGTCCTCAGCTACAGGTAAGATGCTCATCGAGAAACTTGGCATCAGTGTTATAGATAATCAAGATTTTTAATGACCAGGAATTGGGATCTTTTTTGTTACATTAGGTACTTATGTATGCATAGAAGACCTCTGAGTAGGTAGGTTCATAAAGTGGCCTGGCTTCATGCTGGCTAGAAATAAAAGGTATCTTAATATCACCACTTTCATTTACTGTACTTGCCCAGTAGGTACTTCCTCAGGTTAATCTACCTTCTGCTTACTAATTTGCTGCACAAATACAAACTCAGCACTTGAACAAACAATATAATAGTAATAATAACAATAACACTAATATTAATATTAATATTATTTAATATTAATGCTATTAATAATAATAATAATAAAGCCAAAGATAGATGGTACCTTTCACTCTAGATTTACTGTAAATTTATCTTGGAGGCCCAAATCATAAACATTTCAGATTTTCATTTTAAGACACCTGGATACACAAGATGTTCTCATTTACAAAGGGAAAAAATAGGATTAGAAGCATTTCTGCATACACAATTTTCTCTTACAAATGTACAGTTAAAAATCAATTATTATTATGTGCATTAGGAATGTAAAATAAATATAAAATTATTTTGTAATTAATAAAAGATATTGAGTAAAAATATCAAAAATTATTTCTCACAAACCTTTTTTTTTACATTTTTTACTTAAAATTTTAAATTACTTATTCTTGGAATGCATAAGTACATCTGCATAGGCAGATGTAGCAAGGTGTAAATCAGCACAGAACCAGAACTTAAGTTCCACAAGAGTCTCCATATTCCCATGTGTAACTTTGAGGAGTGTGGGAGCAGTAGATCCATATTTTCACAAAACTATGCCTAAGTCAGCAAACCTAACTAACAAGTTTCTGAAGGAGTGCCTGGCCGCGCACGAGTACCCTTATTTCTGACTGGGTTGTACCTATTGTGGCCATGCAACCTATAATTGGTTGTTACAACAGCACTCTCGGGTAGATCACCATTTGATATTCCAATCAGTATGAGAAGTAGTCTTCATCAGCAACTTTGGATCACTTTTTATTTCTGAGGTGATGAATATTAGCAAGTAAAAGAGTGGTTAATACTGTAAGACATTCAGAACATGTTTACAGAGGAGAGAAGCAATGTATCACAATTAACAGCCGATACTGAGCCTTTCACTGCCCCCCAGACCTTGAAAGATTGTGTTTCATGGCTTTCTTGTCCCTAAAGAAAGGGCTGGTATACATCACATCAACTGGATTGAGCTTCTGACATGTCTTATATGATTATGTGTCAAGCTGGAAATGTTGAAAAATAGCCTAAATTACTGTCCTAAAGTACTTGTAGTTTGTATTAGCTCTATAAACAGATGTGTTGCTGCTGGTGTTCCTTTTATTTTTGTCGCATTTCTGTTTACACAAAATGATGCTTAACTGGAATTCATGCTGGGCATCCATTAATGTCTTTCCACATAATCCCAAACTGTAACAGATGTTATTAATCTTCAAAAAGGATTAGAGAATTTTTCTCACCATAGACAAAAATATTACGCTAGTCTGGGCAACAATCCCATTAGGAAACCAAAGTGAACCGTACAGCCATGACAATCTGAGGGGAATAGATGCATTTATTGGTTCATTATACATGCATATATAAAGCATATACTATAAAGATGACCTACATGTTTTACAGAAAAGTACTTCATTGTGGTTTTACCATTCTCCTTATGAGAAATAATGATCTAACATCTGCTGTGAAGCCACAGAAAGCTTTCTGTCACTCGTTCACTATAGCATTTTTCACAGTGTGTAGTTATTAGGAATAGTTGGAAGAAATCACATCTCTTGACTTTAGGAGCTTGACCTTGTCGATTCAGATCCCCACGCTCTGTGAAGAAAGGTGGATATTTTCAAGGGGCTATTCAGAATACCTGAACTAGGCAGCAATTAGGATTCCCACTTCAAGTCTTTGAATCACCTCTGAGTGTAACTGATGTGTTATCAACACCTTTCTAACTACCAATGCAAAGCACAGCACTGTGAACTCCATCTCAGCCAGACTCAATGCGGTGACATTTTCTGTTAACAGTGTAGGGAACCTAAAAGTGCTCAGGCTTGGCAATGCAGACACCCTTTTTCAGCTGCTGCACTGTTTCAGTGGAGCTGAAGGGAACTATCTGAGAATGAATCTTTTTAATCTCGTGCATGCGGTTTATAGATGCTAAATAACACTCTTACAGTTTAAGAAACTGTCAGTTGGTCTGATTTCTTTCCTGGGTGGCTACTTTTAAAAGATATGTCTCTAACCTTTATTATTCTGATTTCTCTGATTTGACATTCATATCCTTTATAGACTTATTATCGATGTAATGGAAACGCAAGAAGATGTATTGGATTCATAAACTCATTTTGTTAAGGCCACTACTGAACGTGAGAATTATTGCACCTCTTTGAGCCAACGCTAAAACCTTGTGCAGTCTTACCAAAAGAATGCAGTAAATGTTTATCTGGTCACTTACACATACAAATATTGTTACAAAGATATTCATTTTTTGCGCTTGTCCATAACAAAAAATATATATTTCTGGGCAATGAAGGAATGAAGAATTTTAATGTCTAAATTTAAAAATTGACACTAAAATATCATTTTAAGAGTTACTCTGTGTAAATCTAAGAAGTACCATCAAGTTTTATGTTAAAAATATATATCCAGTCAAAATGAGTACTTCTTTTTTCTGACTATTGAAGTACCTGCAAAATCTTCACAATCTTCAGTATCTGCTGAATGAATTCTGGAAAATAAAATAAATTCTGTTCTTTAACAAAATTTCAACAAATTAGGTATGCATGTTGAATTACTCACAACTCCATGCACATTTTCTAAATGGCATTTCACAAGCAAGAGAGAGAACTGAAATTGCTGAAATTATTGAGGTTATTGAACAAGAAGAAGTAACTGAACTCTGTAATAAAAGTGTTCAGTCTGAGAATAAATATTTGACTCCTGTTGAATGAGATGAGAAATGGTGCAAACTTAGAGTCCCCAATATGTACAGTCCTGTAGTGTTTCAAAGACATTAACCAGGTCAAAAAGGCTATAAAATATTCAGTATTAAGACTTATGGCATTACTGAAGGAAAAATGGTTTATCTATTTTAGGACTTGGAATAGGCTGTACAAGAATTTTCCCCCCTCTAAGCCAGTAAACCAGCACCATCTAACACCAAATGTAATTAGTTACAAATTGCCTGTTACAAGTTAATTAAACTTCCTTGCGTCTCTGCTGCTTAAGCAACATGTAGATTCTTTTATGCACTTGCCAATTAGTGCATGGGGATTCTGCTTTCTAATTGGATAAAAAAGTAATAAACTGAGCAGTGTGCTGTTGATATCCAGAATGACTTTGTTAAAAAAATAGTGGAGACAGGTTTAATGCTTCAAATATTTATCTCAATTGAAATTGATTAAAACAATTTGAGGTTCCATTAGATATAGATACAATCCTTTTGTTAACAAAGTCCATCTGGTCTTAGAAAGAAAATTAAGATTTACTAATTGAAATTTGGAAGCTTTTTTCCAAACATGCATAATTCATACTGACAGAAAACAGAAGCTGCAATTCACCACAAACTGTCAAGTAGATGAATGTTTCATTTAGATGGAATTTAAGATTTCACCCAGCAAGAATCTACAAATGCTTATATTAAGTCACAGTCTGAGAAAAGAAAATCTGTTCTCTTTTTACTGGCTCAGTATTAAAATCTCTTTTTCACTGTGAAGCCATTTTAACCTTTAATGGCACCACATTTGACCTTTCTCATTGCCAGCACTGGAAGGGCCTTTCTAGATGATGAGCATTATTCAGCTGTGCAATCTTTCAGCTTCATTAGTAAATGATTATCCTTTTTTTAATGTGTCATATATTTACAGAATTCTGCTTTTGTGTCAGGATGCAATTCCATTTTATAAGAGGGTTAGATTTGATTATTTCTCTCATTGGTCATTTTTCTTTCTTCCTGCCTTGTACTTTGTCCCTCAAAAAACAATCTCAGATCCGATCACTTATCCAGTCCACACAGTGGTGCCACACAGTTGCATTAAAGGAGTTGAGCAAACTGCAGTGAAGGCTGGGAACAAGTACCTGCAGAGAAGAGAGGCCAGGAAATTTCAAATCATTGTGGTCACCACATACTTTTCATGGACTATGGGAAGAGAGACGTTAGCATAAATCCTCTCTGTTTCACCCTGGGACAGACATTGATTACCTTCTTTTCTACCACATATGACATTTACCTTTATTTGTCATTTTTGAGCTGCTACTTTGCTGTCTTGACATGTTTGAAGCATGAATGAAGCTGTCACTTTTTACTGAAGTGTGTGAAGTATCTTGTACCAACCATTTTGTTCAACTCAAAACCATGTTTAGCTTTTGGTGGATCTTGGCCTCATAAATATCCAGAAAAAAATGAAAGTTTAGCTTTCACAGAAGACACTGACATTTGTATCCCTGGTATCCCTGGCCTTATTGATGTTGTGTTTTGTTACCCGTACACAATTCGCTGCTCATGAAAAAAAAAATTAGATATGAAATATAGTGGTTGTCAAGTCATGACAGGGAGAAGAAACTTGTGAAAGATATGCTATAATTTGAATTTTCCCATCTGCTTTGCAGTATGCTCTGGATGAATTTTGTACCAATAGTGAGCTTTGTTGAGCCAAGATAAATAATCACTCAAGTCAGTGTACTCAGGCAAGAAAAACTAAAGCCATAGTATTCTGAAGGAAGCACAGGTATTTTCTGTTCTTAGTGAACCACATGTTCACAAATACATACAGTAAAGGTAGCAGAAATGAGGTCTGGTTTGATGATGATTCAAATATGAAAAAAAATTATTAGGAAGTCAAGTGTAAATAAGCACTGTGAGACTTCAACAAAGTCATATAATAGAGCGGAAA
Organism: Eulacestoma nigropectus; assembly: GCA_013397775.1. NCBI lineage: Eukaryota > Metazoa > Chordata > Aves > Passeriformes > Eulacestoma > Eulacestoma nigropectus. The sequence continues at coordinate 404,362 of VZTE01005888.1, read as the reverse complement.
ACAATCCTCTTTCGGTCTACACAGCTACAGTGAGGCGTAAACACTCAAAATGAAAAATATAATGACACTATGGGTGCTGAAGAGTAAGATATCAGCCAGCAATGATGGGGAAGGTGCCTCACCTTATTGAGGTATCTGCTGCAGCCCAGCTGCATCCACAAAGAATTCCATAGGGGCTAATTTAACCTGTTCCTTAAGTACCTCATCCTGCCTAGAAAAACATTGTATACATCCAGGATGTGAGAGAGTCAAATCTTTTTTTTTTCCTCCCCTCTGCTGCACCCAGAGTATGGATCTTTTCAGAAATAATAAAACTAAATAAATAACAGTGACTTGTCACACACACACACAAAAAAAGTTTATCTTATTTCTGAAATATTTGTGATGATTAATAATTTTTTACTAAAAGGTGTAGAATTATTTTTCAATAAATATCCTGTTCAGTGAGTTACACTTCATTCAGAACTGAGGTGCATTCATAGAGCTCTGAAGAGGAAGCTGGAAGATTGCTCAAAGCAAACCTACCCCAGCAAATGCAAGGGGTTTTCTGCTTTTTCAGCTTGCAGTTTTCTCTGGGAAGTGTTATAATCCTCCACTAAATATATATACAGGGCCAAATTCAGAAACATATCATCTGAGATGTATTTTAGATTTCTGTATTATGACTATTTAAACACTGTACCTGGTAGTTAGAAAAAGAACATATTTCGTACAATCCACAGATCAGAGAAACAGAGCCTGTGTTAAAGTGAGCCCCCACATTTCCAAAGGAGAGATAAGAGGTCCTAGCTCAAAACAGCCTTTATGTTCTAATTTTATGTGACATACAGCACCACAAAGGGAGGGCAGAACAAGCCTGCATCCTATGATGCAAGACTTTGGGATTTAAAGTGGGAAAATACTGTGTTTATCTATTAATTTAATTTTAGATTATACTAATGATTTTGTGGTTTTTGGCTATATTTTTGCATTAGTGGAAAGATGGTTTGCATGACCTAAAAGCCAGTTACACTCTTCTACTTCTCTGAATAGAAGGATGTTTCCAAGGGAACCACTTGCAGCCCTGTCATCTGGGCTGTAGCCATTTAGCCACTGCTACCTTGAATATATTTGAATATATTTTCTCACTCCTTGCAAATTCTCTGAAAGGTTTCTTTCCTTTGTGCCCTCAGACTCACTCACTACCCGCCCACCCTCCTGCTCTTTTTTCAACAATTTCTTGCTAATACGAACTCTATAACAAAAAGCAAATACAGGCTTTTTCCACCACAAGCGTGTTTTAATTGCCACAGTGCTGTCAGGCTATGGAAAACCATAACTGTATTCCTACTGTAGCCTTAATGAAGTGACAAATGGCTGAGCGTTAAACTGACATAATGATTAACACCAAGTGGTATTATTAATGGAATATACAAATCCAGCTTTCCCACCTCAACGCATAACTATAGGACTGAGGTTAATCACCCATTTTTCTCATTTATGTCTTCATGCACTGGTCTATTTCTAACTAATAACTGGAACCTTAGCCCCTACACTTTGCAGCAAAAAGAAAATAAACCAAATATTTAAGAATTAAACAGCTAAAACAGGTTTACTGAACATTCCACTTGTGACATTCCACTTGAGGTTCTAGTTCCAATGCTTGATTAATCTTAAGTACTTGCAGAGACCTGGTAGATGGCCAGGAGGAAATCTTTATGATGGAACAGTCTTTTCCAAAATATGTCTTCCCTCTGCTACTTACCCCAGCAGCTGTCAACAGGGACAGATTTCATTCAGTAAGCTACAGTTTAGGCATCAGCCCCAAGTACCCCGAGAAGAGCAGTCGTATTATTCAATACACATAATACCAGTGCTGACAATGTTTAAAGTACAGTCTGAACCTTCAAAGCCAATTAAATTCTCCTGTTCACCTCAGAGCTTTGTATCAGACCACAGACTTGATCCTGAAAGAGTGTAAGCATTTCACTAAATCTAATGAACGATCAAAGGTCATGGTGCGAGTTCTGCTGGATCAGAGCTGCCATCACTGCTCCTACAGAGGCCGTGTTCCTACACAGGGTTCCTACAGGCTTGCCGTGTGTTTCTACACACATCCATATATCCCACAACAGGCAAAGTTTCAAGTCATTTCTCAGGGATAACATTGGTTATTTCCATACCGGTTTTAAGAAATAGGCCAAAGGGCTTCTCAGTTCCCTCAGAAATCATTCCTTAGCGTCAGCTAAAGATATGACAGGATAAATTTCTCCATGGCGTCATCTTCAAAAATTTATAAAGTCCAAATGTTTTTTCTTGGTAGCCAGAAAATAAACTCTTGCAAGGAATAAGGTAACTCTAAATGAATTGCATTTTAAAAATCTTACTTTAATATTTACCCTCAGAATTATTCAAAGCTGACCAGATTCATCCAGGTTTTTTAGCAAAGTTTATAGAAAATACCTCAGCTATAAAAAATGGTATGGCTAATCAATTGTCTTATTTTAAAATTTAAATATCAAGATTCCTAAAACCGGTTTCAAATGACACTTCTATTAGTTAAGTTATATTTGGGAGATTAATTGGAATAGAGTGAATAGTTTGTAAATAATTTATTGGATGCAAGAATAATTAAAGCATATGGGAAACTTAGCAATCTGAGTCCCTATGAAGACCAGTTAGATCTACTTGCCTAAATCTGTTCACAGCTTAAGGACATCCGCTCTCCCTTCAGTGATACCACTTTCATAAATCGTGTTTAGATTCTAGCTATGGCTTATTGCCTGATTTTCCTATATAGCTCTCTCTTTCAATGTCTTTAGTCTTTCTTTCTTTGCTTGTGGGACATTTTTGTCAGTATTTGCCTTATTATATTAAAATGATTAGATTTCTGCTTATTGGGGGAGTTATTATTTCTAATTGTTTATGAATTAACAGAATACCTGATATAGTACAGCACAGAAAATAGATTTTACACAAAAGTTAAACACTTAAAAGAGAGTTATTAAGAACAAAAAATTGAAGAAATGTTCAATAATGAGGTTTTTTTTGTAATAATCACCCTACATAAAAATTACTGAGGTGAAAGTGAAACATTTATGGATTTCCTTCATAATTTTTTTGCTGTGAGCTGGAACCCGGTCTTATTGTGACTATCGCTACCTTAAATACTAAATATGCAAATATCTGTATGCAAGCGTCAGCGAAGCCAAATTCAAGGTCAGATCATACTGGATATTACTGCTGTACTTCATAAACTGAGGAATCTGTGGAAATGGTTGTGTACACTTTGTGTACATTAAGGAGTTTTCTCAATTTTTCAAATTCTTTTAAGGTGTTGTGATGTTTCTTATGAATTTTTAAAACCGAAATACAGTTAGCACTGTGGACTGTATTGTGTAGAGTACAAAGCTGCCATGGTTCAGCACCTGATGGGTCTAATCCTTGTAAAGCAAAAGAAGTTTAAGGCTGCTTTCCATATTGCAAGAGCAGGTCTTGCAGGAGGCACTGTATAAATGGATTATTAACCCTAAATAGTTAACTATATTAATACCTGTTCCCACTCTTTTGTCAGGTATCAGGCTGTCAACAGATTAAGTCTTAATACTTAGCAGGGGACCTGTGACTCAGTTGTCAAGCATTTTCATATTTACAAAGCTGTGGTGAACTGACATACAGCAACCAGAGCCCCTAGATGTGGCCAGCCTCAAGAATTTATTGCTTTGGCTTGAGATAAGAAAAATTAGAAGAATAGAATTAGTACAAGATTATCAGACACAGCTGACTCCAATGCTATTGTTTGTACAAAGATTCTGAAAGAAATGTTAGGGTACAAGAAAGAATAGCATTCCCTGTGTGATGACTGACATCCATTGGAATCTGTAAAATTATTTAAGTCTAGATCAGAATGTGCAAGAGTGCCAATCTAATGGAGCCACATATTGCTGCTAATTGGAGTCCTTAAGTTTTGAAGGCTGTTAGTCTCAGCAAATAAAAAGCAGGAGCAGAAAAAGTTCACTCTTGGACTAGATCAAGTTATATGACATCATCCTTGTAAGTAATGATATTTTTATACATTCATGTATATATATAAATCTTACATAAGATGCTTGATCCTCTTCAGTCTAAGCTCTGACAAGTTGTGACAAATCATCACTAAACATAGTATAATGTTAGTTCAAATACTTTAGAAAAACCTTCAGAGGTGTTCAATTTGAGCACTTGTTTTTCTCCTTTAAATATGGTCATTTCAACAGTGTTAGACAAACTGGCCTCATCAAAGGAATATGAAGATCACCAATAATTTCTTTCTATGTGGCAACAAAGTAAAGTTGGTAAATGAAAAAAGCATCACTTGCTTGTTAGTGAATGAATGGGACAAGTACTTCCTGGACTCCAGACTATACCATTAAGACAGATTAAAAAGAAAAAAAATGACAAAACCAAACCAAAGGCAGTGTCCATGTTTACTCTCAGAAAATCATATCTTTATTCTGCTTCTGTCATAGTGCACGTCTTATTTCCCAGTTAAAATCTAGGAGAATAAACTCTTGACTTTTCAGCTGCTTATTTGCTTTCTTGCATGTCTAAATAAGAATGAATCTTCACATATGGAAATTGAGAAAGTCCCAAGCCCTGATGCAATTTCCTTAAAGCTTTATTGTTGAAATGTAGCTGGGCATATTACAAGACTGAACATTCATGGAGATTACACAGCATTATTGCCTGGACTGAAAATATCATATATATTTGTAATATTTCTTTCTTCAGCTTGAGCCAAGTAGAGAAGCACAAGATATTTCTCTAATGTGGACAGTTTTAATCAGCCTAATGAAAGGATGAGGCTTAACTTTGTTTCAGTTTCAGAGTTCTGCTTTGAAGTAGTGTATGAAGTGATGGTCTTGGGTTTTTTTGCTTTGCAAAACTAAGCAGAGATGACTGGTGTCCTATTCCTCTGGACTTGTATAGGACCAGCTCATCTTCAAGGGAATTACGTACCCCTTTTGCTGAACATGGCAGTCCCACACACATTTCCTGGATATCCGAGCACAGCTTCCTGAAGGTGTTGAATAACTGGCACTGTGCTGCTACCCCTGTACACCCTGGCAGCCATCCTGCTTGAAAGGACAAAATTGTTTACCAGGAGGTTGAGCAGCACATGAATATGCCTTATTGATATAATGACATGTGTTCTCACTTTAAAACAAAATAAAACATGTTCATTTTACTCAACAAGAGAGGCATCTGTGTTCAGTAAAGGCATACAGATTTTTTTTTGTCATAGCCACTGCAGTGCTGTGAAACATTTATTCAGCTGCCATTGCTCCACCATTGCTTCATAAAATTCCTCTATTTAGTTGCTGACCAGTAACTGCAGTAACAATTAAGCATGTTCCTTTCAGCTGAATAATTAAATGCCAAAAAAACTCACCACTCAATATGTAATTCACTCAACATCTTGTTGTTTGAAGGGACCAGTGTTCACAGACAGGATGGATTGAATTCCTAACAACATCTGGCATGAGCAATGGACTTGGCTGTCTCAGTAATAGCATTACATTCATGGTAGGAATGACAGCTAAATGTAGAGAGATGGATGGGCCTTTTCTCTGAAGTGGCAGATTCGTGGTTGCAGCCTAATGAATCAGTATGTTGTAACCCCTGGCCGTGTGCATACTGGCCTGTTGGTAGTGACAAGCTGCATCAGGAGCTCCAGAGCAAATTGTAGTTGTCAGATCTAATGGAGAAGGATGCTGGCTTACAAGTTACTGGGAAAGCTGACTATAGTTTCCATTCCAATAATCTGGATCAAAACACTTCCTGATCGCCTTGGTCAATTTATTCTGTCACTTAATTAAACGAAAAGCATTACGAATCTCCTCAGTAAAAGCAAAGGACAAAAGGAGACTCTTCAACCTTGGAAAAAAAAATCTAGATATTAGGTCTCAAGTGAAGTTTCTTTTTTCATAGAATCCAAGTTTCTAGCAAGCTTTAGAACAACTGTGCAGTTTTTTGGTCCTGGATGCCCTAATTCTGTAAAGTGTTTTCTACTTGAAACCATTCAAAATGAAGGATGCTAAGAGAAATCAGGCTTTCAACAGCATCCTTCAATCAGACATACAAAACACTTACTTGAAAACAACAATTCTTCTAACATCTAAATGGATTAGATGATGATCCAACTCCTGAAGAAAAAGTTTTGCAATTAATAGATTAAAAATAGTATGTCCTGGTTCTCTATATGCTACTGAAAAATTGAGAGTGGGGGAAGGAAGCAGATAAAACAACAAAAGAGAAGAGGGGGTTTAGTTTTTTTTTTTAATTGTGCTCTGCTTAGCAATTAACTGTAAGTGATTGCTGGACTTGGGGTTTTTTCAGGCCTCCAAGGACACAGAAGAGAAATAATAGATGTTTTAAATGTACACTATTGACACTTATCAATATGATCCCTTCCACCTTTTCTTAAATTGCACTACATTAATTAGCTGAAGTGTAGAAGGAATGATGCCTGAATATGCTGTGCTCAACAGACTTGTCCCTCGAGAAATTATTTCAGTACATACATGTCCATCATTAGCATTTTCCTGCCTCACTGATATATATTGTGCTGTACTGTAAAATATCTAAAGCAGAAGCCATTATGCTGCTGACCATAATATATTCTGCAAAGCTCCAAAGACTGCATTTTAACCCGTCTTCTGTTTGCAAATATTTTTTTTTTTTTTTTGTGTCTGCAATTAATGTATGGTGATTCAACTCTACTCATTCATTTCTCTGGCTATGAGCACTCTTAAAAACATGATTTTTTGGCTCATGAGAAGTCATTTTGTGATTGCATATGTTTATTTATTTAGGAAATGCACATAAACTCTTGAGGACTACAAAAGCTGTTTTCAAGATAAATCTCAAATCAAGATAAGTTAAATAACAACTGTAATTTTTCACAGAATCTATATTTTCAAAAGATACAGGCTTGTGTATTAGGTTTAATAGTGATGTGTCCTGTAGAAGACAATCCTGTAGCAGCCTTTAATTTATAAACTGTTAAATTGTGAGTAAATGCAATTGTTCTGCATGGTCATTTATTTCAACAAAATTAAATTGTCTGAAGAATGCAGATTCTTGTGTTTTGCCACTGTGTTCTGAGAGCCAAACAGTAGTATAACTGGAAACTTTTAACTCTTTTACAAAATGTGCCTGTTGGATTGTAAGATACCTGTACAAGGTCTTCTTAGAGAGACTTGTCTTCTCACAGCGCCTGAAACAAGAAGTTGTTAAGTGTTGAAGAAAAAACAAAAGTAAATAAGAAATATTAATCAATAACCTAGCTAATAATGGAAAAACACATGTAAACATCTAATTAGAGGTCATCACAGCTAGTCTAAGAATGGATTTTCTATGTATTGGAGAAAAATATCCAAATTGTTTTAGAAGAAAAAGTATCCTTTGTGAAGGAACTGCATATATGTCTGTCACCATCTTATCAGATAAAAGTGTTTTATTGTGAAAACATTTTTTACATAAAACACATTTATGAAAGAAAAAGCTTTTTCTAAGTAAAAACAGAAATTGTCTTTCTAGTTGGTCCAAAGAAGTTTTATTTCTTCTCTCTTTAGTTAAACTGACGAAAATGATTGGTCAAAATAGAAAATCATTTGACAAAAGATTTTTCCTTATAAGAGCTTTTGACAAATATACACTGTGTATTTCCACCTATTACAAGTATAATGATGAGTGAATTCATTTAGCTATCTCTGATTTCTGATGGGAACTGAAGGAAGAAAAGGCACCTTGGCAAGGTCCATGAGATGGTGAGGGTCCCACTGATTTTATAATGAGTATTATCACAGTGAAGCTTTTCTCACTCTTTCTTTGACACTTTACAGAGTTGATGCTTTTTGATTCTACCTAGGTCTGGATAGAAGTTGGAACAGGTTTTTCACAGGGCACTCTCAAAATGGAGTTAAACAGCTTTTAAACGGAGTTAAACAGGATTCCCTTCTCAGTGTGGCTGATCAGGAGACAGATTAAAAATATATGTAAAACATACTTTAAAAACATGCTTTCTGATGTATCCTTTCTCACAGATTTTTGTGAGGAGAAAGATGGAGGTGAGACAATGACCCACAAAATTAAGTAATTTGAGCTGTTCTTACTCAAAGGACCGGTGGAAGTTCAGGGTTATTGGCAGATCCAACCTGCAACTTTCATAGTTGCCTGCAGACTTAATTTGCTAAATTCTGTATTTTCATAAAGGGTCTTTAGAACTATCATCAAGGTTCTTTGTTTTAGAAGTTTGATACTCAATAATTAGAGACAAGATATGGAAGAACAAATAATAGTGATAGAAAGATGCAAGACATCTCAGCACAGAAAGATCTGTTCACCATAGTAATGAATGAAGATAAATAAAATGGATCTGCAAAGCACACAGGCCTTGACTGGGAGGAATAGCAGCTGCAAAAAGGAGTAGACAAGTATCCATGAGACTGGACTCCAGGTCACTCTCACATAACAGGAGCTGGAAGTCAGGAGGTAGAAAAGCTGTGATTCTAAATGGAATATTATGAAAATGTATTTGTCATTTATTAGAGTGAGATAGTTAATGAGGCACATTTTGCCCTGACTTTAAGCTGCCACAGTATGTAACACTGGCTAATGGTGGGGATGTGGGGGATGAGGAGAACCTGCAAGATTTAATGCCCATTTCAAAGCCTGCTCTGCCAAAAAATTTAGGCTGAAAAAATGTTGTTTCATGATTACCGTTTTAGAAAAGTAGCACACACAGTATGAAGAATGCACAAACAGTTCTCACAGTGTTTAAGAGAGCATTCGTCTTTTTTTTTTTTTTTAATTAAAGTGGTATTAATATGGAAAATGGTGAAATAGATCACCACCATTTGCAAACTAAAGAAAACAATGATTTAACATTTTTTAAAGCTGATGTGAGTTCAACAGTCTATTTTCTTTCGCTAATCCTTGAAGTGGATTGTCAAAGTATAATATGGAATGGTATCTTGGATTATGTTAATTGAGATTTTTTAGTTTGTTGAAAATGTCACTTCACAGAAACAAAACAGATTAAAGTCCAGGAGCACAGTGAACTTCTGAGGAGCTTATACCAGGTGCAAGAGGAAAATATCTGGAACAGAGAGATTGTGAAGGAAAGACTGAGTTTTAAGTGGAAAGCTTAAATGGAAGTTTGTTGCGCATTTATTAAATTTAGCAGCTAAATGGTTCCAGGAACAGAAGACATCCTGAGATGGTATATCCAAACCGTTTTCCCTCTATAGGAAAATGGAGATTGTTTTTTCTTACATCTAAATAGTTTTTCTTAGGCGTGTTTTATTATTATTATTAATAATAATTATTATTATTATTACTATTTGTACACTTCTATATTGTCAATAAATTTTCCTTCATGTTTTAGGAAATCATCAAAGGTTTTGATGACAGTGATGACTGCTCCAAATTTGATCAGACCCTCAAGAAACTTAGATGCTGGTTTCTGAGCTCTTGTGAGAAATAACATTTTCTACTGATGTGTTGACAAAATGTTATGAAATAAGTTCTGTGTTTATCTTTCCCGTATACTTCACTTTAGACCCTTATGTCATCTTCTAATGTACAAGGACAGCTCCTGGCCTGCTGAATTTTTCAGGATAAGGAGGATAATTGTTCTTATTTGGCTGAAGGAATACAATTTCTGTTAAAAATTTAGAGCATGTGTCCTGACTGAAGAAGAAATTTTCTGTTGCTTCTTCTTTTTAATCTCTTTATTTCCAAAAGAAAACATTTAGATGTGAAAGTTAATATGCTGCTTTTAGACTAGATACAACCTACCTTAATTCTGAATTTTGCTCTTTGATTTAGTATCAGTTACCAAAGAACCTTCTGTACTTATGCTGCAGGCTGGAGAACATATAAGTTTTTCTTAAAATAACGGTACTGGTTTCTCAGTTTGCAGCTGTAAATTTTGACAATGATTTTGGGCAATCATTCACAGATGCCTAAAGGACACAAATTACTTCTTTATTGATTTCTTGTGAAATCTAAGTCAATTCACCAAAGCTGAACATAGCCAAGAACGTTCAGATCTGCCTAAATGTAAGGTCAAAAAAATAGACTTTTTAACTAAGGGTAAGTAAAATTGTAGCTATTTCAGAAAATGTATTCTTGGAAATCTATTTGATATGAACTAGAATTCTTTCATGTATTTGCTACTTATACTTGGGTCTTCTTTCTAATATTTGCCACCCTAAGATGTTTTAAAATCTGTATTGGCATAAGCAGTTTTCCATGCAGAATTACATGTTCCAAGTTAATTAGGAGTGGCATCTCTTATTGCAATGCCAGCAACAATTTTAAACAAATACCATCTCCTGCAGTCTTTTGTGTGCAATTAACTCAAAGCTACAGAAGGAGACCTCATATCCCACGGTGTTCTCAGAGGAAACACTGTCCCATTAAAGATTGCATTCAATTGTTTTCTCTGCCACTGAGAAAGCCTTGTTCTAATTGAAAAAGCAGTTAATATGAATTTCTATTCTAATAATGGCTGGGTTTGAATCTGGAACAAGTCATTGTTAACAGATGCCACAAGGCAAGGCTCTATGTGAGCAGCAGAACACTTTAAATCCTATTTGCTCTACAAGTCTCTCATCTTCAAAGGAAAAAATTGCCAAGTACCTCATTGAATTAACTTTTTTAATATTCTATTGCTTGTCACAGTCTTTAAAGTGCTTCATCACAACATGGCTTATTTTTAATGCACATCATGCCTTCTTAGTCTCCTTTTGTTTTCTTTTGTTCTTCCTTCACAAAATGAGAAATAGCACTGGTTTTCACTTTCTCCTTTGGGTACCACCTTTATCAAGATATCAGCCAGTTTCTGGGAATTCTTTTGCTCTAGCTGCTTCATTTTTCTCAGGATTTTCAGCAGCAACATGTGACACACTTTGGGGTACATGGGTAGGGTTCATTGTTTTTAAATGACAACTGCAGAAGTATAGATTCTATATCATATGTTGAACCCCGAGTATCTTCAAAATCCCTCTTGAAAATTTTTGGAAAGTCAGAATAGTTAATTAAAAGCATTGATTATTCATTTAGGAAAAAAAAATTTATGTTTAGGGTGAATCCATGCTGGAAAATCAAAAAAAGCACTCGTGTACATTGCTAAATGCCACTATCAATACGGGTGTGTTGAGGGGAAAAAAAAAAGGAGATCCAAAAAAATCTCAAGCCTGTTGTATATGTTACACTTTTGACAAAAATATTTCTATAGAGGCAAATACAGCATAGAAGAAAAAAGATCTATTCTTATCAACTATTTTTGGGGGGGAGAAAAATTATTTTTAAATATCTTGGATAAATTCATAGTAATAAAGTGAGAACCTTATATTCCAGGGTTAGGTCTACTTCAAGGACATGGTAGTGCAAACATTCGTGTTGATGACATCATATTGAACCCACAGCCTTGAGTTATTCCTGTGAACATCAAACTGGAAAGGAAGAGGACACACAGATGTCCCTAAATGCTAACATGTTTCATGAGGGAATCCTTCACTTGTCTTTCATATTTGAATAGGGAAATAGGAAGCTCATGACAAAATTACGTGACACCTTGCCAAGCCTGTAACAATTCCTGCTCAGATCGCGTATCTAACGTAGAAAGACTGAGATAAATATGGCACAGTATTTTGTCAAATTATAATGTATTCCTGAATTAAAAGGAGTGGAGTTATGTACAAACAGTCAGCTACAGCTGAAGATCCATACAAATCTCACTGTGTTCAATACTACAATCTCACATTAAGAAAATTCCTTTAGGTGTGACAGAAGAGTAAAATGTTGTCTTGGTCTAAAGAAACAAGTATATTGGATGGGATTGGTTGTGCAGTGACATGATGTGCATTGCTTCTGACATACCAGGTGTCCAACCTCACTTTATAGCCAGTGGTACCTAAAGTATAGGTGTTTAGGCTTACCTGCATTATTCTGTGGCTGTTCCAGGTTAGCTTGTCGCTGCCAAGTGCTTAAATGCAGATATGTAGTCCTCTTTGAGATGGCTGGGATATCATAGACACAAACCCAGGGCTGGCAGACACAATGTAAGATTTTGGGGCAGACATGCACCATTCTGGCTTTGCAAGTGGTGAATTCCACCTATAGTGAATGAGCCAAAGATTTTACCAAAGCTGGGGGAGAAGGTTGTATTTCTTCCTTCTTTCCTATTGTTTCCTCATAGTAAATGTGGGGTTTGCTGTCAAGTTACCATGATTCACAATGAGACAGGTAGAATGATGTGCCCTCACATTCATTTATCCTGTTATTCCTCACAGACATAGCCCACAAAAACATATGCAAGACCAATACAAACAGCTATATATATGGTAAAGTCTTCATATGCAAATATCAAGTGATTTAATCCACTTTAAACCTTTAGCCCTTTTTTTCACAAAACCCTGTAATTCCACCTTTTAAAATGTCTTCAGCTGATCATAATTATTCACTAGCAAACTTTTCCCAATAACTTACCATCAAAGGAGAGATGCAGTTTGCCTTGCCTGACTGTTGCTTGCATATGCAACTTTTTTTCCATGCAGATCACTAATTACAATTAGTTTCACAGTTGGTTGATTCCACATCCTATGAAGTTATGGGTTAAAATTTCAGTGACATCCACAGAAAGTTTCATCAAAGTGCTGAGTGTGTGATCTCAACAAATTCAGAAGTCCATTGCAGACGTCCTTACTGGAGGGTTTTGGTCTTTTTTCCATACTTTGGCAAAGCTGCAAGTATGAGAATCTCTTAAGCAGTGAATTTTGCAGAGTGATCATATATCAGTTATGTTCATAACGATTCTTGATTTACTTACAGGCCAAATTCCCATCTTGCAAAAATAACACTGTCAGAGGGCAACGTCCCCGTGCTGTCTCTAATTTCAAGTGGCTCCTATCTGAGCAAAATCTAATTGTCAGCTCTGATTTCAGTGAGTGGATGGAATAGTAGCTTAGTGCCTTTGCAGATATTGCTTGACATTTTCTGGCCTGATATATTTTTCTTTACCCAGGAATTTCTAATCACTCTTTAAAAAATAGCCATAATGAAGTTTTAATGAAGTTTGAAACTCATTAGTCATAAGTAAACGAAGGTTTCTTCTTAGAAATACAAGTTTTTCACAACAATTACTTCTAATCCAAGTAAATTGACTTTCCAGCCTTTAATCCATTCTGGAATCTTGAAATTAATTTTCTCTTTAATATAATGTCAAATTGGCTTTTTCCTTTCTAACTCCCCAGACAGCCAAATTATCAGCCAACGTGGTCATACATAATAACTTCTCATATTAGTCTTGGTAATAGGGGAGTCATTCAGCACTCCTCTTCCTTAGAGCAAAAGACAAAAGCGTGTGCCAAAAGACAGACTGCTGCAGAGGTGCTGACATCTACAAACACAAAAAAGGCAAAAAAAAAAAAAAGAAATAAAGTGAGCAAAGCAGCTTTGGGGAAGCTGTGTGTGTTAGCCTAATTTAACAAAAGTTTGGGTTTTTTTTAAGTATAGGAATGCAGAGGGAAAATAAACAGAAGACAGGTCTTGTGGAAATAAAAGTGACTGGGCTGGGCAGGAGACATGGAGAAGGAGACCATCAGCAAGGAAGTGTAGAAAAAGATGTGGAAGAAGGAATTATCTACTTTCTTATCCTGTGCTGTAATTTACAAAGACAGAAGTTGACTTCCTTTTGCACTTTTCTGGTTTTGCAAATATGTACAGGTAAAGTCAAGTGGCCATAAAACAAAATGTTCTTGCCCTTCTGTCACCACTCCAGCTAAGCAAACCCAGCCTGGCTCAGCACCTGAGGGGGACATACAGAGGAGGGAGTTGGATTCAGTCTGAAACATGATCTACACCAAAATTCTGGGCCACTGGCTTTAGGGATCTGAAACAGGAATTAAATAATCCTAAGTTAGATATGACACCAAACTGAGGAAAGCAAAAGCCAGTGCTAGGATTTCCTGCCACTTTCATTGTGGTTGTTTTTAAGATTCCCTGTGACAAAACAGGCACAAAGAAAGCTTCCGTTGTGAAGAGCTTTGGGGCTGTATGACAACAAGAAAACCTTAATATAGGAGGATGTTAATGTTTTTAACATTGTAAAACTTAAATTCAGCATGAACTATTTCAGCTCCATAGGAGAAATCAGAACAATTTAGGAAGTTCTTCACTGCATTGAAACATACTGTGCAGGCACACTTTCATAAAAGAATGACAAAAGACAACAACAACAACAAACAAGAAAATAACTAAACAGTACCACCACAACAGATTGACTTAAAGGTAGGAAACAAAAGTTGGGAATGAATGGCTATTTTCTGCCCTTAAAGTGAAAGCCCACAATCACTTTGCTATTGATCATATTTCTGAAAGTTCTGAAGTTCTGGAAAAATGAGTAAAATTACAGTTTGCTGGTAACACCAAGTAGGTATTAAGCATAGAAAGAATGAGAGCAGACTATGAAGAAATCCATATTAATATTCAGTGAATGGACATTTAAGTTACAGATGAAGTGTAATTCAGATAAACAGGGAATTATGTACGTAAAAAATTTCAAATTGCAACTGCAGCATAAAATAATTGTTTCTAAGCAGACCATAACAATTCAGGAGTAAAACCTCTCTGTGAGATAGATCAATCCACAAAAATGTCAATGTAGTACTCAAAAGAAAATATTAAAAAAGGGATAGAGAAAAAACAGAACCTCAAGTGTTTTCCCACACCTTGAACCCCATATGTACCTTAAAGAAACTTTTATTAGAGCTAGAAAAGGCCTAAATAAGAACAAAAAAGATTTTAAGTGGTACAAAACTGTTTAAATGTTAATTATCTGTGGTAGGGTTTTGTCATTACTCTCAGCACAGTCTCTGTGTATAGGCCATTTATTTATACACTGTTAAATTTATTTTTAGCTCCCTTTCCAGCTGCTGCTGCTATTGCCAAAATTTTGCTTTTGTTGTTGGTTCTTTTTTCTGGCAGATGACAATAATAAGCTGCTTGTGCTAGGAAGTTTTGTATTTCAATACCAGGAAGACAAAGCTAATATGCAAAAAAAAGATTTGAATTATTCTTGTTTAAAGGAATGAAGTGACATCAATGTTGAGATCCTATAGGATCTTAGATGTAGCTAAAGGTATTGGATTAATAGCAATGATGACAGGTAATTTACTCCTAGAAAATGAATGCATCAATAGTAATAAAAACTGGGTGTTTTTCCCACATTTGATGAAGTCTTAGGCAAAAATTATTTCGCTGATTGCATCCCTAAGGCCCAGGCTCAGAGCACACACTAAGACTTCAATACCCCTCTATGAATTCCTAATCAGAAATCCTATGAATCAAAGCAGTATCTTTGCTTTACACAGAACACACCAGTGGTTTCATGTAGATGTCCTGACCATACGTATGAAAGAAGCGAATATAAGCAAAATAACATGGGGGTTTTTTTGCAAAAGCAATATTGCTAATTATTTTTCTAAATATTGTAACAAATATTCTTTTTCAAGTAAATTAATCTATTTTTTTCTAAAAAAAAGTCTTGATATTCATAAATTGTAAAACACTTCATAAAACCCCTCAACAAACACCCTTTAGAACTAGAAGAATTGTGGTGACTGGCACACCAAAAGCCCTGCACATTTTTCAAAGCACAGCATTTAAAGCAAGACGTATTTCTGGCAATTCATCCTCAATTGTAAATTTTAGGGGTAATTTTTGAGGGCAAAGTAGGCTACCATGAAGAAATGCAGGACATGACAATAAAAAAATATATATCACAGAATCACAGAATAGTTTGGGTTGGAAGGGACTTTTAAAGGTCAACTAGTCCAATTCCCTCTGCAATGACCATGGGTATCGTGAACAAGATCAGGTTGCTCAGAGCCCAGTCCAACCTGACTTTGAATGTTTCCAGGGATGGGGCATCTACAAGCGCTCCAGACAACTTGTTTCAGTGTTTCACTATATATAAAAACGCAATTTGCTTCAAGTAGAGCTTAGAGGCAAGAAGTATTTCCTCATTAAAACTGTCAAATTTGCAACAGTGATGAGTCTAATTTTCTTAGTATTTTATTAGAAAGTGATAGAATGGGGGAGCAGAAAAAATTCCTCTAACTCTAAAAATTGTGTAGCAGTCAAAGCCAATTTGAATGAAGCCAAAAGTAGGACAAGGCATTATTCAGCTCTTGAAGGAGGGCTCTATTTTCAAAATTAATGCACTTTTTCCCTAACCTCGTCTTAAAACTGCTGTAATGCCATCAAATTAATTTTCCATTCCAGCATTCATCCTCATGTTCTAATGTTCTCTGGCATCTGAAACATTATCAAAAAATTGACTTCTCTTTCTTCCTCTAGTCCTGTGAAAATATTTAAGAAACCCAGTCTATGCAACCTGAATTATGCTGGACAGGGTTTGCTTGTTAAAACAAGGAAGAAGGAGTAGGAATCAAAACAGTATAATAAAGTGGCAGAGCTCACTATTCTCACTTCTGAGTACACTGCTCAACAGCTCTGTTCAATTTTTCAGGCACACAAAATATATTTCCTAATCTGGATCTTTTCTAATAAGCTCAGAGTGCAAATTGTTAGCAAAGAATCTCTCTGATTCATAAAAACATCCAAATACATTTATTTAATTGGCTTTAAAAAACTTTTGAAAAAAATAAATTCTTATAACCTGTCTCTGTTCTAGTCTCTGCTAATTCTGGGTTTGGCACTGCAAAACTCAGTTTTGTTTACAGAAGAGTGTGTTTCTGCCCTTATCTACAAAGTAGAGGGAATAGTGATTTTTGCAGTGGATGTGTGGAGCACAGTCCAGTATGTAACACCATGCCAGTTTGCCTGACAGTTGACAGCAAAGATAATGCCGTAAAAATGTTTGATTTTAAACTTGGGGTTTGTGCTAAAATCAAGCCCAGCTGTTCAAATTTTCCTCACATTGAAAGTAAAATGGCATTCAGAATTCAAAATCAGTGAAATTCAGCAGAAAGATTGCAGGAATAAGGGGAAACACTTCTGTGGTGAAGGCCTATACATAGAGATCATCTTTCTCCTCTTTCAGTGAACTTGAATAAGTCAAACTCTGCAACCTTCAGTATTTTAAAACATTATTTTCTTGCATTTTCAGTGGGAGGAAAAAACCCTGAAATGTAACTCTGCAGCCAATGCTTTTGGGTAAGAGAATCTAAACAATACCTATGCAAGAGTAAAGTGAGTAATTGAAATGCACTGTAGCATTTACACTGTGGTAGCACATATACAGCTAAGACTTACTTAAGTGTGTGTGTGTTGCATATGACCACAAGAGTAGTTCATAATTTGTTGTTTATGCCATGCAGCACCTGAGAAGCAGAAAATTACTAGGAGGAGGGAGCATGGAAAAACAAAATTGCAATTTGCTGACAACTGGAACTATCTTGAAATAAAAACTTTCCATATTGAAAATACACTTTTTTAAAAAATTATTTACATATAACTTCATTCCTAATATATAGAAAAAAAGTTTTAGTGATTAGATAGCCATTTTATTACTTTTCCAGAGTCACATTGCAGCATTTCTTTTGGCTTTTCTTCATAACTTCACATACATTAGATATTATAATATGAGAAGGTCTAATTCTCTGTCAAAAATGTGAAATTTGCACCTAAGAAGAGAAATTGTTGCTGGATTAAAATTTAAATCTGTGTAACATCAATGTATTGCAGCAACACAAATGGTACACAGGGATAGTGAAACCAATTCAACTTCTTCAGTCTCATCAAATTCTCTTCCTCTTTATTATTGGCTTCTATAGATAAGTTAATGTATATCCAGTTTGCATGATCCACCTTGATCTGAACAGCATCAAAATCCTGGGCTAATAAAATAGAAAAAATACTAGCTATATTAGTAACAAGACAGCAATACATTGTGAACTATGCTGATTAAATAGACAGATGGTATACATATATTAAAACTAGAAATTAAGTAGCAGTTGGGAAAAGAAGGCTCTCTGTTTCATAGAAGGAAATTAAACACTCTTACAGCAGGTTATGGCATATTATGGCAATTCATTTACACACTGACTATAGTCTAAACTCTCTTCAGTACAGAACCACTATGTTCATTAATCGGATTTGGGTGAGTAACTGCCCTCCCCTCTCCAGTTGTCTATCTGTATGGCTGATTATATATATATATATTTTTTTTTTTTATCACTTTGGTAAACTTTCCCACCATTTACCGCTTGTAAAATAATGACACAGTGCATTTCTACGTTCCAAAACTGCAGGTCACTACAGTGTCTGAGTATCATATGACCTCAGAAACTCAGATACGGGTAATATTTTCTACAGCTACCACAATAAAAGAGCCTTCCAGGCTCTGGTTTTAAGTATCAAAAATTAATAAAATATTAATTAAACATCAGTGTTCAATGCTTGTTGAAATGATGTCAATAATTACATTGCTTTGGGAGTGCATTCAGTATGGAAATTATTATTGTAGATTTGTTTGAGAAATAAACCCTGAGCCAGAAGCTGCAGCTTCATTTCACAAGTCTGTGGAAGTGTGTGATTTTTTTTTCCCCTCCCCACCCTTCTAGGAGTTTTCACTATACAGATCTTCAGGACATTTTTAACGCAATATTATATTAATCCATTTTTGCATTATTTCTCCATGACAAAGTAACCTGTGTTGCAGAGAGACAACACTGCAACCCAGCACACAAGGCAAGATGGTACCACACATACAGAAAGTAAACCAGCTGCTAACCTAGCAAAAAACAAATGGCCAGTCATGTATGGGTTTGCAGAAACTGTATACATTTCACATATATTTCATTTTGTCTTCTGCACTCTACATTAAAATAGCCCTCTACAGACTTCACTTCAAAGCTATAAGAAAATTTCAAGAGATGGAAAGGAGATACTGTGCAAAGTATTCAAGAACAGTAGGACAAGAACAAAGTAGGCAGTCTAGTAAAAAATGGCTTTGAGTGGTGAGCTATAGATTTTTAAACCCCTCTCCATAGGTTTTTTATATATTAATTTTCTGTTAGATAGTTAGTGCAGAAAAAAAAAAACTACCATAAACTGAAATAATCCCAAGAGTACTCTTCTGACTTTCCCCAGCCAACAGGCAGGAGTCTCAGTTCTCCTATAGTCCTTGAATTCCAACTCTTGACTACCTAAGCGTATGGATTGAACTAGAAAAACAAATTCAAAACCTTGTTTTCTCAAAATCCTCCCCTTTAATGGCTTGAGCAGTCTCCTGAAAGGCAGAAAATTACACACAAACTTTCTTTGACTGCAAAGGCCCTAAAGCATCTCATGAACAAACCCCTGCTACCAGGCTGCTCTTTGGGGGAGTGAGGGCTGCTGCCATCGGTGAATGACTCCCGCTCAGCTGGGCTCGCTCGGGCAGAGGCTCTCTTGCCTCTTGGTCAATGGGTTTGTTGGCAAAGGAAATGTGTCACTAGCTGTGACACATCCCAGAACACAATGATTTCATTGGTTTGTCCTCAGGGAATGCTGTCCCCTTATCCTTACCCAGGCATAGTCTGAGATAGTGCTAATAAGCCTAACCAGATACATGCCAAAAAAATATGAGTAATTAAACACTGTGGAGCATGAAAATTCTCAATTTCTTGCCGTGGCCTCATTTAGTTCATTAGCACAGGCATGCATGGATGGAGGAGAACTGCATTTTCAGGCATCTTAGTCTTCAAAGAATATTGTCTGAATCTTCATTATCTTATTCTCTTTCTTTTTTTTCTTTTGTTTTACTTATTCTTAGTTGACTTAGCCAAAATTAAATTTATTATCTGATTTTCAGAGGTGACAAGGAATTAAAATGTGTGCTTTCAATGGAGTTTTGAGCATCTGCAACATCAATTTAATTTTGGCAAGGGAACTTACAGCAATGATGCAGTGAAGAGAAACACAGGCATTGTCCTAAAAGGAACACCTTAGAAAAAAAACACAGGCTACTAACAAGATGGCATAAGACCAACACAATAAAGCTAACCCTGGGTGAGAAAATTTTTTCTGTATATTTTTTTACTGCATGAAAAAATGCAGTAAAAAATACGATCTTTTTATTGTCATTTTTGAATTAAAATTTATTTCAAAAAGGAACAGCAAAAAAAAAAATAGGAGATACTTGTGTTGAAAAAAGTGTCATTTTCGTCAATGATTTCAACAAATCATTATTTGTCATATTCTGCTATAGCCTTAGTCTCAACTAGATCTCAGACTGATCTTGGGCTGTGATAGAAACCTTGGTGCCTACATGCAGCAGGACCCACATCTATCTGTACTTTCATAAGACTCACCATCATTCACTGGTTGTCCAATATATATTGAGCCCTATGAAGGCTTAAGTGTTTTATTGATATTTTCTCATTTGTCTGAACAAATGCATAAAATACGCATGTCTGTACAGACAACTGACAATCATCTATTTTAAAATGAATCTAGCTATAGCTTCACTTGCTGTTGTCAAAACAAGAGAAGAAATTCTATGTTTAAAACCCTTTCAACTATCTGTGTTATCCCTTCACAAAAGTCTTTCAGAAAGGTCAGCCCAAATACTGCAGAGGTGGAGTTTGTAGGGGGAATGAAATTGTGAAATGGGGATTGTGTTTCTTTTCTTTTGGCATGTCCCTTAGAACTTAGCAGTATTTCTGTTCCTACATTTTCCAGGAACACACTCAGACTAGAATTACAGTACAGTTCTACAGACAAACCATAGCCAGTTTATGAGGATTGAGAGGATCCACAAGAGGCCCTAGACCTGCAGACAGTCTGCAGTAGTTGTGATTTAAACATGGTGGAAACTCAAAACCTGTAGATTAGGCCTCCAGACTAATAATTGTTCCTCTAAGTAGAAATGGATGACATTCTACTTAACGCACATATGCATGGGTTTTTTTAATTCTGTACTAACAAGCTAAAAAGGGTCATTACTAAGGCAAGTATAACTGTTCCCCTGGTTTTACAGCTAGTTGTTCCATTTCCTTTCCTTGCTAAATAAACACTTTCCTAAATAAGTTTCAATATTCAGATAGCTTCTAAAAAAAGCCAAAAATTATTTAGGCTTTGACAACTATTCTGTTCTTTAAAGCTAAGGAAAGAAGACCTAGAGTATTGTGCAGCCCTTATTTTATTTTGTTTTTTACTATTAATTCCGTACCACTTTCATTTACTTTTTCTTAAGTGATTCTACATTAGGTCCCAAAGAACTGTAACAGGTTTACTTTTGACAGCAATTTCAGTCTTAGATTTTATTGCTACGATTTGTTACGCTCTCTGCAGTTTCCATATCTCAAAAACAACTTGAAAATGTGAAGAAGTTGGAATTTAAGGGGACATCAACTACCTCAAACAAGACAGCCAGAACAGAGCCACACGGGATGACAATTTAAGCCATTCTTGGGGTCACCAGGTACCTTGAGGAACTTCTTGCTTTCTGTACTAGGGGAATCAATCATATTGAATGCCTTGATATAAATCCCCCAGGGACTGCCTGAGCCAGCTCAGTTTCTGAGTCACTAATGAGTCATAATGCTTTGTCAAAAAATTGCTCCCCAGCACTTCAGGTTCAAGTAGAGGGAATTCTGAACTCACACCGGTGCTCCATAGGAGGCCTCTAACAAAGCAAGGCAAGGTCTGCAGGCAGACACAGTACCTTTTATTCTACCACCTGGTGTGGCTGGAGAAATTAGACAGCCTTTCAGGCACACAGGCCGTTTTTTAAGTCTGAAAGAACTTTAAAAACTAGATACTAGTAAAGACCAATGACTCAGAGTTTAGTTAGATATGTATCAATTAGATCAACTTTGAAAGAAAAGATAGTGGGTGACTGGAGTAGAGCAGATGTAATTAGGGGAAGGCAGAAGAGAGGAAGAGAGATGGTGAGGTTCTTTCAGCCTAGGGAAAAGAGAAAGAAAATCATCCTGTAGAACATGGCAAAGACAGGCAAAGGGATAGGGAATTTACTCTGCCATAAAATCAGTATCTCTCTATAGAGCCAATGATTATCACCAGAGACATAAATTTTAGTTCTCAGCATCTCTTAAATATATTTCGTAGGTTTCTTTTCTTTTTTTCCCTAACTATAACTTCGCCTTAACAAGTTATTACATCTCAGCTTTACTGCTTCCTCATTCCTACCTTCCTCATGTACCTGCCACCTTTGACACCTAGAGCAAGATTGCTCTGTAGCAAAGCAAGGAAGTGAAGACAATAATATAATAACTGAAAATAATAGTTGCCTATAATTGATAAAGAAAAGAAAGGAAGGCTGATAAGCTGCATGCAATTTGCATTTGTCACATATTGACCCAAAATATCATAATTTTTTTCTATTTTTTTGTAAGGTTACTTGGTCTGGATTACAAGATGGAAGAAATTATGTCAGTATTACTTGTACACAAATGGGACAGCAGAGTTTCCCTCTTGTAAGCTTGTGTATGAGCATAGTTGAAGGGCAGGTTATATCTGTATGTCTCTCTGCATCTGTCATTTCTGGATTACTTTTCAGCAAAGTTACTCTTATTTCTGTTCCAATACTGCAAACCTTAGTTTTAGTCAGTATCTATCATGTTCATGACATCCCAGATGTTCTTATCAGTTGTAGATCTGCAGAATTACAAACAAATTACCATTTCTTCTCAATACCAATTCATTTAATTTATAATGCAAAACAAAAATGCTAATCCTGAACATTAATGAGCACTATAGTATGAGTGGCAAGTGATAAACTTATTCCTATCACTAAAATGTTTCTAATAAACACAGTGCAGATAAAACTACAAATGTTTTAGATCTCAGTTAGCTACGTGGTCTTTAGTTCCTTGTGGAAGGAGAAGACATTTAGTCAACAAAGAGCTTAGGATAAAGACAAAATAAATAACTCCAGGGCACAAACACAGGGTCAGTGCTTCACACATCCTGAATGATTTGACAGTGTTTATTTCTTTTTCTAAACAGTAGATGCATTCCTGTATTAATGGTGACTTTAAACACTCACACAAACACACATACATACCCACACACATGCATATTCACACATGCACATGTGCACGAGTGTTCCTGTGTGGGGAGATGTTTAGCACAGTTAGAGGCCTGCATTTTCCTTCTTTTCCTTCCTTTCTTTCTTTCTTTTACTTTCTTTCTTTCCTTCTTTTTCTTTCTCTTTCTTTTCTTTCTTCCTTCCATCCTTTCTTCCTTCCTTTCTTCCTTCCTTTCTTCCTTTCTTCCTTTCTTTCTCTCTTTCTCTCTTCCTTCCTTCCTCCCTTCCTCTCTTCCTTCTAATTTCCTTTCTTTTTTTTTTTATTTCCTTTCTCTTTCTCTCCCCACTCATTTTCTCTTTCCTGCCTTTCTGCCTACCTCTCTTCCTTTCTCATTTATTTCTAGAAAGGAGATAGCAATAAGAATTTGAGTACTGTAACTCTTTAGAGTGTAATTCATTTTGGTTGGTTTTAGCCACCCAAGCTCCCTCCAGAGGAAGTATCATGTGGATCTACTGTCTCTTGATCTCCCATTACCTCCAAAAGAAATATAGGAGGTGAGACTCTGCTCACAGCAGGGGACAGATACCTACTCAGGGGTGTCTGGAGAGCTATAGGAGAGCCCAGTATGGACACCAACATCCAGTCAGCTGGGTGACTGCAGATTCTATCATCTGGCTCAACTAAGGCCTGGATAAGATTGCTGAAAAAAAGATTTCTAGTGTAATTCGAGATGCCCTGCAGAATCCAAGATATGCATGGAGGATCAACAGATAAGACTCATGGAAAACCCTTGTTCTTCTAGAGCAAAATAGGGAAATCAGGTGAGAGATCCTAAATCATTTCATGCTGATATTAGGTGATTATTTCTAGGCAACTGAACTGAATGACTA
Source organism: Eulacestoma nigropectus (assembly GCA_013397775.1). Taxonomy (NCBI): domain Eukaryota; kingdom Metazoa; phylum Chordata; class Aves; order Passeriformes; genus Eulacestoma; species Eulacestoma nigropectus. The sequence goes on along the minus strand of VZTE01005888.1, from coordinate 380,442 downwards.
ATCCTTGTGGACCGTACAAGGAGTTTAGATTAAAAATAATCCCCCAAGTGTAGCTCCATTAAACCGAATCCTTCTTTGGTTGATAGCCTAACAATGCACACAGCAGTAACTTCAGCTGCCTAAACATGAGCACCAGAGATATATGAGAGACTCTAAATCATCTGTAAGATCTGATCTCACAGGCAGGACACAAGACATCAGCGACACAATAAGGAATCAAGAGTGTCGAATTGAGTCCAAGCATGAAACACCACAAACCTTGAATAAAAGGATGCCTAAGTTGAGGAAACTCAACCCATCCTCAAATTTTTATTCAAATAAGAGCAGATTTTGTTAGTCCTATTTTTAGTTATGGACAAGATTAACGCATTGAAAGACCGACTTTGTAAAAAAGAAGGACTAAATTACAGATGCCATACGTTTAAGGTAATATTCCTAGTACTCCTATAGTAGTTGTTAAAGTTTTTTAAACTATATATGTGCCTTATAATGCCCCATAAAAGTAGCTTATAACAGCAGGGTTTATTAGAAATTCTAAATATCTATAGATTTAAATATTTTTATATAATTAGTAGTGTATTTTTTATAGAATAAAGTGGTTTCAATGGAAAACTTTGCACTTATTTAAACATTTCTTTCTGAAGGTTCCAAGTCATTGTACAGATGTGAATACGTCTAAGTTAATAGAATTTCTGTAGCATCACATTACAGATTCTGGTTTTTAAATGATACATCATAATGAAATGTTCTGTAGTGTATAACTGATGTGCTATGAAAAATACACTTGCAAATCTCATACATGAATGCTACAGTATAGTACATTTCCTGATCACAGAAAATTGATTGATATAATTTATTCTGTATTAGCTGAACTTGTTCTCTAAAGAATTTAATTCACTACAGATTCAGATCCCAAGACAAAAAATTTTGATAAGCTTTCCTGAACCCTAGTTTCTGAGTTAATCCAAATTGTGACTCTGGAGAAAACAGTATCTTCCACTTTCTGTTAATCTCTAGTGTCTCAGCTATCCAAGTTTTTTTGGTTTTTTTTGACAGAATGAAAAAGTTCACAGAACTTTTCTTCTTTCTTCTTTAAAAATCTGTATTCATGATTTCATCATTGATATTGATATCTTAACCACAGTATCTGCTTTCTGTGATTCCTTATCAAAGACAGTAATGATCCTAGACAAACTGCTTTTATTTCATCAGCTTTACTGACATCCCTCCTATTGAGATTAAAAAAAAAAAAAAAAAAA